>JAPZLJ010000036.1:31939-146821 GCA_027474245.1 Spheniscus humboldti | reverse complement strand
GCACGGGCTCTCCACGGGGTCACGGCTTCCTTCAGGCACATCCACCTGCTCCAGCGTGGGGTCCTCCACGGGCTGCAGGTGCATGTCTGCTCCACCGTGGACCTCCATGGGCTGCGGGGGGACTACCTGTGTCACCATGGTCTTCACCACGGGCTGCAGGGGAATCCCTGCTCTGGTGCCCGGAGCACCTCCGCCCCCTTCACTGACCTGGTGTCTGCAGGGCTGTTTCACCCTCACATTTTCTCTGTCACAGCTTCTGCACAGCATTTTTCAGCCCTTCTTAAATACGTCATCACAGAGGTGCTGCCAGCGGTGCTGATGGGCTCAGCTCTGACCAGCAGCAGATCCGTCTTGGAGCTCGAACTGGCTATGCCTGACGTGGGGGCAACTCCTGGTGTCTTCTCACAGAACCCACCCCTGCAGCCCCTGCCCCCCGCCCCAGCTAACAAAACCTTGCCATGTAAACCCAATACAACAGCGACCGGCTACAGGGCAGAGAGGGGGGGCTGAAAAATAGGGAAAGGGAGAGGCAGAGGGGAAAAAATAGCGATGGGCTACAGGCCAGAGAGGTAGAAGAGACAGGGAACCAGACTGAGAGAGATGGAGAAAAACAAAGAATAGGGATGGGCCACAGGGCAGAGAGGGAGGAATTAAAACAGGGGACAGAGAGAGACTGAGAAATACCAAAAAACCTCAATGAGCTGAAGGGGGGAGACAGAGGAATTAAAGAATAGCGACAGGGAGAGAACGATAAAGACAAAAATGGGCTATGGGACAGAGAGGGAAGAGATTAAAACATAGGGACAGGGACCTGGAACGAGAGAATCTAAGAAAGAAGACACATATCGAGAACACAGGGCAGAGAGAGAGGGTTTTAAAAATAGGGACGTGGAGCCAGATGGAGGGGCGGGAGGGACTGTGAAGGGCTAAAGGGCAGACGGGGAGGAATTAAAAAAAATTGGGATAGGAAGACAGACAGATAGATGGAGAAAGACAAAAATAGTGATGGGCTGCAGGACAGAGACTGAGGATGAAAAAAAGAGGGACAGGGAACAGGACAGAAGCGCAGAGAGACAAAGGAAACGGAGAGGTAGAACGACAGAGAAAGAGGGGGACTTGGAGAAGGAGAGAGGGAGAGGTGCAGGGAAACTAAAAATTGACAACAGTGAAAGAGAAGGGGGGACAGAGGGACCGGGATGCGGAAGAGGGACGACATGGCCCCAAGGGTCCAGGACTCTCCACAGCTCCCGCTCTTGGAGCTGCGGGGAGAATTTGACAGTTCAGACGTATCTTCCTCTGTCTCCCCCTCTCTCTCCCCCTCCTCGGTAGCTCCGGTCACTTGACTGTCATGCACCTAAGAGAACAGATTGGTGTCTTAGGCGTTAGGCTTCCCAGATACACAGCCTCACACGTGCACACACTACATGGCTGCACTGTGATTTTGGTTATGCATACAGACCCTGCCGTGCACGCTGGTGATCGGATCTGCTGAGCACTACGCTAAGAGGGATCCTTCCTCACCCAGAGAGGCAGGCTGTCTCCTGTCTGCAGTGGGAGGCAGCTGCCGGCTGGGTCCTCTTTATTTTATTCTTCAGCTGCTTTACCTTTTTCTGGCCTCTCAGGCTTCAGCTGCAGCAGCTCCTGTCCACAGCCAGTAAGCATCTGTCCCTTGTCGCCCATGCCGCTAGGAGAATGAGTCCAAAGGCAACCTACACAAACCTGAGCTAGATGCCGTCAACAACATCCCCAGAGAGGAACCGACAACAGAGTCCTCAGTGCTGCCTCTGGGAGAGGGAAAGAACAAGCAACTGTCATCCACAGCGATGACTGTGGCTCTCCTCAGGCAGGAACCCCTCCTTCTGCAGGAGACGCCGCTCCTCCCCCGAACTGATGCTAATGGCACCTGCATTTATGGAGAATAAAGCATGTTCAAGGGCCAGCTTCTGCCCTGATGTCC
Source organism: Spheniscus humboldti (assembly GCA_027474245.1). NCBI lineage: Eukaryota > Metazoa > Chordata > Aves > Sphenisciformes > Spheniscidae > Spheniscus > Spheniscus humboldti. The sequence continues at coordinate 144,864 of JAPZLJ010000036.1, read as the reverse complement.
TGGTTTCGGCAGGGATAGAGTTAATTCCCTTCCTAGTAGCTGGTACAGTGCTGTGTTTTGGATTTAGGATGAGAACAAAGTTGATAACGCACCGATGTTTTAGTTGTTGCTGAGCAGTGCTTACACTAGCCAAGGAGTTTTTAGTTTCCCATGCTCTACCGACTGAGAAGGCTGGAGGTGCACAAGAAGCTGGGAGGGGGCACAGCCAAACTGGCCAAAGGGACATTCCATACCATGTGACGTCATGCTCAGTACATAAACTGGGGAAAGCTGGCCCGGGGGGGGGCCGCTGCTCGGGGACTGGCTGGGCATCGGTCGGCGGGTGGTGAGCAATTGCACTGTGCATCGCTTGCTTTGCGTATTATTATCTTATTATTATTATCACTTTTATTTCAATTATTAAACTGTTTTTATCTCAACCCACGAGTTTTTCTCACTTGTGCTTTTCCAATTCTCTCCCCCATCCCACCGGGTGGGGGGGAGTGAGCGAGCGGCTGCGTGGTGCTTAGTTGCCGACTGAGGTTAAACCACAACACCCGAGGACAGGGTTTGGGGGCAGTCTGTGGCTACGTGACAGGCTTCAGGGGAGGTGCTGGAGCTGGGAGCAGCTGCACAGGGCGAGCAGTGCCGGGGGAGGCTCAAGGGGAGACGTGGTGAGTTGGGGAGGCGCCCGGCGCCCGGGGGGGTGTCCGCCTCCTTCCCCTCTCCCCTTGGGTCAGCCATCGGTTAAGTCCCCGGGGCTGCCCTGACCTGCCTCGCCTCCAGTAGACCGGGAGCCTGCCGCAGCGGGCGGTTTGCAGCTCCCCGTCCCGCCACCCCCGGGCGGCCGGCGGGCAGGAGACACCCCCGCACCCGCCGAAGGGGCTCCCTCGCCTCGCCGACGGCCGGCGCGCCGCCATGCCGCTCCCGGGCACCGCGGGTGCGCGGGACGCCGACGGCGCGCCGGAGGGCTCAGAGCCGGCGCGCGAACGCCGCGCTGCAGTGCCGCGCTTCGGCCGCCAGGCGGCGGCAGCGGAGGAGGCAGCGGCGCTGCCGCGCCCCGTGTGGTGCCGGCGCTGCAGTGCCGCGCTTCGGCCGCCAGGCGGCGGCCGCAGCGAGCGCCCGCCGGGCGGCGCGTGCCCGGGGGCGGCACCGGCGCCGCAGTCCCGCGCTTTGCCGAGCGCCCGCCGACACCGCGCAGGTGGGGCGGCACCGGCGTTCCCTTACCGGGAGGCAGCAACGAGCGCGGCGGCACCGCCTCGCAAGCACTGCAGCGTCTCATCGCCGTAACCGGCGGACGGCAGCGAGGAGCACGGTGGCACCTGCGCGCATGCGCAGCGCCTACCCGCAGTACCGCACTTTGGTCGCCCGGCGGCAGCAGCGAGGGCGGCGCCGCGCTCCACCGCTCTTGGACGGCACCCGAGCTGCAGTACCGACGTTTGGTCACCGGGCGGCGGCAGCAGCGAGCTGGGCGTCGCGTGCCACTGCGCATGCGCAGCGGCTGATCTGCAGTACCGGATTTCGGCCGCCGAGAGGCAGCAGCGAGCACGCGGGCACGCGCCGTTGCGCATGCGCGGACCTTCACCTGCACTACCACATTATTGTCGCTCGGCGGCAGCAGCGAGCCGGGCGCCGCTGCGCATGCGCTGCGCTGGAGCTGCAGTACCTCATTATGGTCACCGGGCGGCAGCAGCGAGCGCGGCGTAACACGCCACCGCGCATGCGCGGCAGCTGTACTGTAGTACCGACGTTTGATCGCCGGGCGGCAGCAGAGAGCGCGGTGTATCGCTCAAATGCGCATGCGCGGCGCCGGGCGTCTGCAGCGAGGGCGGGGGCACGCACTTGCGAGGCGCGGCCTAGCGGCTCGTCGGGGACGGGGCGCGGCGGGAAACTCACCGAAAACCACGCGAAACCATCAACAAAACTACACCTCGTGCCCCGCCGCGGGGGCCGCGGCGGTAGCAAGGGCTACGCCGCGCCGCACCCCCCCGAGAGCCATGCAGCTGCCCGGCAGCCACGTCCGCAAAAACTACACCTCCCGGCATGCACCGGCAGAGAAAGCACGGCTGCCCGGCAGCTGAGAGACGGAAGACTACACGTCCCGACATGCTGCGGGGAGCCAACATGGCCGACCGGAAGCCCTGTGCCCTGGGACTACAGCTCCCGGCATGCTCCGGCGAACAACATGGCCGACCGGAAACCCCGTGCCCCGGGACTACACCTCCCGGCATGCTCCGGGAACAACATGGCCGACCGGAAGCCCGGTGTCCCGGGACTACACCTCCCGGCATGCTCCGGGAACCAAAATGGCCGACCGGAAGCCCCGTGCTCCGGACTACACCTCCCGGCATGCTCCGGGAACCAAAATGGCCGACCGGAAGCTCCGTGCCCCAGGACTACAGCTCCCGGCATGCCGCAGGAGGCAGCCGTCCCCGCCCTCTGACCCTGCGGGGACACCGTTCTCCCCCGCCGACGCACCCGGAAGCCCCGCCCAGCCCCCGGCGCAGCCCCGCGCTCCGTAGCGCGGCTCCGGGCAGCCGCCGCCGCCCGGCTCCCGCATGGCGCGGCCCCCGCGCCGGCCTCGCCTCCCCGGCCCCCTGGAGCCCCTGCGCGTCCTGCGCGCCGCCATGCTGCTCCCGGGCACCGCGCATGCGCGGGACGCCGACGGCGCGCCGGAGGGCTCAGAGCCGGCGCGCGAACGCCGCGCTGCAGTGCCGCGCTTCGGCCGCCAGGCGGCGGCAGCAGCGAGCGCCCGCCGGCGGCAGCGGCGCCCCCCGGCCGGGCGGGAGGCGGCCCCGAGCGCGGCGGCGGTGCCCCGCGGGCCCCGCAGGGTCCCGCCGCCGTTACCGGCGGTCGGCAGCGGGTCGTCACCTGAACCGCCCTTTTCTGGGCAGGAGCGGTGCGAGGAACGACCGACGGCTCAGCCCCGTTTACACCGTCCCGGGGCGGTCGCGGCTGGCGGGGGGTGCGGGGCTCACGTCCCTCCGCCCTCCTCCCACCCGCGGCCCGGGCGGTAACGCTCGTTGCCTCTGTACCGAAAAGCGCCCGAGCGGCTCGGGCGCGTCAGTCCTTCGCGTGTGGCTGCTCCGAGCGCCTGGCGGCTGCTTCTGCCCGTGCCCCCCGCCCCATCACCTCGGGAGGAGACGCGGCACGGGGAACCTGCCGAACGGGGGGTTTATCCCCCGGAGTGAGCCCCAGGGATCGCCGTACGGGTCCGCCTGTGGCATCAGGGTCGTGGGAGCGAGGGCAGCGAGTCCGCAGATGCTGCGGAGGGGTTTGAACAAAATAAGGCCGCGCAGCTGACACCCTGAAGCAGGAGAGAAGAGGCTGAGAGCTGCTTTGCGCGAGAGGGGCAGCTCTCCAGCAGGAAACAGCGCGTCCGAGCAGGCCAGGCGCAAGCGGCTGATCTGCAAAGGAGCGATAGATACGCTGGCGATCCTTGGGCTTTGCCGTGTGGTTCGCACCGTTCCTCACCTCTGTGCTGTCAGCGCTCTGCTCTCCTGACCCTGCGCACACACAAGAATTCCTGTGCAGGGCTTGTCGCTCAGCTAAGAGATGCTGCACAGTGTTACTTACCACCCTGCCCTCCAGCGCGCAAAGTAATTAGACACGAAGCAGGGAAAGCAAAGAGGCATGTTGGTGTATTAGCTGTCCTCAGCAGGTGACTGCAGAGCCCTGGAGGTTCCACCTTCGCTCTGTACCGCACTTCGCTACACGGTTTAGCGCTGGGGTTTTGCTGGGCTTTGCCAAAGCCCGCAAGGGGTCCTGCTGCCTTCCAGAGTGCACCAGGGTTCTTGCCTTGCACCGCATCAGTTTTGCGGTTCATTGGAGCTCCTGAGCTTGGCCAGGACCCCTAAGGGAATTTTGGGGGATCCCACAACGGGTTGGGGGGGGCTGGGATCGCTAAGGGAGTTTGGGGTGGTCGAGGACTCCCAGGGGAGTTTTGGGAGTCCCCAAGGTCATGCAGTGCTTGGGAAGGCGGATAATACACACATGCCCCTGCCCGGTTGCTGAATCCAACCCCCACCCTGTACCGAGCAGCACCAGGTGTTTGCATGGGGAGGGGGTGTTAGTGGGCCACCCACGAGTGCTCAGGGGGGCATGCAGCACCCCTGAGCGCTGAGGGGAATTTGCAGCACCCCTGGGACTCAGCTCTGTCTGGGGGATCTTGCAGCACCCCTGGGTGCTCAGAGGGTCATACAGCACCCCTAGGTGCTCAGCCCTGCCTGGGAGGCCCAGCAGCACCTCTGGGTGCCGGAGAGAGCTCAGGGTGCCAGCATCCACCTCACCAAGGCTTGGGGTGGGTGCAGCGGGTGCTGCCGAATTCCCCAAGGCCCCCACGCCGCCCCACCGTCAATCGTTCCATTCATGTGTCCACCCGCGCCCATGGGTGCTGCTGGCAGGGATTGCTGAGTCAGCACATTGCTCAGCTGCCTGGGGGGGGACCTGGGCATCCGCACTCCCCTAGGGGTGTTATGGGAGTTCCTGGGGTGCTATTGGGGTCCCAGGGATGCTTTGGGGGTTCAAGGGTTCTATGGGAGCCCCTGGGGTGCTATGGAGGTCCCAGGGTTGCTATGGGTGTCTAAGAGGTGCTTTGGGGGTCATAAGGGTGCTACGGGGATCCTGGGGGGTGTGATGGGTGTCCCAAGAGTGTTATGGGGGGTCCCAGTGTGCTTTGGGGTCCTGGGGGTGCTTTGGGAGTCCCAGAGATGCTTTAGGGGGCCCATGGGGGGGTCCCAGGGGTGCTACAGGGGTCCTGGGGGTGCTATGGTGGTCCAGAGGGTGCTACAGGGGTCCTAAGTGTGTTACGGGGGTCCTGGGGTGCTTTGAAGGTCCCATGGGGGGTCCCAGGGATGTTATGGGGGGTCCTGGGGGTGCTATCCCCCCCCACCCCAGGGGTGTCCCCCAAACCCTGCACCCCACTAACCCAGTACCCATGTACCTGTGCACCCATGCATTCATGCACCTGTGCACCCATGCACCCATGCTTCTGTGCACCCTGGCACCCATGCACCTGTGCACCCATGCACCCATGCACTCCTGCACCCATGCACTCCTGCACCCGTGCACCCATGCACCCATGCTTCTGTGCACCCTGGCATCCGTGCACCTGTGCACCCATGCACTCATGCGTCTCTGCATCCATGCACTCCTGCACCCATGCACCGGTGCACCCATGCAGCCTGCGGATCGCACAGGCAGACATCGACGCCCAGAGCAAGGGCAGACCTGGGGGGTGGGCACAGATTGCAGGATGCATCCCTGTCCCCTCCAGCCCCTCTCCCACTCCCAAGGCCGAATCCAGCCTTGTGCCACCCTCCGTCCCACGGGATTTTGTGCTGAGTCTCCCAAATTCTCCGAATTCCCTTGGGGTGGCAGTGGGGGGGACCCAGGACAAGGGACCTCCTTGTCCCACCAGCGCGTGGGTGGGTGCCAGAGGGAAGTTCGGGGTGCGATGCCAAAGCAGGGGGTCTCCGGTGCAGAGCCAGTGACCTTTGCTGAGCCGGCGTGGGATGGAGAGCCCGGATGCCTGGGTTGTCTTTTAGGGGGGGCCCGGACGCCTGGGTCCCCCCATCCTGGTTGTGGGGGGAGACACAACCACTTCCTAGCACAGTGCTGGAGCGGGAAGGAGCCAGGAGGTGAGGGGGGTCTCGGTGGATCCCAGCGGAGAGGTTTTGGAGTGCAGGGTGGGAAAGGGGGGGCCCCCCCACCCTAGGGCTTCCTGCACTCTGCCTGCGGGTGTGGGGCAGGGGAGGAGGGGGCGGAGGGCAGGGGGGGAGGTGGGGGGCTGCAGTGGGGGGGCTGCAATGGAAATGTTGGCGGTCTGCAATGGGGGAATTGGGGGGCTGCAACAGGGGGTTGGGGGTCTGTGCCCCACATTTGCAGGAGCCTGAGGCGCCGGAGCACCCCCAGCCCCTGCCACCAGGACCCCAGTGACACCCCCCGGAGGAGGGGACCGCCCCATCCCCCCCATGGAGGTGAGGGCCGCGGTGGGTGGTGGGGCATGGCATGGGGCAGGGGGGAAGGGCCAGATCCCACCCCCACACCCCCTCTGCCCCATAGGAGGACGTGGAGCTGGTGGAGCTGGAGACAGCGCCCGAGGCTGGGGTGACGGGCATCACCGTGGCCCGTGACCGCCAAGGCCTCTACATCGCCAAGGCGCCCAAATCCCTGCGCATCCACCAAGGTGAGGGGGTCCCCGAAACCCACCCGGATTTGAGGGGGGGATGGCACTGAGGGTGACAGCCCCTATGGACCCTATAGGTGACCGGCTCCTCAGCGCCAGGGTTTTCTTCGAGGGGGCCCCCCCTGAGGACGTTGCGCGGGTGCTGGAGGGCACCGGGTCCTGCAAGGTCTCACTCTGCCTCCAGCGTCGGGTGCCCAGCACCCACATCCCACTTGGTGGCACCGGCATTGGCAGCAAGGGACACCAGGGGAAGGTGGCCAGGCTGGTATGTCCCTATGGATGCAGGGCAGGGTTCCCATGGATGCAGGTCCAGGAATGTGGGATGCTCAGGGGGTCCCTATGGATGCAGGACAGGGATGTGGGATGCTCAGGGGTCCCTACGGATGCAGCAGGAGGGATGTGGGATGCTCAGGGGGGGTCTATGGATGCAACACAGGGATGCAGGATGCTCAGGGGGTCCCTATGGATGCAGGACAGGGATGTGGGATGCTCAGGGATCCCTACGGATGCAGCAGGAGGGATGCAGGATATTCAGGGGTCCCTATGGATGCAGCAGGAGGGATGCGGGATGCTCAGGGGGTCCCTGTGGATGGAGGATAGGGATGCTCGGGGGGTCTGTATGGATGCAGTACCAGGGATGTGGGATGCTTGGGGGGTCCCTATGGATGCAGCACAGGGATGCGGGATGCTCGGGGGGTTCCTGTTGATGCAGCACGGGGATGCGGGATGCTCGGGGGGTCCCTATGGATGCAGTACCAGGGATGCGGGATGCTTGGGGGGGTCCCTATGGGTGCATGCCTCGGTGCGGTGGGTGCCAGGTCCCATCTCCCCCCCCCTCCACCCAGAGCATCCCGATCCTGACGCCCTCCAAGAAGCTGCCGCCAGCACCCAGCACGGTGAGCGCGGCACCTGCCAGCACTGTGGCCGTGGAATTTGCCCTTCCCAAGCTCCCCAAGCTGGTGAAGAGCCGGAGTGCTGCCGAACCGGTACCAACAGCCACATCCACTGCAGTGCCACCAGCAGCAGAGCCCAAGCAGCTGCGTGCAACGCCATCCCGGCTAACAGTGAAGGAAGCTGCAGCCGGCAAAACACCGGTGATGGAGGAGCCACCAGTGAAACTGGAGGTTCTTGGCACTGCCGCCAAGGTGCCGGCGGGTACCAGCACCCGGTTACCGTCCGTGGAGGTGGCAGCACCCAAAGTCACTGTGGGGCTGAGCCTCGCTGGCGCAGCACCGCTGGCCACCCCTCAAGCCAAGGAGCCAGCATTACGGCTGCCGCAGTTGGAGGTGGCTGTGCCAGCATTGCCGCTGCCAGCAGTGATGCCGGAGCCCAGCACAACCATAAATCAACCCCAAATCAAGCTGGGGGAGGGAGACACCCCTGGCAGCAGCCGTAAGGGTGGGGGGAGCCCGGTGCCGAAAACCAAGCTGCTGAATTTTGGCACAGCCCCAGTAGAGGATGAGGAGGGGGATGCCGGCACGCGAGGGGGGTTCACTGGCATCCGTGTCCCCTCCATTGCCATCACCGTCCCCAGCGCCGCTGTGGAGCTGGTCCCTGAGCTCGGCATGCCCAAACCAGAGCTGGCCATCACTGGCGGGCAACCACAGTTGGAGGTGAAGCGGCCGGCGCGGCAGCCGGAGTCACCGCCAGCAGCACCAGCTCGGTTGACCTTCCCGGTGACAGTGGTGCCATCCATTGATATTGCCGTCCCACATGTTGGTGTGGGTTTGGCATTGCCAGCAGGCGCCAGCGCCGCAGTGGTGCCGGATGAGGGGGATGCCGCAGTGATGCCAGACGTGGCAGCCAGGTTTGCCAAAGGGCTCCGAAAGCTCAGCCTGGAGCTGGAGCCCACAGCACCGCTGCCAGCAGTGGAAATCGCCACGCCGGCACGACTCACTGGGGACGTGCCAGCAGCCAGCACCAAACCTAAACCCCCCAAATTCACCCTGCCACGGTTCGGGTTATCCCTCGCCAAGCTCAAAACGGGTGGTGATGGCAACAGGTACCCCCCAATGTCCCGCAGCACAGCCGTGCCAGCGCCGCCCATCATCGCCGTCACCAGTCCCACGGTGGCCTTAGACCTGACTTTGGGGACGGTTGGTGCCGCTGGTGCCGGAGTCAAGCTGAAGGTTCCCAAATTATCCCTGGCACCTTTCAGTGTCAAGGATGGGGACAAGGGTGCTGGCGGTGAGGAGGGTCCCCAGGATGCTGGTGCAGTTATGAAGCTGCCGCGGTTGGAAATCGGGGTGTCAGGGGGGCACGACGGGAGGTCAGCAGAACCGGGGTCCCCCAGGACCCCCCGTCTTCGGGTACCGCGGGTGGGCATCGCCCTGCCAGCGACGGGCAGCCGGCGCGTGCCATCATTGCCTAAACTCCCCACCATGCCGGAGCTGGGTGGGGGGGTGAAGTTGCCAAAATTTGGGGGATCCAGCCCCGATATCCGCGTCGGGGGGGACCCCAAAATGATGAGACGTGGGGGAAGCGCCGAGAGCTTGAGCATTGGCACGGCAGGAAGGAAGATGACGGAGTCTCCCGGCACGTTCTGGTTGAAGCTGAAAACCAGGGGGGCAATGGGTGATGGGGGGGCGCAAGCAATGACCCCCCGGTTCACTGTCCCCGACATGGGTTTCACCATGCCAGTAAAACAACCAGTAAGCCGAAAGATACCGAAACCCACTGGCATGTCAGCATTGAAGGTTCCGGTGTTGGAGTTGGCACCGCCGGGGGTGGATGGGATGGAGGAGACCACCAGGAAGGATACGGCACCGGGACACCGGGCTAGGGTCAAATTGCCAAAATTCGGCGCAGGTTTTGCTGGGAGTGGGTTGGAAGGTGAGGGGAGGATGAGGATGGGCGGTGTGAAGAAGGCGGTGTTGGTGTTGGTGAAGCCGAAGGAGAAAGGAGAAGACAACCAGGTGGTGGACCCCCAACCTCATGTCAACGGGGAAGCGGAGGGCAAGGCCCGGCGACGGCGGTGGGTGCCCAGGGTGGGTTTTTCCCCCGGGGGGTCCCCACCAGAGCCCCCCCTCACCCAACTCAAGGTGGGGAAGATACGGTTACCCAACATTGAGCTCTCCCCCGGAGACCCCGAATTCAACCAGCAGCCAGTGATGACAGAAGTCACCCCACGCTTCAATTTGGGGGGACTCAGGGGTTCGGGGACCCCTAAATTTCAGCTGCCTAAGCTGGCGCTGAGCCCCCAACCCTGCAGTGAGCAGTGAATCCCCCCCTGAGCATGGGGGTCTTCAGGGACCCCCTGAAACAGTGATGGGGTGGTGGAGCATCACTTGCTCCCCCAGACCCTCTTTAACCCCTCCTACTCCCAAAAAAGATTCCTAATCCAGCCATTTTTGGGGGATGTTTGAAGCTTTTTCACCCATTTTCCAGGTGTTAATATTAACTGGGGAGAGGGGGGGACGGCGGCATCGCCCCCCTGTCCCCTTGCTCTTGGCTTGGCCAGAATAAATGTTAACTGCCCCCCCAAAAAGCCCTGAGCATGTCTATGGGGTCTGGGGATGGATTTTGGGGGACCAGGGATGGGTTTTGGAGAGCAGATATGGGTTTGGGGGACCAGGGATGGGGTTTGGGGGATTGGGGATGGGTTTTAGGGGGCTGGAAATGGGTTTTGGTGGGCTGGAAATGGGTTTTAGGGGACCAGGGATGGATTTCAGGGGCCTGGGGATGGGTTTGGGGGGTCTGGGATTGGTTATGTTGGGCTGGGGCTGGGTTTTGGGGGGCTGGGAGCGGGTTTTAGGGGGCTGGGATGGGTTTTGGGGGGACCAGAGATGTGTTTTGGGGGGTTGGGGATGGATTTGGGGGGACCAGGGCTGGGGTTTGGGGGACCAGGGCTGGGTTTCAGGGGGTTTCTCCACCCGGGCTACAGTCCCTTGTGCAGGGGAGCGGTTGCTCCTGGGGACAACGTCAGCAACAGAAGGTGTCGTCGTGGCAATGCCGGAACCGGCAGCACTGTTGGGGGCTAGGTTAAGGCCTGGTTGGGTGCACCAAGCCCCTGTTGGGTGCTGAGTGGGGGGTCCCAAGCCCCTGGTGAGGAGTCGACCCACTATGGGGACACTGGTGGTGGGTGCCGAGCGCTACGACATGGTGGCCACGGTGGGGAAGGGGACCTTCGGTGAGGTGACTCAGGGCTGGCGGAGGAGCACAGGGGAGATGGTGGCCATCAAGATCCTGAAGAATGAAGGCCACCATGGCCAGGTGGCAAAGAATGAGCTGAGGTTGCTGCAGGCCTTGCGGGAGGTGGACACGGAGGAGTCGCACGTTGTCCATTTCCTCGACTCCTTTGGTGATGGTGCCTGTACCTACCTGGTCTTCGAGCTGCTGGAGCAAAACCTCTTTGACTTCCAAAAGCAGAACAACTTCTTGCCATTGCCTGTCCGGCACATCCGTACCATCACGGCACAGGTGCTGGCGGCGTTGGTCAAGCTGAAGGAGCTGTCCATCATCCATGCCGACCTCAAGCCAGAGAACATCATGCTGGTGGACCACGTGCGCTATCCTTTCCGCATCAAGCTCATCGACTTTGGCTCGGCCAGCATCTTCACCGAGGTCCGCCATATCAAGGAACCCTACATCCAATCCCGCTTCTACCGGGCACCGGAGATCTTGTTGGGCTTGCCCTTCTGTGAGAAGGTGGACGTCTGGTCTTTGGGTTGTGTCGTGGCCGAGCTTCACTTGGGTTGGCCACTCTACCCCGGCGTCAATGAGTACGACCAGGTCCGCTACATCTGCTCCACCCTGGGGCTACCACGGGATGAGTTGCTCTGCGCCGCCCGCAAGACATGGTCCTTCTTCCGACGGGTGCCAGATCCCACCGGTTCCTGGCAGCTCAAACCACCAGGCAAGGACATGGCAAAGCCAACGGAGAGGAGGAAGTATGTCTTCTCCTCGCTGGATCAGTTGGCGGCGGTGAACATCCGCCCAGCGTCTTATCCCAGCCATGAGGTGCTGGCCGAGCGCTGTGACCTGCACGGGATGGTGGAGCTGGTCAAGAGGATGCTCACCTGGGACTCGCACGAGAGGATCGTGCCCAGCGCTGCCCTCAAACATCCCTTCATCTCCTTGCAGCAGGTGAAGTCCAGCTTCGAGGCCACCCAGTACTACCAGGTCTGCCAAGAGGACTTGAGGGCATCCCGTAAGGATGCCGGCGCGGTTGAGATCTTCCCTGGCATGGAGGAAGGTGCCTTCATCCCTGCCGGACGGTGCAGCATCCAGAAGGCCATTGCCCAGATGGATGGGCTCAGCCTGGCTGAGCCGGCTGGGGAGACCGGTGACAAGAGCCAGCAGGATGTCTGCCAAGCCCCCATCCCCACCCACTACAGCACCCGGCACCACCAGCACCACCGGCGTCCCAAGACAGAGCCCACTGCTGGTAACTTGATTGTGCTGGGATCCTCCGGCGGACGGAAGCAGTGCGGCCACCGCAATGGTGGCATGGTCTTTGGTGGCATCATGGAGCAGAACCTGCCTGGAAGACGGTACACCTCACCCCATGCCAAGGTATGACCACAAGGTGGGGGGTTCACGCAGGGACTGGGCGCTCCTGGGCATGGGGGCTCTGGGACACTGGGTGCTTGGGGTCCCTTGGCTGCTTTGTGTCCCTCAGGTGCTTCGGGTCCCTGGATGCTTGGGGTCCCTGGTGTCCCATGTCCCCTGGTGCCCCACATCATGGGTGCTCGGGGTCCCTGGGTGCCCCAGGTCCCCACCAAGGGGTGGAGACCCCACCCATGGGTGCTGCTCACCCCCTCCCCATGCTTCTCCCCCCTCCGCAGAGAGCTCCAGTGATGCGGCGTGACCCTAAGCCCCCACGTCCCATCCCTGTCCCTGAGGACAGGCTCTGGGGGCCGGGCTGGGACCCCCCCACTGCACCCAGCATGCTCCTCCCGGCACAGAGCCGGCAACACCCACAGCACCGCTGAGCCGCTGCGGCAACCCTGGCAAACACCCTGGCAGCCGAAAGCTCACCAAAGACCTTCCTCTTCCTCACCTTCGGTCACCCCAACTGGCAAAATTTGGCTCCATGCCGGTAGAGGAGAACGTAGCCAGGGATGCACCAGGATGTGCTGTGCCGGATGCTACCGGCATTGGTTCTTGCAACGATCCCACAATAAATGGTTTGCTGACGGCCAAGCATTTCATCTGACTCTTTGCTGGAATGGGTTTGGCACTGCCAAGACTCGAGGGGCGTCCCGGCTTCCCTCCTAGTGCTGGCACGGCATTCAGCAAAGGCCCGGTGCGCTCCATCACCGCGACGCAGAGGACCCCCCACCTCAATAACAGCAATGCAAAGTCCAGAAAAACTATTTTTTTTTGTTTTTTTCTCCAAATTGGAGCAGGGCAGCCAGATTTGGCACAGCCAGAACCCGTGGTTCACCGGGGTCCATTCCCCAGCCCCTAATGGGAGCTGCAGAGGCTCTCCCACCGCTTGGCATCGCTGATGTCGGCGCTGTACTGGGAGCTCCAATCCCGCTCAAAAACCGCCTGCAGCTGCTCCCGGATGGTGCTGGTGCCGGCAGCAGTGCTGGCGGTGGTGCTGGCACCAGTCTGGCTCACTGTCTGGCTGACCACCAGTGCCGATCCCGCTGTCCGCGTAAAGTAGTCGCCAGACCAGTTGGATGTCCCTGCAAGGAGATTTGGGGGGGAACCCTAAAAACCACCACCAAGCCACTGTCACCAGCAGCCAGCAGTGGCTCACACAGCGGCACTGCCACTTGCGCCATGCTCACCAACATACGCCGCCTTCTCCGTCACCATGTACTTGTTGTGGTTCACCCGGGCATAGGGGATCTGGGCTTGCGCCGCACTCGCCGGCACCATGAAAAGCCGCTGCGGGGAGAGAGAAGACTGTCACCCACTGAAACATCGCCCGCCGGCACACCGTGGTCGCACTGCGATACCCACCACCTCCACGCTGTAGTGGGTCCGATTATCGGCCACGGCAGCAAGGGATTTGAGGAAGGGGAACATGGTCACTTGGCTGTGCCGCCAACAACCCGCCAACAACCGAACCTTGACCCGGCGTTCGAAGACGGCTTTCCGCAGCCGGTTATCGATCGCCGGCCAAAATCTGGGGAGGGAAAGCGGTTAGGCATCACCGGTGCCGGCCAGCCAGGGTTGGAATAGGACCATACAAACCTTTGGGGGTGGGAGAATTCGGTGGTGGGTAGGTAGCTCATCACCGCAATATCCACAAAGTCCTCAGCAGCATCAATGACGTTGAGGAGGGCACCAAGATCCTGGGTCCGACCGGCGGCACAGAAAGACGGTGGGGAGCTCTGCCGGAATCATTGGAGATGGATCAAGCACTGGCACAGCCGATCCTCGGCACCGGGAAAACCAACCACGGTAGGTTGGGGACGTACTGAGAAGTAGACGGCAGCATCGGTGTCGTTGAGCTTCAATTCCAATGGCGTCTCCATGTTGAAGGTGGTGGAATAATTTGCTGGCCATGGTACCGGGATGGAAGCGCCGGGAACGCCAAGAGCCCAATAAGCTTCAAAAATTTTGCCTAAATCTTTGGCCAAGCAGCTGCAGTTGTAGACGGCAGCACCGAGCTCCTTCACCTGCAGCGAGCAGCACGGTGGCACTGTCACATCACCGGATGGTACCATCATCCCTCTCCAATGCCCTAAGTCCCATCTTATGGCATTGAGCATCCCTTGATGGGAATGGGGGTGGGGGGTTGGTTTTGGGATAGCCCCAGCACCGTTCGGCACAGGTTTGGCACCATCCAGTGGTATGATGGTGCTGCCGTGCTGCTCACCTGGGTCAAAGACCTCCAGTCCATGTTGGCGCTCCCAAGGTAGAGGTGGGTGCCATCAACGAGCCAAAACTTGGTGTGCAGCACGCCACCAGTGAGCCGCGACATATCGACGGTGCGCACCGCAGCACCTGCATGACCACGAGTTGGGCATCTGCCACTCAAAATCCCCCAAAAAAACCAGTTTTGGGGTTTTTCCATCACTCACCGCTCTGCTCCAGTGCTTGGAGATCGTTCAGGGGCGATTTTGCCGACGGGTGGCTGACGGCGATTCGGACGCTGACGCCGTGCTGGGATAGTTGGAGAAGCTCCTCCAGGATTTGTTCACCCTGAATCAGCACGTGGTTTGAGGCCAAAAAAAGCAGAAATTATTAAAAATTATGGGAAGGCACGAAAATGGCAGCTGGCACTGGGTTCAAGCGCTGGAATTGGAGCTGTGTGTGCATGCTGGATGCCGGTGGTGCGGACCTGGGCGGCGGAGGGTTCATGTGTCTGTGTGTCCTCGTTAGTCATGGTCCAGTAGAAGGAGGCGATGTCCAGGCTGTGGGTGACGGTCCCCAAGAGGTTCATCCACGTGGAGAAGGTGGACGGATTCAGCACAGAACCGTCACTGAAGTTCATTCCCTCCGGGATGCTCTCCACCAGCACAATCCTATGGCAGAAATTTGGCAGTGCCGGCACCGGTGCGATTGTAGTGCCAGGGTGCCGAGGGTCTCGGGGGAGCGTCACCCCCCATAAGCTCATCTTACCGGCACGCGTCACCACAGGGTCCGGCATCGCCGCCAGCATCACTGCTGGCATCACCACAGTGGGCTGAGCTCAGCCGAAGATTGAAGAAGAGAAGGAAGATGAGCATGAAGAGGGTGAGGATGGCGGATAGCAACACGCCGCGGGAGAACTGGGATGGAGAGGGGGCAGTGGCACCCCGAAATTAAGGAATAAATTAATTAATGGGCTTTAAAGCTACCCCCAACACCGGTGGTATCTGGCAAGGGATGGCACCAGATCCAGCCAGCACCAAAGCCGGCCCCCGTAGACTGGGAGAGTTACCTTCAGTGGGAAGCGGGTGGGCTGCGCCCCATGGTCCTCCAGTGCGTCCAGCTGTGATGGGGGGCAGAGAACTGGGTGGGGGGGACCCCAAACCAGGGTGGGGGCTGGTTTGGGGGTAAAACCCACCCCAAGATGCCTGGGGTCCCCAGGGAAAAGTGCCCCCCCCCATATTGCCAGGGGTCCCCACAGGGTGCAGGGTCTGGGTGGAACTGGGGGGCACAGGGCACCCCACTTTGGGGTTGTAGGGTGCTGGGCAGGGGGCTATGGGGTGCCCCACTTTGGGTTTGTAGGGTGCTGGGGCAGGGCAGGGGCCTATGGGGCACCCCAATTTGGGATTTTAGGGTGCCAGGACAGAGCAGGGAGCTATGGGGTGCCCCAGTTTGGGGCTGTAGGGTGCCAGGGCAGGGCAGGGAGCTCCATGACCCCCAGTTTGGGGTCTCAGGGTGCCGCCAGCACCATACCTGCTTGTAGGTGCCGTCGGGCTTCATCCTGGCGTGACGCTGGAACAGAACAAACCGGATTTCTCCCAACATGCCCAGACAGGCGAGACCCCCCCGGGGTGCAGCACAGCTGGGATTTTCGGGGTACGGCTAAGGGGAGAGACCCCAAAAAACCCAGGCAGGGCAGAGGCTTTCCCGGCTGACTCACGGGATCGGGACGCTCACGTGCCCTGACCCGTTTGGGGCGGGGAGGGGAAGTGGGGGCAGGAGGCCTAGTCCTCCCCCCCCCCACCATTGGGGCTGATCCCCCCTGGGAATAGGGTGGGGCATCCCAATTTTGGGGTGCAGATCCCCTCACCCCACTGGGACCCCTCCCCTGTGCCTCTGGGACCCCACAAAAAGCGGGTGCTCGGCCCCAGGGATCAGCGCCCCCTCCAAACCCTGCCCTGTTTTGGGGGAGGGGGTTGGGGTTGGGGGGTTAAGGTCTGGGGGGTGGGGGGTTAAGCTCAGTCTGGTGTCACCCCGCCGGCTCAGCTGAATTTGGGGGAGTCAGGGCAGTGTGTCGGGGTTAAGATGATGTTTAGGGACAGATTTAGGGCCAGGGTCAGGGTCAGGGTGATGTTTAGGCGTTGTTTAGGGCCAGGGACATATTTAGGACCGGGTTTAGGTCCAGGGCTCGGGTTAGGGCCAGGTTTAGGGCCAGGGCCAGGCTTAGGGCCGAGTTAAATGGCCAGGGACATATTTAGGGCAGGGTTTGGGGCCAGGTTTGAGCCAGGGCCGGGCTTAGGGCCGGATTTAGGGCCAGAGCCCCGCTCAAGGCCGCGGCTCCCGGGGGTGCCCGGTGCCCCCCGCCCCCCCCCCCGTCCCGGAGTCACCGGCGTCCGCGGGGGCGGCTGTTCCCGGAGCCGCCCGCGGGGTGGCGCCCTCGGTCCTCCACGCTCTATGGTCGCCCCTCCCTTTTCCCCCCTCCCGCGCCGCTGCTGCCTAGAGCGGCCCCCGCCCCGGCGCGAGCGACTGGCGGCGCACTGGGCCGGCCGGCGAGGTCACTTCCGGCGCTCTGTGCCCGGTGTTTCCGGTGGGGCCCGGCCCGGCGGCCGGAGGCGGCGGGATGGAGCGCGGAGGGAGTGGAGAGGTGAGGAGGGGCGGGGGGGAGGGAGGGTGTGTGGGGCAGGAGGAGGGCGCAGGAGGGTGTGTGGGGCAGGAGGAGAGGGCAGGAGGAGGGAGCAGGGTGGGTGTGTGGGGCAGGAGGGTGTGTGGGGCAGGAGGAGAGGGCAGGAGGAGGGAGCAGGGTGGGTGTGTGGGGCAGGAGGGTGTGTGGGGCAGGAGGAGAGGGCAGGAGGAGGGCGCAGGAGGGTGTGTGGGGCAGGAGGGTGTGTGGGGCAGGAGGAGAGGGCAGGAGGAGGGAGCAGGGTGGGTGTGTGGGGCAGGAGGGTGTGTGGGGCAGGAGGAGAGGGCAGGAGGGTGTGTGGGGCGGGGGGGCAGGGTGGGTGTGTGGGGCAGGAGGGTGTGTGGGGCAGGAGGAGGGCGCAGGAGGGTGTGTGGGGCAGGGAGGGTGTGTGGGGCAGGAGGAGGGAGCAGGGTGGGTGTGTGGGGCAGGAGGGTGTGTGGGGCAGGAGGAGAGGGCAGGAGGGTGTGTGGGGCAGGAGGGTGTGTGGGGCGGGGGGGCAGGGAGGGTGTGTGGGGCAGGAGGAAGGGGCAGGAAGGGTGTGTGGGGCAGGGAGGGTGTGTGGGGCAGGAGGAGGGGGCAGGAGGCAAGGGGAGGGTGTGGGGGGCAGGAGGAGGGGGCAGGGGTGCAGGCAAGGGTTAAGCAGCAGCCCTGTGCCTGCCTACTGGCCGTCAGAGGGGCCGTGCGGCTGCTCTCTCACCCAGCAGGCTGCTCCCGGCGCTGCTGCCTAGCCCCGTGTCCTCCAGCTCCTCCGCCATGGTGTCCGTCACGATGGGTAAGGGACATTTCCCTCCCCGTGCGCATGCCCTGCTCCCCCCCCTCCCCTCCGCCACCCAAAATTGCCCTAAATTGCTCTAAAACTCCTCACATTGCATATTTTCATCCGGGAGACCATCCCCACCCCCCCTCCCTGCTGCCATCCCAGGAGCCGTTTTCCTCCCGATGCCATCAATCACGCGACGACAGCTGCGAACGCCCGGAATGAGCCTCTCGGCCGGCGCCTGCCAAAACCCAGGCGACCGTGCCACCCCTTTTTCCATATCCACTTGATTTTTGCTTTTCCGTGCCTTTTTTTCAGCAACATCGGAATGGATTCAGTTTTTCAAGGAAGCCGGGATCCCCCCAGGCCCCGCCGTCAACTACGCCGTCATGTTTGTGGATAACAGGTAAGGTCAGCAATAAGGCAGCGCCTTTTCATCGCATCACGGGGGGGAAACTAGCAGCGAAAGATCCACCCGGTGAGGGGGAAGGAAAAAATTAACTGATTATCCCGCTCCTTAATTAGTTATGTTAGTTATTCATCTACACTGAGCTTCTTTTTCATTATCAGTGCTCTTTCTATGAGGGCAGTGGCATCCAAACTCAGGTGGGGGTTTTATGGTGCACCTCGCTCAAGGCTTAATTAACCAGAGCTCGTAATGAGGGGAGACCTCATTAAGCTGGGTCTTTCCTCACCTCAGGATCCAGAAGAACATGTTGATGGATCTGAACAAGGAGATCATGAATGAGCTGGGCATCACAGTGGTGGGAGATATCATCGCCATCCTCAAACACGCAAAAATTGTGTACAGGCAGGTACGGTGAAGCCTCGCCGGCACGGGTGAAGCCTCGCCGGCTCA
This sequence comes from Spheniscus humboldti, assembly GCA_027474245.1. Taxonomy (NCBI): domain Eukaryota; kingdom Metazoa; phylum Chordata; class Aves; order Sphenisciformes; family Spheniscidae; genus Spheniscus; species Spheniscus humboldti. The sequence continues at coordinate 126,650 of JAPZLJ010000036.1, read as the reverse complement.
TTTAGCAGCAAAGTTTTGCCTCAATGCTCCTCGTTCACCTTCAAAGAGCCTGAGGGAAAACCCTCCTCTGTGTTTTTTTCCTTCAGGAGATGTGCAAGGCAGCCACCGAATCGCTCTGCCCCGGCTCCCCCAACGTTCAAGCCGAGCTGCGCCGCAACGCCAACAGTGGTGAGCACGGGCGGGAGGTTTCTGGGAGATTAAATCCCCTCGCCTGATTAACGAGGTGAATTAATTATCTTGAAAATGAAGAGCTCAAACGATGGCTGCCTTCCCCACGATCCCGGGGAAGGACTGCTCTTTAATTTAGCTGACAAGATGGGCGCTTGTCACACTCACCGAAGCCCCTTGGGGTTTAAAACCTTTCCCTCACCACACCATCCTCCCCTTCCAGCCGCAAGCCGGATGATCGCCAACAGTTTGAGCAGAGACTCGCCTCCTGCCACCCCACTCCGGCAACGGCCCCACGCCTCCAAAATCTCTGTCACTGTGTCCAACAAACTGGCCACCGCGAAGGCAGGTAGGGAGGGCGACGGATCCCAGCAGAAACAACACCAAAAGTTGCTTTTTCCTTTCTATTTCTCATTAAACACCACCCCCCCTCCGGGTTGAATTTTAACAGCCACTTTGGATCCGGCTACGGGTTTTTTGAGCTAATCACACAACATCCTTGTCTCTGAAATGGAGAGACACGGATCTGAGGGCTGGAGCCCTTGGTGGGTAAGGAATCGGCTGGATGGTCACACTCCGGCTCAACGTCTGGGTGGAGACCGTTGACAAGCGGGGTCCCTCAGGGGTCTGTACTGGGACCAGTATGATTTAACTTCTTTGTCAGGGACACGGACAGGGGGACTGAGTGCACCCGCAGCCAGTTTGGGGGTGACCCCAAGCTGACTGGGGGGGGGTTGATGCTCCAGAAGGATGGATCCTTCCAGAGGAACCGTGACAGGCTGGAGAGGGGGGACCCTTGCCAACCTCGTGAAGTTCAACAAGGCCAAGTGCAAGGTCCCGCGCGAGCGGGTCCGGAGGAGGTCCTGACTGTGATGGGGGGGGCTGGAGCACCTCCCATACGAGGACAGGCTGAAAGAATCAGGGTGGTTCAGCCTGGAGGAGAAGGCTCCAGGGAGACCTTAAAGCAGCCTTGCAGAGGGCTACAGGAGAGGTGTGGGGATCTTTGTCGGAGGGTGTAGAGCCAGGACGAGGGAGAACGGTGTTAGACTGGAAAAGGGGAGATTTCCATTAGAAATTCTTGACCGTGAGGGTGGTGGGACACAGGAACAGGCTGCCCAGAAAAGCTGTGGATGCTGGGAGTTTTCAAGGCCAGGTTGGACGGGGCTGGGAGCAACCTGGTCTAGTGGGAGATGCCCCTGCCGACGGCAGGGGGTGGATGGTCTTTAAGGTCCCTTCCAGCCCAAACGATTCTGTGATTTTGTGGTTGGGAGTAGCTAGAGGCGGGGGGGAGGGCGTTTGCAGAGCCCCAGCGCTGCGGGAGATCTGTTTGTGCCGAAGCAGCCAGTTTCAGAGCTCACTCGAGCCCAGGGTTGTGCCCAAGCTCTCATGAAACCCTTCCACCCCCTAAGTCTTGTTGGAACGAGAGCTCTCGATTCGCTCTTCCTTCATCCCATCAGGTTTATGCGACGAGGCAGATGAAAATCCAACGATCCCGGTAAAACGCCGCCGAGTGACAGCGGAAATGGAAGGGAAATACATCATCAACATGCCCAAGGGCACCACGCCAAGGACAAAGAAAATCCTGGAGCAGCAAGCAGCCAAAGGTACCAGCGTGGGGTTTTGATCTTCATTTTCTCTTCCAGAAGACCAGTTTAGTCCCAATTTAGCCCATCGTTAAAATCCCATGAGGATTCTCACATCCAGAGAGTTATTGGGTAGAAGTTGTGTTATTCCAAGGATATACTAACTCACCACGAGCCATAAAGGTTCCACTCACGTCTATTTAAGCCTTAGGAAGAAGGGGGCAGGTAGTCATTCACGTGCTTTTATTGAGTGGATTTTATTTTGCCGGGTGCCCTGACGGTAGGACAGGGCAGTGAAAGGCCGTGAGCCCTCGGCACTGACCCCGCGTAGCTTCATTTTCCATGGAAACCTCCAAAAATCCACGTTTTCTTGAAAACTGCAGGTCTGCAGAGGACATCTGTCTTCGACCGGCTGGGAGCTGAGGCAAAAGCGGACACGACCACAGGAGGGAAGGTGAGAGGATGCGGGTTTTCGGCTGCGGCTCCATTTAGCCCTCACTCTCGGCGGCTGTGCCAAACCCCACCAAGATCCTGACATGAGGGTCCTCTCCCCGAAGATTATTTTGGGATTCGCAGCCACCCGTTTGCCACGGAGGGGCTGAAGGAACCTGGAAATAACCGGAAAATGGTGGGGAAACACCGGGGAAAAGCAGGATGGAGCCACCAAAGGCAAGCGGATCCCCGATCCCTGGGTGATCCCTGTCTGCGCTTCTATTTTGACCCCTTTAATGGGGGATGCAGGAGGTTTTTTCTCTCCTCTGGAGGTAAAAACCTCAGCATGGAAGCCTTGGGCTGTAAAACAAGTTGCAGACTGAGCCCCTCAAGAAAAATAAGAGGGAATATGATTTTATGGGCGATTTATAGACCTGTTTTATAGCCTAATCGTTAATTTAATTGCTGCAGGCAGGGTTTTGCATCATTACATCCCAAAACACTTCGTGGGTGAGGTCAGCATCCATCTTGCCTCCGTCACGTTGGCGGAATTCGGGGGGGCAAAGGGGAAGGGGAGGGTAAATCGAGCACCCAAAATGGGGGTGCAGGTGCTGATGGGCTCTCCCCCCCGCCTTGTCTCCCAGCCCACAGGGGTCTTCAGCAGACTGGGTAACGCCTTGGGGACCGATGGGGACAAAGCCACTGAGAGCGACGACGACTGCTCTGTCCTCCAGTACGCCGGCGTCCTAAAAAAACTCGCCAAACCTCCCCGAAAGGAAAGCACTGAGCCGGGAGGGACCGTCAAGGCGAAAGCCACCAGTTCAGAAGCCAAACCGGTCACCGTCGCTGCCGCCATCCAGCGGCTCGGTCACAGGAACGCCACCGGTATCCGTATGGCGGTGAAACCGCAACCAGCAGCATCCAAAATCGGCGTCATCAGTATCGCCGCGGTGCCGGTCGAAGCCCAGGACGGCGACATCACCAGCACGAAGGATAAAAGCGAACCCGAATTTCGGGTGATGATCAAAAGGACCTGGGGGTGCGGGAAGGTGAGCAGCACCAGCGAGACCCCCGGTGCTCAGATGGACAGTGCCGGCACCGTTAGCGTCTTTAAACGGCTGGGGAAGAAACCGGATTGATCCCGCGGCGCTTCTTTCCGCAGCGGATGGGTCGTCCGACGGTTTTCCGCTTGTCCCGTCCCCTCCCGACGGTCGCCCGCTGTCTCCCATCCCATTTCTTCGCCCTCAAGAACCAGCAGAGTCTCATCCTGCCTTCCTCCTAACTAATCCCACGGGAAAACAATACTAATCCCATGGGGAAGGGCTTAATCCCACAGGGAAACACTAATCCCGCGGGAAAACAGCGGAGGGAAGAGGGGAAAAGCCCTTCCCGCCAGATTTCCTGCCTGCCGGGCATCCCTGCCTGCCCCTGCCCGCAAAGCCGGCAGGCGTGAGGCCAAATCCTTGCTCTCCATCTCCTGGCAGCACCAAAACCTCTTTTTCCCCGCCCCAGTTTTTCCCTCCTTGGCAGGTTCTTTCCTGTATTTAGGAATTCGGACCTGGAGAACTCCATACAGAGGGGTTTTGCCCTATTTTTTTTCTGGTTTTTTCCTCCTCTGCACGTTTTTTTTTTTCCTGTATTTAGGAATTTGCACCAAAATTACTCTGTAAGTAATCATTACGGAGTGGCGACTTGCTGCAGGGATTCCTAATTTTTAAGGATTTCAGAGCAGCCTCCAAAAAAAAACCCCACCAAACCCCAAAAGCTTTCAAAAAACTCCTCGGGGGCTCAAAAAATCCCAAAATTGCCTTAATTTAAGCGACACCTTCAATCTGCTGCTCACGATTTTAGACTTGAGCTCATCCCACCGTGAAACCTAAAATAGCTGCCATGGGGTTTTACTGAAATTATTTATTTCCCCCCAAATTTGTCTCCCCCCGAATTTATTTCTGATGACGTCACCCAGGGTGTCTTCACCCTGCGCCTGTCCGGCGTTGCTGCAAACGCTGAATAGACATTTTTTCTCCCCAAAATAAAGGTAACGGGGGTGGAGACAGCTGTGTGGTGAGTCAGGGCCATAACAGTGAGTCTTTTTAATAAGAAAAAACACTGATTTCTTTATTTTAACCTATTTTGGGAGGTTTTCTTTGCGCTTCGGGCGTTGTTTGGTGTGTGAAAATGAGTGGGTTTTACCAATTTTTGGCTTTCTGTGTTACCCGCCAGCCCGCGGGGGAGCTTTTTGCAATAAAGCGTGGAAACGGCTCTGTTTGGTATCGATTGAGCCCCCCAGTCTCTGGCCGGGACCCCCCAAAACCGCCCTAGGGTGCTGAGACTGGAGCAGCTCGGTGCACCCCAGGATGGAGGGGGTGCACCCCGGGGTGGGGGTGCCCACGCCCTGTGGGCATCAAGCATCATCCCTTTGCTCCTCGGCCTCCTCGGCCACGGGTGAGTGGTCGGAGTGATAATTTCTGCAAATATATTTAAATATATGCAAATGACCGGAAACGGGAGGCGCTCCTGCCCCCCCGCGGGCGGGGTGGGCGCCGCAGGGCGAGAAGCGCATGCGCGTTGGGAGGCCGTGCGCCCCCCCCCCGCCCCTCGGCGCAGGCGCGCTGCCCCCGCGCCGCATGCGCAGTCGGAGGCGGCGGCGCGGCGCTTGCGCAGTGTGGCCCCGGGGAGGCGAGCGGGGTCCTTCCCTCTCCGTCCCCCCCTCGACCCCCCCCAACCTCCTCCCTGTCCGTCTTCGCTTCCTGCGTGCGTAGGCCCGGAGCGGGCGGGGTTTCCGGGAGCGCGGGCGCCGTCGGGCCTGATAAGGCGGAACGGGGGGGGAGGCCCACCGCTACCGGGATGAGCGACGGCAGCCGGCCGGGCCTGCGGCGTCCATGACAGGTGAGGAGCTGGCCCTGCTTCCCCCCCCCTCCCCGCGCCGCGCAATGGGCTCACCCGCCCCCCGCTGGGCGCCGCGCGGAATGCACCACCCGCGCAACTCCGGCAGGGGTGCGGGCGCCGTCCCCCCCTCGTGCCGCCGAATGGACCTGCCCGTCTCCTGAGGGGCGCCGCGGGGACTGCACCACCCGCGGGAGTTGGAGGGGAGCGCCCCCACATGGCCCCGCGATGCGCCCGCCGCGGGGCGGGGGGGATGCTGCGGGGAGCGAACCACCCGCCGTCGGGGGGGAGAAGACACTGCAGTGAGGGGCTGAGCTGGGCTGAGGGGGCTTACAGTGGGCGGGGGGGGGGGGTATGTCTGTCCTAGGGGGTGACTGGATTGGGGGAGTCTATATGGGCTGGGAGGCCTGAAATGGGGGGCGATGGCAGGCCTAGGGGGCCTGTTCTAGGGGCCTGAGATGGGGGTAACTGGTAGGATTGGGGGGGCGGGGGCTTGTCACAGGGGCCTGAGATGGGGGGCCAGGTAGGCTTGGGGGGAGGGCGGGCTTATCCAGGGTGATGACACCACGTCATCAGGACCTGTCCCTAGGGCCCTGGCAGGCTTGGGGGTGGGCTGGCAGTCTTTTGGGGGGGCCTGTCCCAAGGGGCTGAGGTGAGGGGGCTTGGCGGGCTCCTTGTGGGCCTCTGGGGTTTGGGGGTTATCTGTTGCCGGGGGGGGGGGGGGGGCTCTGCCATGGGAGAACAGGATTTGGGGGCTCTCTGCAGGCTGGGGTATCTCTGCTGGGGGGGGGGGGGGCTGTGCTGGGACCTCCCCAGTACACCTCCCCAGGGAGGAGAAGCAGCACTGGGGGACCTGTCCCCCTCCCCAGCCACCCCCTGAGTGAGCCCGGCTGAGGGCTCTGCCCCCACATAAGTAACAACCACAGCCCCCTGCCCACCTCTGCAGCAGGGGGGGCATACCTGGCACCTCCCCCAACCCCTCTGGAGGAGCGGGCTCAGGCCACACTGTCCCCGCTGCTTTCTGCACCAACACCTTTCAGACCTTCTCTGAAAGCTCCTCAGTGCTCGTCCCTGGGACAGGATGCACGCCGCCGCACTTTGAGATGCAAATCTTTTACGGCGCCACTTCACAGCCAGTTTAAAGTCTCTTGAACGGGCCTGAAATGGGGCTCTTTTGGTGTTTTTTAATTGCCACTTTTCGGTGCGTGCCTGGAAACCGCTCTTACAGCATCTGTGCGTCTGTCGGGGTCCCTCCGTGGTGGATACAATTCCTGTCTGTTGGAAATAACTGTAACGATCAGGGCTTGGAGAATGTGTCTAAAGACTGCTGCTCATTCCCGCTCTTCGTTAGCCATCAGGATCATACTTAAAAATCCTCCGGTGCCTGCAAGGATGAAGAAGGGACCGTGACGGTGTTTGACACTTCAAGCTGCTGGCAGTTCCTGAATCACGATTCTCCCACTGTCGTAATTACCCTTAAACACACCCAAAAAGCAGTGGTTTGGGGGGATTTTTTTAAACCAACACTTTTTTTTTTCTTTTTAATTGCTGTTGAAGGATGACACGGTGTCGGCTCAAAGGCTGCGGGCTCCAGGTTCAAGAGCCTTGCTGTCCTGTGCTTTGCACAAAAATCTAATCAAAGGTCAGGTGCAACCAATTGAAGGCTTTTATTTGCAGCCAGGATAATTAGTGCAGCATAGAAAGAAGCCCCAGATGCGAATGAGCGGTGCCCAGACCTCACCGAAAACATCTTTGCTCCGCTGCTGGGTTCGAAGGCTCATCGCATCCTGACGATGTTTTACCTGCCTCCGATACTGCGGATGCACCGGATTCTCTCTGCTGTGCCGAAGCTCAGCTGTGGGATGAGCCGATCCCAAAATCCTGCAGTCTCCATCCCTGTCGAATCGCTCGTTTAGGGGCTGTTTTTCATAATTTGGGGGATTTTTTTATTAAAGCCTCTTGTGATCTCGTTTGCATCCGCGGTCCACATCCTTCATGGGACACTTGCAACGGGCTCAGCCTCTCCAGGCCAGCTCTGAAATTAATTGGAGCCCTTTTCTGCAGCAAGCTTTTTATTTCCTTTTTAATTAACATCGATGAGCTCTTTGCCAGAGCCCGTCCAGGAGTGGATCCATCCAGAGATTGACCATTCAGCAGCTGGAGAAACGTTAGCTCCGTGCGCTGCCAGGTCCTGCCTGTATTTGTTCTGCCCGAATTGCCTGACTGCCTGTCCCGCATCCTTGCCCACTGCCAGGCGAGTGGAGGAGCCTCGGGGGTGAGCGGAGTCCCCAGAATCCTCCTCCCCATCTGGGATTGCAGGAGCATCCCGGGATGCTTGTAGGGGGGTTTCCCATCAGGAAGGCACGGGGAGATTTACAGGATTGAGGAAGGGAACGCGTTAAAGGTGAGATCGGAGGTTTTAAAACTAGACTGGAGGTTTGCGAGTTAGGCGGGCGCTGGGATTGATCCAGAGGGATTGGAGGAGAGCAGGAGCTCCATCAGGATAACACCGTGTCTGGGGAATTTGTCTCGGCCTGCCCTGGCTCTTGCCTTGCTTCGAATGCAGCTGGAAAACCCCAAACCCTTGCACATGGCCCTAAGTTTCTGGGGTTGGGTTTTATTTTACCCTGATTAAAGCCAGGGGATGGGGTAGCCAGCAAGCCCAAGGTGACTGGGGAAACCTGAGGTGCGGACAATCCCCTCTGGCCACCACCAGGACGTGGCACATCCCCTTGTCCCTCCGCCTCCCATCGCCCGGCACAGCAGGATTTCGGAGCCTGGGGAGTTAATCCTGTCAGGTGACTCCAATTCTCTAGCTATTTGTTTTGCAAGGGACCGTGCCCCCATCACCCCAAGCTTGTCCAACCCTCCGGAGGCTTTTTAATCCCTGGTCACTCAGCGGCCAGGTAAAGGGATGATGCCGGCAAACCTGCTCCATCCCGGCATCTCCAGGTTTGCAAGGCTGCCATGCTGATTTTTAATTGGGGGGGGGGGGGGGTTCTGGGGGGAAACTGGTGCAGCGGAGGAGTTTTTAATCGGTGTGTGGGGGTGGCTTCGTGCTGAAATGGGCTGCCTCCCCTCGAGGGAGGGGCAAGAAAAGCGTCGGGAGCTTTGCCGGCTTTCTTTGAGCATCTGTCTCTTCTCCCGCAGGTCATCGCCGCTCCTCCCGCAGCCGCTGGCGTTAGCCGCTTCCCCGGTCCTGCAGCAGAGAGGGGGTTAGAGCCCACGGCACCACCATGAACGAAGTGTCGGTTGTGAAGGAGGGCTGGCTGCACAAGAGAGGTGAGGGAGTGAGCTGGGGAGCCGGCTCAGCGGCGGTGGCATCCCTCCAAGGCCGGGTCACCCCGGGGAATCCGGCGCTGCAGCTGCTGCCAGGAAAGGAGAGCTCCGGTTTCCAGTTACCAACGATTTTAACCTTTCCCCGGTGCAAATGCAGGGGGGTCTCCGCTTCCCCTCGCCCCAAATCAGGGCGTGTGAGGCACCTTGGCACCGCAGGGCATCCTGAAATGCACTGGCACCCTCCCCCTTTGGCTTTCTCCTGCTCCTGGCTCAGCTCGGCAGCTCTCCCAGCAATCAGCAATGCTACTTCACCGGCGTTCGGTCTGTGCCACAAGCAAATCCTCCAGCAGCATTGTTTTTAATGGCTTGCCACATTGGGAAGCCAGAGGACGATCCTAACAACCCTCTGCAGACCCTCTAACCTGGTTTGCTAAGCCACCTGCAGCAAGACCCCCAGCCAGCCCTTTTATTTTTAGCCGCACACGGGGAACATCACAGCATTGTAGCAGCTGCACGCGTGGGGTTTTATTTTTAGACCTATTGAAGGTGGCTCTTATTTTTCCTTCCCTTGCTGAGGGCGGTTTGCAAGGAGAGCAGGCATGAAAGCCATCCATCTCCAGCCGCCTTTCTCCCACTGGCAGCCCAGCTGGATCCCTGTGTCCGGCAGGTTCGTGGATTCCTCCTTCTTCCAGGCAAATATAGCCAGAGAGAGGGAAGCCAGGGCCTCCCTCCAATGCTATTTCTTTACCCGGAGCTGCTGAGGCTGCTTTGGGTCAATTTTGGAGCTGCCGGGGGAAGCATGAAGCTTTTTTTGCGCTGTGTTCCCTCAGAGCGAGCATGTTTCAGGCTAACCTGCTGCTCACACCTCTCCTAAATTACACCAGCCAGCTGCTTTTTGCAGGAGCTTCTCTGAAGCAGCTCCTAGAAACAGCCTGAAGAAAAACATCCACTTAATTTTCCATCTATGAGGGGTTGTTCCGCCGCTTAATTTTTCATCTCAGCAACGGGACCCCCCCCTACGAGGGTCCCTTCCCCAAAAACCCCTGCACCACCTCCGGTGCCCCCCTCTCTCTTGCAGGGGAATACATCAAAACGTGGCGTCCCCGGTATTTCCTGCTGAAAAGTGACGGCTCCTTCATCGGCTACAAGGAACGGCCAGAGACGTCCGACCACAGCTTGCCACCTCTGAATAACTTCTCGGTAGCGGGTACGTCGGCACAGGCAGCTTCAGGGCTGTCCATGGTCATGAGCCAGCATCAGGCAGGGTGTCTTCATCCCCGATACCACGAGGGAAGGTTTTGGGATGAGGATATTTGATCCCAAACCATCCTCTTCCCTTCTTTTTAATTTATTTTTGAACCTTCGCAGAGTGCCAGCTGATGAAGACTGAGCGGCCTCGGCCCAACACCTTCGTCATCCGATGCTTGCAGTGGACGACAGTCATCGAGAGGACCTTCCATGTGGACTCTCCCGAAGAGCGGTAGGCACACGGGATGGCCCCTTCCCTTGGGAATCCAGAATAAATAGCACATTGCATTGATCCTAGCTGGAAGAGAGCCCCGAAATCTCTTGGCTGTGACTCCCATCTGCCTGCAAAGGCTGGAGGGGCGGGTGCAGCCCCCCTTGGTGATCCTCACCACCTCCCTGTGCCGCCAATCTCCTTTTCTCCGTAGCGAGGAGTGGATGCGAGCCATCCAGACGGTAGCAAACAGCCTGAAGAACCAGGAACCAGAGGCAGACACAATGGATTACAAGTGCGGATCTCCTAACGACAGCACCGGCGCCGAGGAGATGGAGGTGGCTGTCAGCAAAACCCGCGCCAAGGCCGTAAGTCGCCCCCAGGATGGCACCGTCTCTTGCCGGAAGCAGGATTGCAGCGGATTGGGACCGCCGAGCGATGAGGGAGGTTTATGGGATAAACCTCATCCTCGTGGTGTCCGCTGTGACCGGGATGATCGTGGGTGAAATAGCTCGGAAAACCCTTTCCCTGGATCCCGCTTGCCCATGCCACGAACTCTTACCTCCATCTCCCCATTTCTCCCCAGACCATGAATGATTTCGATTACCTGAAGCTCCTGGGAAAGGGCACTTTTGGCAAAGTCATCTTGGTGCGGGAAAAGGCCACCGGCCGCTATTATGCCATGAAAATCCTACGGAAAGAGGTCATCATTGCGAAAGTACGTGCCCAGCCCCAGTGGAGGGTGAGGGGAAGAGTCGGGAGCTGGCAGGGCTTAGGGGATCATTGAATAGTTTGGGTTGGAAGGGACCTTTAAAGGTCATCTAGTCCAACCCCCCGAATGTTGGGATGGCTTTCAAAACGCGCCTCTGAAGCTGCCGAGCAATGGACAGCTCCTGCTGTGCTCTAGATGCTGGGGGATTCCAGGAATTATCCTTACTTCAAAACCCCGGGCGTGTGTTGTAACGTGCAGTTGGGTGACACCATGGGATCCACTCGCTCGCCTCTCTTGGGGGACGTGGTGCAGCCATGTCCTCCTCCTCTGGACCATCTGGCCGGCAAACCCCTTGCCCCGTGGGGACAAAAACAGGGCAGAGGTTGGCGCTTCGAGCTCCCATCCCTGTTTTTTTTCTGGGAATGATTGGCAGCAGTGAAAAATCTCTGATTTTCCAGAAACAATGGGGGATAAACAGCGTTTAATTTTTCCTTTATTTGCAGGACGAGGTGGCACACACTGTTACGGAGAGCCGGGTGCTGCAGAACACCAGGCACCCCTTCCTCACTGTAAGTATGGCTGGTGGCAGCGAGGGAGCAAAGGGGCAGGGCGCTGGGATGCCTGGCGTGCCCCAAAATGACCCTTCCCTTCCCCTCACCACCTCCTCTGGAAGTGCAGAGCCCCACAGCTTCTCCAAGACCTTTTTTCCCCCTCTTGCAGGCACTGAAATATGCCTTTCAGACGAACGACCGACTGTGCTTCGTCATGGAGTACGCCAACGGCGGAGAGGTGGGAGCTTAAGACCCAACACTCCCCCCGGGGCTTGGAAGGATCTTGTCCGCATGTTAAATAGCTGTTTTCAGCTCGTTGGTGGACAGTTTATTCCACAATCTCCCCTCAGCACGTATTTTGGGAGGTAGAGTATACCACTCTCCTCTCACTCGAGCTTTCCTGGCTCTTCACTTGCCTTCCTTGCACTCAATATCACAGCCAGGCCATTGTGTGCATGAAGCAACCGTCTGGGGGAGGAAGCAGGACCCCCAGGGCCCTCCTCCTCATCACCCGGGGAGCTGCGGACACCACAGCACCTCCAGCCATCACTGGCTCCATTACCTTTCACCCTGCGCTCGCGTCCGGCTTTGTTTCTCCACCCCTGTGTTGGGGGTTCCTTGCAAGGGGGAACGCAGCCGATGGCTCAGCCCCTCTTGCAGACAACGCACAGCAGCGTTTTCCCCCCAGCTCCTGCCAGCAGAGCAGAGGGAGGGCCATCAATATTTTGACCGCTCAAGGCAAGGAGCTTAGGACACATATGACTGCATTAGCTGCGTGCTGAGAGTGATTAACCCGGGTTTCACTGGGGTTCTTTTTTTAAGCGCTTGTTGATCAGCTTGTTCTCTCTTTTTTTTTTTTTTTTTTTCTTTTTTCTTTCCCTCAAGCTGTTTTTCCACCTCTCAAGAGAACGCGTCTTCACGGAGGACCGAGCCCGTTTCTATGGCGCGGAAATAGTCTCTGCGCTGGAGTACCTGCACTCCCGGGACGTGGTGTACAGGGACATTAAGGTACCAGCCCGGCAGCAGTGGCATCCATAAGCGGTGCCTTCGCCCCGTCTTAGCACCAGTGCAATTTTCATCTTCCTGGTCTAGTGTTTGGGGGTGTGGAGTCACTCCCAGCTCCCCGAAAAATCACCCTGAGGGGCCGCAAAGAGTTTCAGCCAGCAGAGTGTCACGCTTGGTTGACACGAGCTGCCTTTCTCCGCTCCTGCTCACCGTGGGTGGCAAAGAGCTGCTGCCTGCCTGGGGCTGGGGATGTTTTTGCACGCGTTGTTGCAGGAGGGAGGGCGGGAGCTCGGCTTCAGCAGAGAGAGCTTGAACCTGCCCTGTGGGGAGGTGTCACCCTTGTCCCGATCACGCAGCGATGGATCAAGACCCCAACCATCTGACGGAGCCTTTTGGGGAGCAGCGTCCCGCTCCCGTGTTCCTGACTTCGCTCAGCTCCAAACCTTTTCTTCCACCTGTCTGCTTTGTTTTTCAGCTGGAAAACCTCATGCTGGACAAAGACGGCCACATCAAAATCACCGACTTCGGGCTCTGCAAGGAAGGCATCACAGATGGAGCCACCATGAAGACCTTCTGCGGCACTCCCGAGTACCTGGCTCCGGAGGTACTTAAAGCATTCCTGCAGCCAGGCTTTCCTCGGAACTCTTGTGCCACAGAGGTTTTTCTGTGGAGGTTATTCCCAAAATCCAAGATGGCAACAGTTCAGCGTGGGCTTTTCCAAACGCTTGGGTTGCAGGAGTGGTTGTATCTAGAACGGGTTTCCCTTCTCCCTCCTCATGTTGCTGCCTGGTTCTTCGGCCTCGTCGGCACCATACTCTCCGTCTTCCCCCACGCAGGTCCTGGAGGACAATGATTACGGCCGCGCCGTGGACTGGTGGGGCCTGGGGGTCGTCATGTACGAGATGATGTGTGGCCGCCTCCCCTTCTACAACCAGGACCACGAACGCCTCTTCGAGCTGATCCTCATGGAGGAGATCCGCTTCCCTCGTACCCTCAGCCCTGAGGCCAAATCCTTGCTGGCCGGGCTGCTCAAGAAGGATCCCAAACAGAGGTGAGGGTCCACTGGTGATGGACAGGGGGACTGTGGCGCTGCCAGCGGTTCCGGACGCGTGCCTCTGTGCCCACAGGCTCGGCGGAGGTCCCAATGACGCCAAGGAGGTGATGGAGCATCGCTTCTTCGCCCCCATCAACTGGCAGGACGTGGTTCAGAAGAAGGTAGGGAGGGAAGGGAGCACTTTGAGGGGTGAAGGGGCAGGCGGATGCTTGGCACACTGCCAGCGAGCAAATTTCTCCGGGTCTCCATCAGCTGGTCCCGCCATTCAAGCCCCAAGTGACGTCCGAGATCGACACACGGTATTTCGATGATGAGTTCACCGCCCAGTCCATCACCATCACCCCGCCAGATCGCTGTAAGTGCCAACGCTGCCCAGAAATGGGGATCCCCTTTGTCACCTATACCCCTTCCTCTCGTGCAACCTCATTTTCCTGTCACCATTGTGGTGGCGGGTGTCACCTGAGGGGCTGGTGGCATTGCTGTCACACCTCTATAAAAGCTCGGGGTCCCTCTCACTGCCCTGGAGAGGTCTTGGGCAGCTTTGGAAGCATCTCTGCCAGCATCTCTGCCACAGGAGGGAGTGGGGAAGCTTGTGAACGCATGAGGGAGGCTTCGTCAGCATCTCCCTCGCCCTCAAACCCTTCCCCATCCCCGGCTTTGCAGATGACAACATGGGCTCCCTGGAGAATGACCAGCGGACGCACTTCCCCCAGTTCTCCTACTCTGCCAGCATACGGGAGTAACCAGCAGCAGTGGGATTCGGCCTCCGAGGAGGAGGAGGGTTTGGGGATTCACTCATGGCGGGGGGGGGGGGATTTCTCTTCTGTGCCCGGCAGAAGGGGGGCGGGACGCTGCGGCTCACCGGCGTTGTGCTGCGGCGCCTTTTGGAAGCCATACCCCTACGAAGTGCTCTTGCTCCGCGGCTCCCACTGGCACCGAGCCGTGCCTCCTGCCCCTAGCCTAGGACTGCTTTGATTTTAATTATTATTATTTTTATTTTTTAAACTCCTAGAAGTGCTCGCAGCTTTTCAAACCAACCCCCACTTCCCCACAATCGTGGCCTTGACCCCCCGGAAGCTCGGCCAGCCCTCAGCCTAGTAAAACCCACTGCTCCCAGTTGGGGAGAAGCTGTTTTGACAGCAGAAGGGGGGGGGGGGAACCCAACCAAAAGCATGGTTGGGATCCAATGCTGGCTGCCCCGAGGAGGGGGGGAACAACAGGGCAGGACCCCCCCGAGACCATGGGGGGCATGTTTCAGCCCCTCAAATCCTCCCGGCTCTGCTTTGAACTGAACCTGCAGTGACTGAAAACCAACTGTGCCCCCAAATCGGTGCCTCGGTGGAGGGGAGTGCCTTGACCCTGTGGCCAGCCAGCACAACCCTAAGGAAAATGCAATCCTAAAAGCAATAGCTGGGCTTCTCCGGTGCCTTAAAGCTAGGAGCCGTGGTGATGCCAGGCTCGGTGACACCGGCCACATCCTCCAGCACCCTTGGTGGATGATGGCATCACTGGAACCAACAGCCTCCAGTCCTGGCGTGGTGATGCAGAGGGACAGGGTTTTGCTGCCGCACCGCCGGCTTGGCATCCCCAGCTGCCAGCGTCGGGGCTGGGTTTCTTCCAGCGTGCACCATTGCCGGCGATGGATCCGCACCCAATGGATGCTCTGTGGAGGCATTTCAGTAGAGGCCACCGTCACTGGGGCTGTTGGCTCCAGACCCCACCAGCATGGCACAACACTGGTGGGACCCGGCATTCGGGGAGCATCGCCTTCACTGCAGCACCTGCACCGACAAGCCAGGCCAGTGACAAGCTGGACTTGCCACCCGGCATCTCCTGGCACAGCCGGCACCAGGGCCGCAGTTTGGAGGTAGGAATTTGGCGCCTGGTGCCACTTCCCCGCAGGGAGGAACCAAGAAAAGTCGCTTTTTCTTACTTAGTTCCTAGTTGCCCAAATTCAGTTGTATTAACTTAAAAATACCGGAGCGGGGTGGGGGAATGAGACCCCTCGACAAGGCGGGTGGCAGGTGCAGTGGCCAGGCATCCCCGGCATGGCAGCAGCGGCCGGCCGGCAGCTCTCACCTGCCCTCGTATTTGTATGGTACGAGCAATAAAATGGGGTTTTTTGTTCTTTTTTTCTTTTTTGGAGGAATTGGGGATCTTGAACTCCTTTGGGGCGGGGGAAGGGGAGGCTGAGGGACCCAGCTGCCCCCCTGAGGGACCCAGGCACTGCTCCAGCTGATCCCCCGTAGCCTGAATAGTGTGCCCCAGCATCCCTAAGGACCTGAATACTCCTCCCTGGGACCCCCAGTCACCCAAATAGTGCTCCCTGTGATCTCTATTATGTGTCCCTGTATGTGCATCATACGTCCCTGTCCCCATGGCAGGTGACAGCACAGGACACGGCATTGGTCACCAAGCACTTTACTGGTGGCTCCCAGCACGGCCCCGGGGGGGCTCAGGCTGGGGGTGACAGGGTGCTCAGAGCTGCAGGAACTCGGCCACGAAGGCGACCAGGATCTTGCACAGGTCCTCCATGGTTGGGGGGTGCAGGTTGTCCTCTGTGTCTTCAAGGGTGTGCCACACGCGTGGGAAGGGTGTGGGGATAAGGTGGAGCACGGGAACACCTGTGGGGACATGGGGGGGGGGGGGGGAACATGTTCCCCCTGGAACATCAGCCACAGGACCCCAGCCGCCCACCCTGCTGCTTGCCCTGGCCACGCAGCATGGGGACATGGGGATGGTGCATCCGGGGGGACAGGGGAACAATGCGCCCCAGGGGACAGGAGGGAGGTAGGGACATCACCTCGCTGGAGGAAGGGGACATGGTCGTCCTCGACGGGTCCTGGGGCCGGGCTGAGGCGGAAGAAGGGCTGGTCCTGGGGGGCGGTGAGCAGCAGCCCCAGCCGCCGCAGCCGCTGCTCTGCGCCAGGGACACGGTGGGGCAGAACCTTCTGTGACACCCCCAGCCTCCTCCCTGTCCCCATCCCAGCCCCTTGTCCCCATCCCAGCCCCGTTTCCGTCCCTGTCCCAACCCTGTGTCCCACCTTGTGCCCCATCCACATCCCCACCTGATCTCATCCCTGTACCTGCGTCCCACCTGTGCCCTGTCCCCATCCATGTCCCCACGTCCCATCCCATCCCCAGTCCTGTCCCCCCCCCGTCCCCATCCTGACCCCATCCCCACTCCTGGGTCCCCATCCCCATGTCCCACCGATGGCGACGAGGCGCAGGAACCAGTGGTGGGTGCGGGGGAAGTGGCTGTGGATCGCAGGGTGGCGGGCGCCCAGCAGGTCCAGCAGCACCAGCAGGCTCTGGGGACACCACATGGCGATGGGGACACCAGCATGGGTGCAGGGACACGATGCTGCTGCCACCCTCAGATGCCGTGGGACTGTCCCAGCTGGGTCAATGCCAAGTCACCACACTTGGATGCCACCGGACCACCCCACTGCTGTGCCACCACCCTTGGGTGCCACCAGACCATCCCAGTTGGGTCACCACAGTGGCAGGGACCGTCACAGCTGGGCCGATGCCATGTCACCACACTTGGGTGCCATCAGTTCAGCCCACCACCCTTGGCCATCATCCCTGGGTGCCATGGGCCCATCCCAGCTAGGTCACGGCCACTAGACCACCCCACCGCCGTGCCACCACCCTCAGGTGCCACCAGACCACCTCCACCACCATCCCACCACCCTTGGGTGCCACCAGACTCCCCCCACCGCCGCGCGGCTTGGTGCCACTCACCATGGCGGTGATCTGGGTGCCGCGGGGCCCGTGGGGGGTGGTGGCCATACGTGCCGCCAGGTGCCGGGCACCGTAGAGGGAGTCAGTGACACTCCAGTCCCCGAAGGCCTCCTCTCCATCCAGGAACAGCAGCTGCAGCGTCACCTCTGTGCCCTGCTGGGATCCCAGCGTCCAGCAGCGGGGAAGGGGGGACCCAGGCATTCAGGGGGACCCAGGTGTCCTGGGGGGACCCAGGTGGCCCAGATGGGGAACCCAGGTGTCCTTGGGGGGGGTGGGGTGTCAGGGGGGACCTAAGTGTCCTACAGGGGGACAAGATGGACCCGGGTGGCCTGGGGAGGGCGGTCTAGGGGGGGCGGGAGGGACCCATGCGTTGGGGGGGGGGGGTGTCTGGGAGGGACCCAGCATCCTGGGGGGCTCTGGGGGGAACCCAGGCATTCTGGGGGGTTCCGGGCCTTGGGGCCACCCATCACCCACCCTGTGCTTGGCACGCTGCAGGGGCCGGTCGAGGGTGGCTGCCAGCTCCAGGAGGATGGCGCAGGGCACGGCCGAATCGGTGGCCCCCAAAAAGAGCCGCTGGCCGGGACCGGGGGGCAAGACCTTGGTGTCATAGTGACAGGCGAGGACCAGGCGGCGGGGGGCAGCAGGGGCCAGCGTGGCCACCACGTTGGTGAAGGTCACTGGTCCTTGGGGAGTCACCGCTTCGAAGGTGTCGAGCTCCAGGTGCCAGGTGGCCCCCAGGGCGCCCAAGCGCCCCACGATGTGCTGCGGGGACGAGGACCCTAGTGAGGGGCACGGCGGCACCCTAGGGTGGATGCAGTGGCACCCTGGGGGGGTGGGGGTGGGGGGGGCGTGGGGGCAGGGAGGGGAGGGGGTCTTACCTGGCGGGCGGCACGGCTCCCGGGCCCCCCTGGCACCCGTTCCCGCAGGAGGGGCCGCAGGAAGGTGTCCCGCAGGCGGGTGGGATCCAGCTGCCCCAGAAGCGCCCGTAGAGCCGGTTCCGAAGGGGGGCCGGGGGGGGGCTGGGGGGGGCTATGTCAGTGCCTGTGGGGATGGTTGGCGTCCCCCAGGGGGGTTTGGGGGTCCCTGGAGGGGTCTGGGGGCCCCCATCATGGGTTCTGGTGGGCCCTAGGGAGTTCGGTACCCTGGGGGGGGTGTCTGGGTGCCCCTGGAGGGGTCTGGGGTGCCGATGGATGCATTGGGTGCCCCCATGATGGGGTCTGGGGGGCTCAGGGAGGGGGCTGAGGGCCCTGGTGGATGTTGGGGGGGGCCTGAGGGGGGCTGGGGCCCCAGGCGGGGGGCTCTGGAGGCCCTGGAGGATGTTGGGGGGCCCTGGAGGGGGGCTCTGGAGGCCCTGGAGGATGTTGGGGGGCCCTGGAGGGGTCTGAGGTGCCGATGGATGCATTGGGTGGCCCCATGATGGGATCCGGGGAGGCTTGGAGGAGGCTGAGGGCCCTGGGGTGCCCATGGATGCACTGGGTGGCCCCATGATGGGGTCTGGGGGACCCCGGGGGACTGGGAAGTCCTGAGAGGCTCTGGGGGCTCCCGGGGACAGCGGGGACATGCGGGGCACCCCCTCCCCGGGACCTCCCCTCCCCGGTCGTTCCCCCCCCCCCCCCGCCCCGCTCACCAGGCCAGTGCCCCGTTCCCCGCCGGGCCAGGCGACGTAGAGGAGCGCGGCGGCAGCAGCCAGCGCCAGAAGCGGCAGCAGCGGCCGGGGGCAGCGGCGGGACCGCGGGCAGAGCCCGGGGGCCGGCACCGGGACCGGCACCACCACCGGGCCGGGACCGGGACCCGAACCCGCGGCCCGGGACCGGCGGGAGCCACCGGCGCCCTTCCGCATGGCGCGGGGGCGGGGCCTACCTGGGGGCGGGGCCTACCTGGGGGCGGGGCCGTGGAGGGTAACCGGGCGACGGGAACGCCGCTGATAGGGCGCGGGGCCGGGCTTGCCCCCGCCCCGAGACGCGGGCTCCGGGTGAGAGCGGGGACGCATGCGCGGTGGCCCCGGGCACGCCTTGGCGCATGCGCAGGCGCGTCTCTACGGACGCGCGCGCGTACGGGCAACCCCGGGAGCGGGGACGCGGG
The DNA here is from genome assembly GCA_027474245.1 of Spheniscus humboldti. Classification (NCBI taxonomy): domain Eukaryota; kingdom Metazoa; phylum Chordata; class Aves; order Sphenisciformes; family Spheniscidae; genus Spheniscus; species Spheniscus humboldti. Next base: position 107,692 of record JAPZLJ010000036.1, on the reverse strand, counting down.
GACATGGCGGCGGGGCCGGCCCGGCCACCGCCGTCCCGCCTGCGGCCGTCGCCCCCCGGTGGGATGTCACCCCCGATGCGATGTCACTCTCAGTGGTGATGTCACTCTCAACGTGTGATGTCACCCCAGATGTCACCCGGGGTGGGGGGATGTCACCTCGGACCGGGACATCACCCCAGAGACGTTACCCTGGGTGGTGATGTCACCATGAACACGGATGTCACCCTGTACCGGGAGGTCACCCCGGATGGGGATGTCACTCCTGAGAGGACGTCACCCTCCATGGGGGCGTCACCACGGACGGGACATCACCCCAGAGGGGGCCACCACCCTCCACGGGGCTGATGTCACCTTCCACGGGGCCATCACCCTCCACAGCACCATTAGCCCAGATGGGGTCACCACCCTTCACGGGGCCATCAGCCCAGTTGGGGTCATCGCCATGGGGCCATCACCCTCCACAGGGCCTTCACCCCCGACGGGGCCATCGCCCCAGATGGGACCATCACACACACACACACACGCACCCCCGCCGCCACCACCCCTTCTCTCCACCCCCTCCACTTTGTTCCTTTTCCTTTTTTTCTTCAAGTTTTGGGGTTTGATGGTTGGTTTTTTTTTTTTTCCACCTCCTCCGCCCTTTCCAGCAACTGCCGCAGACAACCTCCGCCCTCCGTGTCCCCAAGATCCGCCACCACCGTCCCCACCGGCGCTTGTCCCTTCACCTGCCGTCGTCGCGCCGGGTGGCCGGGTGTACCCAGTTGTTATCGTGCAAGCCCACCCTGCAACCGGGCGCCTCTTTATCAGGTCTCCGGCAGCACATCCAGTAGGATCGGCCATAAGGCAGGTCGTGGTGGTAGGGCTTGGGATGCCACCGGCACAGGGACACGTCCCCCTTCTCATAATGCTTCTTGCACTGCTTGCAGGGGTCGTCGCGGTAGAGGGGGTCGCGGTTCCAGCGGGAATCAGTGGCCTGCACCCCAAAGGTCTCGATGATGGACTTGAAGTAGTGACAGGAGCACTTGAGGGCGGCCAGCGCTTGGGTGGGCAGGTAGCTGAAGATCTTCACCATGACATGCTCCGGCAGCAGGAGCATGTACTGCCGGGGCTCCAGCAGCCGCTGGATCTTGAAGCGGATCTCCAAAAAGTCGTGGGAGACGTGACGGTACAACCGGCAAAGCGAGGGGTCAGGGACAGCTGACGGCTCCTCGCTGGTTTCCGTGTCCTCCACCGCCGGCGTCTCCTCAGGGACGGGCAGGAGGAAGAGCTGCCCCGGTGGCGGGTCCTCCTGCGCCGCCGGTGGCAGCCGCACCGTCTCCTCCTTCATCTTCTTGGCGCTGTCCTTGCCGAAGAAGACGCATTGGTCCACCACCCCCGTCACCACCACATCCACATGGAAGCCGGAGGCGCAATCCCGTGCCGACGCCGACGACCCCTCGCCAGTTACTTCGCCCATCTCTGGCTTGACAGCGGTCACCGACCCCTCGCCGCACCCCATGTCCATGTTGGGGCCGTCCCCGTCCCCCTTGGGACCAGCGGTGGCCAGGAGGAACTCCACATTGTTGGGCAGCGTGTCACGGGACGGTGAGATCAGCTGGTAGAGGTCACAGGTGATCTTGTCCTTGGCGCGACCAGCGGCATTACCGCCGCCGCTCGCTGTCCCGCAGCTCATAAAGACACAATTGGGACGCCCGACAGCACCTGGTTCAGCCGCAGCGGCTCCAGCGCGGGGCTCGCGGCCGCTGGAGATGCGGAAGGCGATGCGCACCTCGCCAGGACCCGGCGCCGAAGATGCCGCTGCTGCCGCGGCACATTCGGCACCTGGGCGGCACAACCCGTTGGGTCGAGTGCCACCATGCTCCCGCTGCCGTGACTCGAAGTGGGCGACAGCTTCAGCCACCCGGCTGCAATCGGAGCTGCTCGGTGCTTTGGTTTCACCGCTGGCCGCCTCCACGAAGACAACTGGGGCGGCAGGGGCACCACAGGGCCGGGGGAAGCTCTGCAACGCCAGCGCCGTCCTCTGTTCTACCAACGCCACCATCTCCGCCACCGACAGCAAGTCAGGGGCTTCACTGGCAGTGGCAGACGGTTCACTGGGACGCGGGCAAGCCGGGTCCCTGCTGCCGGTAGCCCATGCTGGGCTCGTCTTGCTCTTAGTGGGGTCGTGGCAGCGCCGGCGCCGCTTGGCTTTGGAGCTATCGCTGCCCCAGTTGCCCTTTACCTTCATGGTGCTGGCACGGCCACCGGTGCCGCCACCACCGATGCCTCCGCCGCACTGGTGTGCCACAAAGAAAGCCACCTTCTCCTTGGTGTTGCCCGGTTTGATGACATACCATGTGTCCAGCAGCACCCGACCTTCCTCCGCCGATGCTGGGGGAGCTGGGGTGGCATCGGCGGGAGCCGGTGGCGTATTTTCGGAGGGGGCCCGGGCTCCAGCAGGTTCTTCGGTGGGACGGCAGGAGAAGGGTTTCTTGGTGGAGCCGGGGCCAGGGCATGGTTTGTTCTGGGAGTAGGTGCCGAAGGGCCGCGGGCACCAGAGCTGCAGCTGGGGGAAGGCGTTGGGCTCCATCAGGGCAGCATGGCACTGCCGACGCCGCCGACGCCGTGGGCTGCCGGCGCCCGTGCCCAGGCCTGCCGGGAGAGAAAAGGGTGTGAACGGGGACGGTGGAGACGGTCGGGGGCTGGCAAGGCAAGGCTGGGTCTGGCAGGGACAGGACGGGGGCAGGACGGGGCTGGCGGGGCAAGCACGGGGCCAGGGGGGCTCACGGGGCCGTGACTGGGCCCTTCCCAGTACCGTTACGGGGTCGTACTGGGGACACTGGGGTGGGCACTGGGGCGATGCCCGGGCTGTGTGTCCCCCCCGGCTCCTCCCCCCCTTGCACACTCACCCCCCACGCCCCGCCCCGTTTGCACACCCGGAAGCCCCGCCCCCTCGCGCACCCCGTCCAGAAGGCCCCGCCCTCAAGCCCCGAGGCTCCGCCCCCCCCTCAGAGCGCCCCGCCCCCTCACCGGCCCCGCCGGCTCCGGCCCGGCGCGGCCCGCAAGGGGGCCGGGCCGGGCCCGGCCCTTAAAGCGGCCGCGGCGGTCGCGGAGGCGGGGCCCGCCCGGCCCGCGCCGCCCCGCCCTTTTAACGACCGGCGGCGGCAGCCGTTTGTTGACAGGCCCTGCGCGCGAGGCGGCGGCCAATCAGGGGGCCGCGTTCGGGCCATGCCCATATATGGACGGCGGCAGCGCGGAGGGCCAGGGGCGTGGCCGACGGAGGGGCGTGGCCGGAGAGGGGGCGTGGCCGTTGTCCCCGCCCCCCCCCCCGGACCGCGGGGACGGGAGGGGCGTGGACACGGTCCCGCGTGGCCCCGGGCGGGGGGGGGGGGTCCCGCCCGACCCACACCTCCCCGGGGGCGGGGGGGGCAGAGCCGATGACCCCCGTGGGTGATGCGAGGCCGGGCCTGTCCCCGCCCCAGGGGTGACACGGGGACACGCCCGCCCCCGCCGCGCGACACTGGGACACGCGTGTCCCCACGCGCGACACAGGGACGCGCCCTCGGTCTCGTGCAAGGCGAGAACAGACCTGTCCCCGAGCGCAAAGCGAGGGCACGCCCATCCCCGCTGTCCCACGGGCGCGGACCCGTCCCCCGCGATGTGCCACGGGTGGGACACGCCTGCCCCTCGGTGTGCGCGGGCACGGCCTCATCCCCCGCCCCCGGTGTGTCACGAGTGGGAGACGACGGTCCCCGGTGTGACACGAGGACACCCCCGCACCCCGCCTTCCCCCGGCCCAACGGCCCCGCGGCCGTCACCGAGCACCGGCCCCGGGGCTCCGCCACCGCCCCGCAGGGCCCCGCCACGCCCCGGGGCGCCGCCCGCCCACGCCCACGCCCCCCCCGCGGCCCGGACCCCGCCCGGTGCCGCCGCCCCTCCCCCGCTCACCGGGCAGGTGCCGGGCGCGGCCGCTCCGCCTCTCCGCGCCGCTTCCGGGGTGCCCCGCGCATGCGCTCGGCCGTCGCTCGCTGCGCATGCGCCGCGAGGGGGCCCGCTGGGAAATGTAGTCCACCACGGCGCTGCTCTGTAACTCCGCGCATGCGCAAGGGGTGCGCCGGGAGGTGTAGTCCGGCGTGGAGGGGGTCTGGGGGTGGCGGGGATCTCCCCTCCCCGCCCCCAGTCACCCCCCATCCCCACCCCGGTCTCCCAGTGACACCATCCCATCACCCAGTGACACCCCAGTACTCCCCTCCCCTGCAGTGACGCCCACGCACCCCTGGTCACCCACTGACACCCGCAATGACACCCCCCCCCCCACGCCAGTCACCAGTGACACCCTCAGTGACCCTCCCCAGTGACACCCAACCCTGGTCACCTGTGGCCCAGTAGCACCCAGTGCCACCAGTGCCCCCCAGTGACACCCCCAAGAGTCCCCCAGTGCCCCCCAGGTGATTTCACAGGAGCCACTCATGGGTGCCATGTGTTTCTTTAGGGTACAAAGCTGGGGACGCCTGGGTCCCCACAGCCCACGCGCCCCTGTGACACACACACACCCCCACCCCCCAGCACACCAAGGTGTCAAGGAACACCCACCCCCCCCCCGACCCCCTGCCCACCCACCCCCCAGCACCACAAGGCATTGGGGACCCTCCCAGCACCCCAAGGTGTTCAGGGGACCCCCCCCTCCCCCCCCAGACCCCTGCCTGCTCCCCAGCACCCAAAGGTGACAGCGACACCACCCCCCCACCCCCAGCACCCAAAGGCTTTTGGGACACCTCCTCCCAGCACCCCAAGGCCTTGGTACCCCCCCCAGCACCCAAAGGTGCCACACACACACACAGCCCTCAGCAGCAGCTTTCGGCGATCGGGTGCCCCCTGGGATCGGGGGGTGCTGGGCGCTGCCCCCCCACGGCCACATAGCGGCGGGTGCCATGGGGAGGGGACCGGGGGGGGCCGGGGGGGCAGGGGACACCCAGGCGGCACCGCTGCCACCCACGCCGCACCTCCGCCTGCACCTGCGGGCACCAGGACATGTCGTGACATTTCACACCACATCACGACATGCTCCCCTCCCCGACACGTCGCGACGCGCCCTGACGCACCTCCTTGTTGACGAAGCAGTAGAGGACGCTGACAACGAGGCCCTGGGGATGGGGGGGGGGCAGGGGCACCCCGGGGTGGGGGTGCACCCAGACATGTGGGTGCCCATGGTCGCACACACACGCATGTGCACTCCTCGGGCCTGAGCACCCACCACCTGAGCACCCCCCCCCACCCCCGCACCCGCACCCCATTGCAGCACCCACCTCCTGCAGCCCTCCCATTGCAGCCCCCCCATTGCACACACACACCCCATTTTAGGCCCCCCATTGCACCCCCCACCCCATTGCAGCCCCTCCCATTGCAGCAGCACCCACCCCACTGCAGCCCCCCCCCATCACACACACACCCATCGCACCCCTCCATTACACCCTCCACCACATTGTAGCCCCCGCATTGCACACCCCCATTGTACCCCCCATGGCCCCCCCCATTGTACCCCCCCCCCATTGCAGGAGCACCCACACCATTGCAGCCTCCATCCCATTGCCCCTTCCATTGCCCCCCCCCCATTGCACCCCCCATCCCTCCCCCCTTGTCCCCCCCCCCCCGGACCTGGGAGGAGGAGAGCAGCAGCTGCAGGCAGAGCCGCACCAGGCGCAGGGTGCCCCCCCCCTGCCCCTCTCCCACCAGGGCGAAGGCCACCTCGTGCACCCCCAGCAGTGGGATCAGCGTCAGCGTCGACCTGGCCAGCCTGCAGGGGGGGTGGGGTGCTCGGGGACACCCGGGGACACCCCTGGGGACACCCATGGAGACGGGGACCCCCTCAGGGACCCCCTCGGGGAGGGATGGGGACACCCTCAGGGACACATTTGGTGGCACTACAGGGATGGGAACATGCATGGGGACACGCTTGAGGATGTCACAGGGATGGGGACATGGTCGGGGACATGCTTGGGGACATTACCAGCATGGGGACACACATGGGGTGTTAGGGCGACAGGAACATGCATGGGGACACACTCGGGGACATGCTTGGGATGGGGACACACTCGGGGACATGCTTGAGGACATCGCAGGGATGGAGACACACGTGGGGATGCGCACAGGGCTGGGGTGGGCACGAGGACATTGCATGGACAGCACAGGGACACGATGGGGACAGGGATGGGGTGTGCGACCTGTGTCCCTGCGTCCCCACTGTCCCCACGTACACCCTGGTGTCCCCATGTCATTGGTGTCCCCATGCCCATCCCCAGTGTCCCCATGCCCCCCCGCACACCCCGATGTCCCCGTGTCCCCACCTGACCCTGGTGTCCCCACGGGACACCTGATGTGCCCGGACTTTGGCCACCAAGATGCGGACGATGCGCACGAACACCACGAAGTTCACCTGGGGACGGGGACACTGGTGGTGACACCCCCTGCAAGTGGGGACACTGCCCTGGGATGGCCACCCCCCCCCCGCTGTGACACTCACCGCCACGGCCATCAGGATGGGACAGCGGATGATCCACCACACCGCTGCCTTCTCGTTCCTCTCCCAGCACCTGCCGGAGGGGGGGGGGTGGCACTCAGCTGGATGCCTGGGTCCCCTGTTGGGGACATCACAGTGTCCCCCGGGTGTGACAAGATGGGGAGGGGGTGTCTGTCAGCCTCACCCCTCATTCTCGTAGAGGTACCTCACCACCACCCATGGTACCACGAAGAGCACAGGAGCTCCTGGAGGGATGGGGACAAGGTTGGGGAGGGGACGTGGGGACATGTGGGGACACGTGGGGACACAGGGACGGGCTCACCCCAGCCAAGGAGGAGGAAGGCAGGGAGGCAGCGCTTGCCGGAGAAGGCAGCCAGCACCAGGAGCTTGTGGAGGAAGAGTCCCTCGGCCAGCAGCCACCCGTAGTTGGCCCCCACGCAGTACTGGGTGAGAGCCTGGGCCAGCCGGCACCCTGCCACCGCCTGCCGCGGGGACACCCGCACCGCCACCGGGACACCGGCGTTGGGGAGGGACCGGCATCAGGGTGGCACCAGCGTCATAGTGGGACCAGCATCATGTTTGACCAGGATTGTAGTGGCACCAGCATCATGATGGGACCAGAATCATGGTGGCACCAGCATCGTGGTGGCATGAGCATTGTGGTGGACCAGCCCCCACCCTTGGGTCTCCCATCTCAGTGCAGCCCACCGTCCCCCACCCATGGGTGCCCCCCTCCATGGGTACTCCCCAATGGGTGCCCCCCACCCATGGGTACCCCCCCACGGGTGCCTGCCCCCATGCATACTCTCCCCCCATGGGTGCTCCCCATCCCCCATGGGTGCCCACCTGCTGGCCCAGCAGCTGCAGGGGGTGCCCGGGGCCGGGGCGCAGGCGGCGCTGCAGCAGCGCATCCCGCGTCAGGATGGCGCCCGCCCGCAGCACGAAGGAGAGGAAGAGGTTGGCGTGGATGAAGTTGCGGGTGCAACGCAGGCGCCTGCAGGGACGAGGGGCAGTGGGTGGCATCACCCACGGGTGCCCCACTAGCACCCAGGGGTGCGCCGGTGCGGGTACCTGAAGAGCAGGAGCAGCAGCAGCGCCAGGAGGAGGGCGACAAGGGAGAGGGAGTAGCCCACGGTGTAGAGAAGGCGGAACTGCTCCAGCAGCCAGGCCTGCCACTGCAGGGACAGGGGACACGGGGGACAGGGAGGTGGCACTGCGCCAGGCGGTGGCACAGGGCATGGCGTGGCATGGGGCAATGGGGCATGGCACGGTGCGTGGTGCAGCACGGTGTGGTGCAGCATGGTATGGTGCGGTGCAACATGGCACAGCACAGTGCAACAGGACATGGCACGGTGCAACACGGCACAGCAGGGTGCATGGCACAGCATGGCACAGTGCAACACGGCGTGGCACGGCATGGTACGGTGCAGCCCAGTGCATGTCATGGCACAGCACAACCTGGCACAGCCCAGCAGCTCCTGGCGCAGCGCACGCTGCAGTGCAGCCCAACGGTGCATGGCACGGCACAACATGGGGTACGGCACGCATCAGCCCGGCACAGCGCAGCCCTGGCACATGGCCCGGCACAGCACAAGGCACGGCATGGGGCACAGCACAGTGCATGGCATGGTGCACAACACAGCACAGTGTGGCACAGCACAGTGCACAGCGCGGCACAGGGCACAGCACAGCAGGGCATGGTGCACGACAGCGTGGCATGGCACAGGGCGTGGCATGGGCCACGGCACGGGGCACAGCACAGTGCATGGCACGGCACAGCGCGACACAGTGCACGGTGCACCACAGCGCAGCACAGCGCGGCACGGGGCACAGCACAGTGCATGGCACGGCACAGCGTGACACAGTGCACGGTGCACCACAGCGCAGCACAGCGCAGCACGGGGCACAGCGTGGCACTGCACAGCATGGCACGATGCACAGCAGAGCGGCACAGCGCACGGCACAGTGCGGCGCGGCACAGCATGGCATGACAGCGTTGACACATCCTGGCACGACATCTCCCAGCATGGCCTGGCATGGCACCCCGCAGCACAGCACCCCGCAGCATGGCACGGCACAGCACGGCACCTGCGCCCCCACCTGCAGCGGCTGCTCCTGCGCCAGGTCCTCGCACTGCGAATGGTCCCGCCAGGGCCGCCCCGTCTCGTCTGTCACCCACCGCCCATCGGGTCCGCAGCGCCGAGCCACCACCCCGCCCTGCACTGAGCACCCCGTCCCATCACTCTGCAGCACCCAGGGGCACCCACGGGGCCTCCCGAGGCAGGTGCCACCCCCCTCCCATTACCTCGGTAGTGCCAGGGCAGGTACCAGGGGCAGGGGACAGTGACGGTGCTGTTGGGGGCTGCATCCCCCCAGCAGGCATACATGTCGAAGCTGCGGTTGCAGACGGGTCCTGGAGGGGTGGGGAAGGTCAGGGTGACCCCAGTGTCCCCCCGGTGTCCCCACCCCATCCCCACTCACCAGGTGCCGGGGGGTCGAGGCGCAGGCGCAGCTCGCAGGCGTGCCGGTATTCGTGCCAGGCGGCCAGTGTCGCCTGGGCTGAGCGCTCCTCCTGCAAGGGGCCACCACGGGGTGGCCATCATAGGGACACCACCACCAGGGTCACCACATTGGGGCAACTACCATGGGGACACCGCCACGGGGATACCACCAATGGGGTCATCGCATAGGGGGAACCACGGTGGGACCACTGTGACTGAGGCCAACGTCGTGGGGCCACCACCACATGGACACCACCATGGGGCAACCATGCTGGGGCCACCACCACGGGGCCACCATGACTGGGGTCACCACCATGGGTTCACCATGATGGGGCCACCACCGTGGGGCCACCACCATGGGGCCACCATGATCCTGGGAGGGAGGTCCTGGAGGTGGCAGCTGGGGGGGTCCTGGTGGGGTGGGGGTCCCGACGAGGCAATGGGAGGGCCTGGGGGGGGTGTCCCAGCAGCAGCAGTGGGGGGACCCCAGGGGTGATGTTGGGGGGGTCCTGGGGGGTGGGGGGGGTCTCACCTCTGCCCCACGCAGGACCCGGCTGAGCAGGGGTGGGGCCACTACCCAGTGGCCCATGACGACGATGGCGGCTCCTGGGGGGGCGGGGTGTACTGGGGGGGCACCGGGAGGGATGGGGGTGCCGGTGTCATGTGTCCCCCCTCCCATTATCGGTGCCGCCCCCCCCCCCCCTCCTTTGACGCGCTCGTTACCAGGGAGCTGCAGGTGGTGCCTGGACGCCTGGGTCCCTCCGAGGAGGGGAACGGGACCGGGACATCCTCCGCACCGACACCCCCCGCCCGCGTGACCGACAACCCCCCCAGGTCCGCGGACACGCGTGGGGACCGCGGGCCGGCGCAGCCGTCGTAGGAGGTAGGCAGCAGCCACCCCCCCGGTGATGCCGGTTCTTCCCGGTGCCACCTCGGTGTCCCTTGTTGCCCCCCCCGTGCCCCTTGTCCCTCCCCCCGGTGCCCCTTGTCCCTCCCCCCCGGTGTCCCGGGTCCCCCACGAGTGCCCTCCGCTGCCCCTCAAAGTGTCCCCATGTCCCCTCCGCTTCACCCCGACACCCCCCTCGACCCCCCCGGCTGATGCCGGTGCCTCCCCCGGTGTCCCTTGCCCCCCCGCAATGTCCCGGGTCCCCCCCCGCGGTGTCCACGCGTGTCCCCTCGCTTCCCCCCTGTCCCCTACGCTTCTCCCCGACACCCCCGCGGGCCCCTCCGGTGCTCCCCGACCCTCCCCCCGGGACTCCCGGTACCGGCTCGGCGCGGGGCTCCGCCGCCCTCGGGACACCGGCACCGGCTCCGGCGGCACCGCCCCCGGGAGGGGCGGGATCACGGGGGGGCGCGGGGGGGCACCCGGGTAGGGGCTCAGTCAGAGCAACGTGACCCGGTGGTAGCACGGCCCACGTCTCGGGTGGGGGAAGCCGGGAGGCTGCCCCACACGTCCCAGGCTTCAGGGTCACCCGGGAGGGGGGGGTCCAGGGTCACCCAAGGGAGCACCAGCATCACCCACGGCTGCCCCAGTGTCACCCACGAGTGCTCCAGAGTCACACAAGGGGGTGCAATGTCGCCCAGGGGTACTCCAGTGTCACCCAGGGGGGTCCAGTGTCACGCAGGGGACTTCAGGGTCACACATGGGAGCTCCAGTGTCACCTAAGTGGGCTCCAGTGTCACCCAGGGGGGTCCAGCGTCACCCACGGCGGTCCAGCATCACCCAGGTGGGGGTTCAGCATCACCTGCAGATGCTCCAGTGTCACCCAGGGGGGCTTCAGTGTCACCCAGGGGGGTCCAGCATCACCCACAGATGCTCCAGGGTCACCCAGGGGGGCTTCAGTGTCACCCAGGGGGGTCCAGCATCACCCACAGATGCTCCAGGGTCACCCAGGGGGGCTTCAGTGTCACCCAGGGGTCTCCAGCATCACCCACGGGTGCTTCAGAGTGACTCGGGGAGGTCCACGGTCACCTGGTAGGGCACCAGTGTCACCGATGGGTGCTCCAGTGTCAGCCAGGGGGGGTCCAGCACCACCCACGGGTGGTCCCATGTCTCCCGTGGGTGCTCCAGCATCACCCAGGGGTGCTCCAGCATCACCCAGGGCTGCTCCAGCACCACCCACGGGCGGTCCAGCGTCACCACCCACGTGTGCTCCGATGCCACCCACTGGTGCTCCAGCGTCCCCCGGGAGGGTCCAGGGTCACCCACGGGTGCCGCCGCCACCCACGGGTGCCCCGACGCGCGAGGGTCCCTTTGCCGCGCGGGGGGGTGGGGGTGGGGGTGGAGCCGGCCGCGCGCTGCCAGCCCATCGGGAGGGGGCGCGTCCCGGCGGCGGGAGGGGGGCGGGGCCGAGGGGCGGGAGGACACGCCCCCGCCCGCCCCACCCCTCCCCGGGTCGCGCGGCGGTGAGGTCACGGCGCGCGCGGCGGAGAATGGTGGCGGGCGCGTTCCCGCTGGCCAAGCTGCTGACGCTGGGCGCGCGCCAGCTGAGCCGCCCCCTGGCGGCCCGCATCAAGGCCGGGGCGCGCGCCAGCCCCTTCTTCCGCGCCTACATCTGCCTCCCGCCGGCGCAGCGTGAGTGGGGGGGGCACCGGGGGGGGGCGGAAGGACACCGGGGGGGACACGGAAGGACACCGGGGGGGGGGGGGGGGGGGGCGGGGAAGGACACGGGGGGGGGTGGGACGCGGGGCGGGGGGAAGGCGCCGGAGGGGACACACACACCGGGGGGGGACACCTTGCCGGTGCCCCGCCGCTCCCTGCCGGTCCCCCGTCCCCGTCCCCCCCGCAGTGTATCACTGGGTGGAGATGCGCGCCAAGATGCGGCTGATGGGTTTCCGCGGCGCCGCCGTCAAACCGCTGAACGAAGAGGCGGCGGCGGAGCTGGGAGCGGAGCTGCTGGGGGAAGCGATCGTGTTCGGCGTGGGAGGGCTCTGCCTCTACCTGGAGTACGCCCGGCAGACGGGGCAGGCGCGGCGGCGGGAGGACGAGCAGGCGGCGGCGCTGCGGGAGGTGGGGGAGCGGCTGGAGCGGCTGCGGGAGGAGCTGGACGCCGTGGCGGCGCGCCTGCCGCCTGGACACGCCCCGGGCCACGCCCCTGCCGGCTCCGGCCACGCCCCTGCCGGCTCCGGCCACGCCCCCGCGCCCGCCGCCGGCCACGCCCCCGGAGCCGAAGGCGGTGGCTCAGGACACGCCCCCGCTGGACCCGGCCATTAAAAGCGCGCTCGTGCTCTTCCCGCCGGCGGTTTCCTTTAGGGGCGGGGCTCGGTGGGGGGGGCGTTGATAGGGTGTTGAGGGCGGGGCCCCGAGGGGAGGGGTGGGGCCTGCCCACCGCGGGTGGAGGTGGTGGTGGGCGGGGCCCGGCCTTCAGGTGAAAGGCCGCTTGGGGCGGTGCTAATGGTGGTGGGTGGGGCCTGGAGCAGGCGGGCCTTTGGGTGGCGTGCCCAGGGCGGAGCTAATGCTGGTGGGTGGGGCCTGCGATGGGGCGGGCCTTCAGGTGGGGCAGGGTCTAGAGTGGGCTGGGCTTTCAGGCAGGTGGCAATTAGGGGGAGGAGCTAATGGTTGTGGGCGGGGCCTGGGGGCAGGCCATCGGGTGGCGTGCCACTTGGGGGCGGGGCCTGGGGCCTTTGCAGTGAGGATGGGAGAGGTGCTAAGGGGGCGGGGCCCAGCCTTTGGGGATGTGCTTAGGGCGGAGCTAAGGGTTGTGGGTGGGGACACACGTCGGGGGCGGGGCCAGGACCACGGGGGAATTCATCCCTTGGGGGAAGCTGGAGGGCGGGGCCAGTTTTGTGGGCAGGGCCCTGTACCCAGGGGGGGATTGGGGGGCAGGGCCACAAGCTCGTGGCTGGGCTGCGATTGGTGGGGAGCTCCTTGGGGCGGGGCTAGGATGAGTGGGCGGGGCTTTTCTCCTGCAGCAGGGGGGCTGACACATGCCATTAAAGAAAAGCGAAATCCCCGCTGTTCCTCTCTTTGCTGGGGGGGGGGGGGGGGTGGTGTGTGTGTGGTGACGGGCCCCCCCCACGTGTGACACAGACGAGGACACAGGTGTCACATAAAAAACAACCACATTTATTTGTGGCAGGAGAGGGGGACACCCCAACCTCCCCCCCCCCAAAAAAATACCCCAAACAAACAAACAAAAGGTGAAAAAACCAAAAGTGGCATAAAAAAAGACCCCGGGGGGGGAAGAGGGGCACCCCTCTTTTGCCCCCCAAGTATAAAAAAAGGGGGTCCCCAAACTGGTAGTGAGGGGGGGCACAGTGGTGGGGGGGGCTGCTTTGCCCCCCCCCCAGCCGGTAAGGCACAGCCTGGGGGGGTCCGGCCTGGAGCCCCCCCCCAGGGCGGTGGGGGGGTGCAATGGGGGGGTGAGGCTGGGTGGGGGGGGAGTAGGGGGGACCCCCCCATCCAGGCCCATCTTGGGGGGACTGGGGGGGGGTTAGGGTGCACTCCGCTTCCGCAGCTCCACCATGAATGCTGGGGGGGGAAATGCAGCATCACGAGGGGGGTCCCCTAATTACCCCCTGCAATTGCCCCACCTAGAGCCCACCCAAAGTGCTCCCCACTCCCCTATTGCCCCCACCCCCCAATGCCCTATCCCCTCCTCTTGTCCCATACCCCTCCTTGTCCCATGAGCCCCCCACCTTCAATGATCTCCTCCTTCATCTTCTGCAGCTCCCTCCGTACCTCCTCCAGCAGCTCCTGGAGGGGAGGGGGCACAGGGTGAGGGGATTTGGCCCCATGACCACCCCTACCCCAGACACACACACACACACCCCGACCCCGGTACCTGTTTGATTCGCTCCAGGTCGGGCTCGTCGGTGGGGCCAGGGGGGTCGGCGGGGGCAGCCGGGATGGCCGACTTCATCCTGGGGGGGGGGGGCCCAGAAATAGGTTGGGGACCCCCCCAGACCTCCCTGGGTGCCACCCATCTTGTGTCTTGGGTACCCCCCAACCTGCCTGCCCCCCCATCCCAGCAACTGCCCCCCAAATCCTGCTCTGGGGGTACTAGAGACCCCCCCCAGCATCCCAAACCGCCCTCCATGAGCACCCCAACCCTCCCCTCCAGCCCCTGGACCCCCCCCAAACCCACCTGGGCAGTGTGGAGCTGGCCTTCTCCCAGGGCCTCCGCACAGGCTCTGCGGGGAGAGGGCAGCGGGTGAGGAGGGGGGGCCGGCCCCCCAAACCCCTCCTCTTCCCCTAAAGGAGCCCCCCAACGCTCTCCCGCCTGCCAGACTACATTTCCCAGCGTGCCTGGCCACGGGGGCGGGCCGCGGGGCACGCTGGGAGTTGTAGTCTCCGCACTCACCCGCGGACTGCCCCGAGGTCCTAGTGCCCGGCTCCGCCTCGTCCTGCGGGGGCAGAGAGAGGGGTCGGGGGGGGGTGGGGGTGTGGGTTGGACACACGGGGGATGGACACGGGGGGGTCCACCAGCATCTGACGACAAGGGGATTAACTGCCCTTGTGGTGGGGCAGGGGGAATGGAGGGAGCACACGGAGCACCCCCCCAATGGGGGGACCCCCCAAAAGTGGTATGGGGGGGGCACTCACGCTGGTGACGTCCTCATCCCTCTTTGGCACTGGCTTGTCCCCCTGCAGGGTGGCTTTCCTCCTGGGGGGGCAGGGGGGGTCAGCATGGGCACAGGGCTACCCCCACCTTGGGGGGGGGGCTACTGGGCAGAGTGGGGTACCCCACCCCATCATGCCCCCTCCCCCTCACCGTCGGGCCAGCATGGCGCTCATCTCCTCCATCAACCCCCCCCCGGCACCCCCCCGGGCACTCTCGCCCTTGGGGGGTGCAGGGGGGGCCCCCGCACCTGGTGCCTCATCCTGCCAGGAGAAAGGGGGTGATGCAGATCCCGCCGCAGGTTATTGCCCCCCCTCCAATTGTGCCCCTCCCCTCACCTTGCCGACTTTCCTGAGTTTAGCCCCTGCGATGGCTGCGGCAAAGCCGGAGCCCCCCCCAGCAGCACCCGCCACCACTGGCAAGGGGGGGGCAGGCGGGACCCCTGTGGCTGGTGGGGGGCCGGGGGGTGGGGGGGGCCCCGGGGGCGGTGGGGGGCCAGGGGGCGGCGGGGGACCTCCAGCGGGCATGGCCTGGGTGCCTGGAGGGGGGGAAAAGGGGTTTAGGGCGGGACCCATCCCCAGTGTTGGGGGGGGGGGGGGGAGGGAGGGAGGGAGTCAGCCTTGGACCCCTCCCTGATCACCCACCTGCAGCCACCACGCGGCGCTCAGGCTCCTCCAGCGCCTGCCTGGGGGGGAAATGGTCAGCACCCATGGCCCCCCACAGCATGGGGGGCCCCCCAGCACCCACAGTCCCCCATGGGCATGGGGACCCCCCCCAGCACCCACAGTCCCCCATGGGCATGGGATTCCCCCAGCACCCCAACATCATGGTGCCTCCCCAGCACCCCCAATTTGGGGGTCCCCCACCTCTCCTGCTGCTCGGGCTCCTCCAGAGCCGAACCATCGGGGTCCGGCCAGGACAGCGGGGTGCCTGGGCAGGGGGGGGAGACACAAGGCAAGACCATGGGGTCGGGCCCCCCATGAGTGCCCCCAGTGACACACACACCCCCCCCCCCCCCAATACTCACCCTCCTCCAGCGCCCGCAGGGCCCTCAGGACGGCAGCGGCAAATAGGGCGGCCTCGCGGGGGGCCCCGAAGCTGAGCCCCCAGACCCGGCGGGCCTCCCGCCACTGGTGGAACTGGGGGGTGGCCTGGCTGTAGCGCAGCCCCCGCCCCAGCGGGCAGTTCAGCACCACCTGCAGGCACCCGCAGGTGTGGGGGGCAGCCCCGCACCCAGGGGTGCCCCCAACCAACTCCTCGCACCCAGGGGTGGCCCACAGAGCCCCCCCCCATACCCATGGGTGCCCCACAGAGCATCCCCGTGCTTTGCGTTGCCCCATAGCCCCTCCTGCACCCAGGGGTGCCCCATGTTCACCCTATGCCCAGTGTTGACACACAGAGCCTCCTGCACCCATGGTTGTCCCATAGAGCCCCTCCATACCCATGGGTCCCCCACAGAGCCCCCCCCATACCCATGGGTCCCCCACAGAGCATCCCCATGCTTAGCATCGCCCCATAGCCCCTCCTGCACCCATGGGTGCCACATAGAGCACTCCCATGCCTGGCATTGCCCCACAGTCTCTACAGCACCCATGGGTGCCCCATAGACCCCCCCATGTCCAGTGTTCCCCCATAACCCCTACCCCCATGGGACCCCCGTGCCCAGCATCACCCCATAGCCCCCCCGCACCCATAGGTGGCCCCATAGCCCTCCCATCTTCAGCGTTACCCCATAGTCCTCCACGCTCAGGGCTGCCCCTTTGCCCCCCGCACCCATGGGTGCCCACCGGGCACCCTCACCTGCTGGTCGGGCTGCATCTTGCGCCCCACCAGGCGGAAGGCGTTGGCGCCGGGGTGGTGGTAGAGCTGGACACAGCTGACGGTCTGGGGACCCCCACCCGCCGCCACCCACTGCTTGTGGGCGTCGTCGTAGAGCAGCACCGCTGCCCGGGCACTGCACAGCACCATCTCACTGCGGGGGGGGCAACGCTGGGTGGGCACCCCCCCCCGGTATGGGCATCTCCCCACGGGGTGGGACCCCCTGGCGTGGGCACCCCCCCATGGGGCGTGACCCTCTGGGTGCAGGACCCCCCAGCATGGTCACCCCCTGGGTGCAGGGGCTGCTGGTATGGGGACCTGGGGACCCCCAGGGTGCCAGACCCCCCAGCTCGGGGACACCCTGGGTGTGGGACCCCCCTTTACAGGGACCCCTCGGGTTTGGGACCCCCTGGGTACGGGGAACTCCCCTCAGCACAGGCACCCCCTGGGTGTGGGACCCTCCTGGGTGGGGATACCCCTCCACACATGGGTAAACCCTGGGTGGCAGGGACCCCCAAGGTTGGGGACCCCCACGTGTGGGGACCCTCTGGGGTGGGGGGACTCCAGGACCAGGCATGGGGCACCCCAATATGTGGGGCACCCCCAGGACCAGCCGTGGGGCACCCATGGGCGCTGCCCCCCCCTCCCCCGAGCACCCAACCCACAAGCGCACCCCAACACCCCCCCGGCCCCCCCTTTTTCCTTCCTCTTCTCCACGGGGAACCCAGGCGTCCGGGCTCTGCCCCTCCCCCACTTCCTTAGGGTGCGGAGAGGACCCGGGCGTCCGAGCGCTGCCCCTCCCCCGGCCCCGGGCCGGGACATCCGGGGGGGGGGGGGCTGTGTTTATGTAGGACCGACCTGAACACCCCCATGGGGAAACTGAGGCGGGGGGGGCCAGCACCCGTGGGGAGGGGTGCCCACAGGCCGGGTGTCCCCGCTGTCACCCCCACCCCCCTCCCCCGGGTCCCACCCATCACCGGGGCGGCTCCCGGTGCCCCCAGTGCCAGCTCCCGGTGCTTCCCGGTGCCAGCTCCCGGTGCTTCCCGGTGCCCCCAGTGCCAGCTCCCGGTGCTTCCCGGTGCCCCGCAGTGCCAGCCCCCGGTGCCAGCTCTCGGTGCTTCCCCGTGCTCCCGGTGCCGGCTCCCGGCGCTTCCCGATACTCCCAGTGCTCCCCAGTGCCTCCGGTACCAGTTCCCGGTGCTCCCCAGTTTTCCCAGTGCCCCCGGTGCAAACTCCCAGTGCCAGTTCCTGGTAATTCCCGGTGCTCCCAGTGCCAGTTCCCAGTGCTCCCCAGGGCTCCCGGTGCTTTGCGGTGCCCCCAGTGCTCCCGGTACTCTCCGGTGCCAGTTCCCGGTGCTGCCCAGTGTCCCCAGCGCCAGCTTCCAGTATCCCCAGTGCCCCCCGCCCCGGCCGCTCACCTCATGCTGGCAGCGGCGGCGACGCGCTGGGGCCGGGCCGGGCCCTTCCGGTGGCGGCGGGGGAGGGGGAGGGGGGGGGGGGGGGGGGGAGGACCGGCCGGTCCCGGCCCGCGGTCACGCCCCGCTCCGCCCCCCCGCGAGGCCCCTCCCCTCCCGGTAACGGCGGAGGAGTGGTCCCCGCCTTTTTAAAAGGGCAACGGCTTCGGGTGAGCCACACGGAGGAGGGGAGGGTGCCCAGTACCCCCAGTGCCCTCCCAGTCGTCCCCCCCCAGTGTCCACCCGGTGTCTCCCAAAACTCTCCAGTTCCGGGAACTGGGGGCACTGGGAGGTACTGGGGAGGCTCTGGGAGGGGACTGAGAGCTGTGGAAGGTGTTAGGGGGCTCTGGGAGGGTACTGGGGGCACTGGGAGGTACCGGGGGGGCTCTGGAAGGGCAATGGGGGGCTCTGAGGCCATACTGGGGGCACTGGGAGGTCAGTAGGGGGGCTCTGGGGAGTACGGGGGGGCTCTGGGAGGGCGCTGGGGGACTTTGACAGGTACTGGGCGGCACTGGGGCATACTGGGGGGGGCTTGAAGGTACTGGGAGGCTCTGGGGGGTCCTGGGGACTCCGAGGGGTACGAGGGTGCTCCGGCGCCCGGTGCCAGATCCCAGTGCCCAGTTCCCGGTGTCGGTGCCCGGTAACCGGTGCCGGTGCCTGGTGTCGGTGCCCGGTTCCCGGCTCTCCGGTGCGGCCCCGCCCCGAGCCCCGCCCGCCGCCGCCCCGCCCCGCCCCCGCCGCCGCCGCCGCCGCCCTTTGTCCGCCGCCGCCGCCGCGGGCCCCGCCATGGCGCCGCGGTGATGCGCGGCGGGGCCGGCCCGGGGGCAACGGGGCCGAGGGCAACCGGGAGCCCCATGCGGGGGCCGCCGCCATGGGGCAGGTCCTGGGCTTCGCCCACTGCAGTACGCACCGGCACCGGGAACCGGGGAGGGGCGGCGGCACCGGGAGGGGCCGGGGATGGAGGCGCCGGGGATGAGGGAACCGGGATGGGGGTGCCGGAGATGGGGCGCTGGGAGGGGCCAGGGATGGAGGCACCGGGGATGGCTGCACCGGGGGTGGAGACACCGGCGATGGGGAACAGGGAGGGTCCGGGGACGGAGGTATCCGGGGCGGCGGTACCGGGAGGGGCCGGGGATGGAGGCACCGGGGATGGGGCACCGGGGATGGCCGGGGATGAGGGAACCGGGATGAGGGTACCGGAGATGGGGCGCTGGGAGGGGCCGGGGATGGAGGCACGGGGGATGGGGCACCAGGAGGGACTGGGGACGGAGGCACGGGGGTGGAGGCACCGGGAGTGGCCGCGGATGGGGGCACAGGGGATGAGGAAACCGGGATGGAGGAACCGGGGATGGGGGCACCGGGAGCAGCTGGGGATGGGGGAACAGGGATGGCGTACCCGGGATGGGGGTACCGGGAATGCGGGTACCGGGAGTGGCTGGAGATGGGGGTACCCGGGATGGGGCCCCGGGAGAGTCCGGGGATGGAGGCACCAGGAGTAGCGGGGAGCAGGGACACAGGGGACGGGACACCGGGGCAGGGCGTGTCCGGGGAGGGTAACGGGGGCGGGGGGCATAGGGACTGGAAGGGTAGGAGCAGGTTTGGGGGAGCACCGTGCACTGGGGGGACCCGCGTCCTACGGGGGGGGGGGGCAATAGGGACGCGGGGGGAGGGCAGGGACACGGGGGGGGGGGCATGCTTCCCCATCCCCTCTGCCCCCTCCAGAAGAGGCTCCATCCACGGCCTCCACCACGCCAGACTCCACGGAGGGTGAGCAGGGCTGAGCTCCCCCCCATTGTGGGGTGCAACTTTGGGGAGGGGGGGACATGAGGATGCCCCGACCCCGGCCTTGATCCTCCCAAATCCCCCCCCCAAGGTGGCAATGAGGAGTCGGATTTCCCAGAGCTGCAGGTGGCACCGGAGCCCCCCGAGGAGGAAGAGGAGGATGAGGATGAAGATGGGGCAACGGCGGCGGGGGGGGGACCCCGGGGACCCCCCCGGGAACTCACCTTCTCCTACATTGCCTTTAGGGGGGGGGGTCCCCCCAACGAGCCGGGACCCCGCTGTCGCCGAGACTCCCGTCGGGGACGCCCCCCCCGCCTGAGCTCGGGGCCCCCCACAGGGTCCCCCCGGGGGCCGGACTCCCGCTTGGCTGCCAGGCCCCCCCCCAAGCGTCCCGAAGAGCCCCCGGCCCCTCCTGAGGGGCAGCTGGAGGTGGGGGGGGCCCTGCCAGAGTTGGGGGGTCCTGAGGCTGAGGAGACCCCGATGAGCCTGGGTATGGGGGGTCATGGGGGGGGTCGGGGTGATGGAGGTCCTGGGGGGGGGCAGTTCGGCGTAATGGGAGTCACTGAAGGGCAGCTCGGGGCCATGGACGGGGTGTCCCGGGGCACCCTGGGGGTCATGGGGGGGTTCGCAGAGTACCCAAGGGGTGGCTGGGGGCCACGGGGGGGGTCCCGAGGGGGTCTCCGTGCAATGGGGGTTCCCGGGGGGGGCTCGGAGCCATGTGGGTCCTGGGACACTGCTGCGGGCCCCCCCCGCAGACCCCTGACCCCCCACTCCCCGCCCTTTCCCGCAGCAGCAGCGCCCGCGGGCCCCGCCCCGCCCGCAGGGGGCGCCCCGCGCCCGCCCCCCCCCGCGCCCCCCCCAGACCCCCCCCCAATCCTGGAGCCGCCCCCGGCCCCCCCCGGCCAATCACCGAGCCCGCCGGGAGCCGATGTCCTGGGTGAGCGGCCAATCAGGGCCTCGGGGCACTGCGCGGGGGGGAAGCTAACGGCGGGGGGGACACCCAGGCGTCCGGTTGCAGGGTGGGACCCAGGCGTCCGCGCGGGATTGGTGGCTAAAAATAGGGGTGATCCCCCCCCAAAGTCGTGTCGTCCCCCCCCCCAGCAGCACCCGCGGGAGCCATGGAGGGCCAAGGTTGGGTGCGGGGGGCACACATGGGGGGGGGGGCACCCCGGGGAGGGAGTGGGTGCTCCCCTTCCCGGCAGCTGGGGCTGTCACTCGGGGTGGGGACAGCTGGGTGCTGGGGAGGGGGGGCGCTGGGGGGGGCATGGGGGCTCTGGGAGCACCCAGGGGGCTCTGGAGAGGATACTGGGGGGCTCGAGGGGATACTGGGGGGGGCATTGGGGGAGGCACTGTGGGG
Organism: Spheniscus humboldti; assembly: GCA_027474245.1. Lineage (NCBI taxonomy): Eukaryota > Metazoa > Chordata > Aves > Sphenisciformes > Spheniscidae > Spheniscus > Spheniscus humboldti. Next base: position 86,723 of record JAPZLJ010000036.1, on the reverse strand, counting down.
CACTGGAGGGACACTGGGAGCACCCAGGGGGCTCGGGGGGGGGGGGGTACTGGGAGGCACTGGGAAGCACTGGGGGGGCTCTGGGAGCGCTAGAGGGGCCCTGGGGGACTGGAGGGGATACTGGGGGGGCACTGGAGAAGGCGCTGGGGAGCACTGGGGGGTACTGGGACCACTAGAGGGGCTCTGGAGGGGGTACTGGGAGGCACTGGAGGGTCTGGAGGGGATACTGGGACCACGGGGTGGCACTGGGAGCCCTGGGCGCAGCGCGGTGTCCCTGCAGTGTGGGAGCTGCTGTACTGGCGGGCGCCGGGGCGGTCGGCGCTGGCGCTGGTGGGGGCGCTGGGCACCCTGGGGTGCCTGGCGCGGTTCAGTGCCGTCAGCGTGGGCGCCTACGGGGCGCTGGCTGTGCTGGGCATCACCTTGCCCCTGCGCCTGCACCGCGCCGCCCTGCGGGCGCTGCGCCGGCACCCGCCCGAGCACCCCTGCCGGTGAGTGCCATGCTGGGGACCCTCATGGGGCCGTCACCATCACCCTCCCGGTGCAATCCCCTGCCTGTCCCGCTGCCTGTCACCTTCCCCACGGCGTGGGGTAGCACTGCCCTCCCTGTGGCACAGAGTGCCCATGCCATCCCTGTCCCTGTGGGGTGGCCCTGCCATCCCTGTCCCCTCGCCCTGGGTGGCCCTGATGTGCCTGTCCCCATGGCATGGGGGGTCCTTGCCATCCCTGTCCCCATCCCATGGGGTGTCCCTGCCATCCCTATCCCCATGGCATGAGGTGTCCCTGCTGTCCCTGTCCCCATGTCATGGGGGGGTCCTTGCCATCCCTGTCCCCATCCCATGGGGTGTCCCTGCCGTACCCATCCCCATGACACGGGGTGTCCCTGCGGTCCCCATCCCCACCCCATGGCATGTCCCTGCTAACCCCTCACCATGGGCTGTCCCTGCCATCCCCGTCCCTGCAGCTGTCCCTGCTGTCCCTGTGGTCCCCGTCCCCACCCATCTGTCCCCGTCCCCTTGCAGGGCGCAGCTGGAGGGAGCCGTGGGGCTGAGCCCCGAGGAGCAGCAGCGCTGGGCCCGGCGCCTGGCCCGGCACCTCACCGCCGCCACCCGCACCCTCGCCCGCCTCTTCTTCGTCCACAGCCTCCCCGAGTCCCTCAAGGTGACCGTCACCCTGTGCAGGGGGTGGGGGGGGGACATGGGGGACATGGGGAGCATTGAGTGCATGGGGGACACTGGGGGTATGGGGACTTGGGGGTCATGGAGGGCACTGGGGGCATGGGGGATGTGGGGGACACAGGGGGCACTGGGGGGCATTGGGGACATCAGGGGCATGGGGGATGGGGGACACTCTGGGGGCACAGGGGACATGGGGGACGTGGAGGACACTGGGGGCACTGGGGCACAGGGGTACAGAGGACACTGAGGGACAGGGGGACATGGGGTGCCCCACAGGCACAAGGGCATGGGGGGTACTGGGGACACGGGGCACGAGGACGCTGGTGGCATGGGGGTCACCCGAGGCGAGGGTGACATGACGCCCGACTCTGGCCGCAGTTCGCCTTCTTGTTCTACCTGCTGACCTACGTGGGGGCCGTCTGCAACGGGCTGACGCTGCTGGGAGCAGGTACGGCACGGGGAGGGGGACGGGATGGGAATGGCACAGGGATGGGAACGGGGACGGCACGGGGAGGGGGACGGGATGGGAATGGCACAGGGATGGGAACGGGGACGGCACGGGGAGGGGGACGGGATGGGAATGGCACAGGGATGGGAACGGGGACGGCACGGGGAGGGGGACGGGATGGGAATGGCACAGGGATGGGAACAGGGGATGGGGACAGAGCATTGGCGTGGGAGACAAGGGACAGGGGATAGGGACAAGGACATGGGATGGGGATAGGACAGGGGATGGTGAATGGGGACAGGGATGTGGGATAGGGACAGGGACGTGGGGTAGGGACGAGACAGGAGATGGGGCATGGGGACAGGGACACGGGATAGGGCACAGGGGATGGAGGACGGGACAGGGATGGGGCATGGGGACAGGGACATGGGATGGGGACAGGGGCACAGGATAGGGATGGGATGGGGCCTGGGGATGGAGCACAGGGGATGGGGGACGGAGCACAGGGGATGGGGACAGGGCACAGGAATGGGGCCTGTGGACAGGCACAGGGACACTGGCTGTCATGGGGACAGGGGACATGGTGTGAATATGGCTGGGGGACAAGGGGACAGGTGTAGGGGACATGAGTAGTGCCTGGGGACAGGGGAATGGCACAGGTTTGGGGACAGCATGGGGGAGGGGGACACCATGGGGACAGAGCATGGGGACAGGGGTTTGAGGGGATGGGGGTACAGGCACAGGGACAGGGGACAGGACAGGGAGACCTGGCCTGACGTGGCACTCCCTGTCCAGGCGTCATCTGTGCATTCACCTTCCCCGTGCTCTACCGGCACCACCAGGTACGGGGACACGGGGGGACATGGGCGGACATGGGGGCTGGAGAGGGTTGGGGACAGGGGGGGACACGGGGGTCTGGGGAGCGTTGAGGGGTACCCCTCTGCACCCCCATGTCCCCAGTTGCCCCCCACATCCCCGATGTCCCCAGGCCCAGATCGACCAGTATGTGAGTCTGGTGAGGAACCACCTGAGTCACCTCCGAGCCAGGTGAGGGCACTCCCTGCCCCCCAAAACTGCCCCAGGCACCCCAAAACCGCCCACTGCCCCCCAAAACCACCCCAGGCACCCCAAAACCACCCCCACCCTGACAACCCCATCTCTGCCCCCATCCTGGCACCCCAAAACCACCCCATGCACCCCAAACCTGCCCCTCGGGACCCCCAACCCAGGGATGCCGTCGGGGGGTCTTGGGGTGCCCTCGGGGGGCGTTGGGGTGCCCCAGTCCCCCCCAACTCCCCTCTGCCCCCAGGATCCAGGCCAAGCTCCCAAGTGCCAAAGTGAAGCCGCAGTGACCCCCCCTGTCCTCCCCCGAGGCGACAGCTGGGGGGGGGGGGTGGCCAGGGCCCCCCCACGTCCCCCCCACCCTGCGTGGAGGTGTCACTCGAGGGGGGCAGGGGTCGTGTTGTGTCCCCCGTGTCCTCCCCCCCCCGCGTGGGGGGTGTGTCACACTTTAATAAAAACTCTTGTGACAGCTGGGCTTGATTGTGCAGGGGACGTGGGGGGGACACGGGAGGGACACAGGGTGTCATGGGGACAGGGGCTTATGTAGGACAACAGCGGGGCACAAGGGGCCGTGAGGGGACACGAGTGGACACGGGGGGGATACTAGGGTTACCCCCCCCCCGGGTATTTTCAGCACCGCCCCTCCCCCCCCGCAGCCGGGTCGGGCTGTGCTGACTCAGCAGCCGGGGAATGGGGGAGCCCGGACGCCTGGGTCCCCCCTTGTCGTCGGTCCCCCCCCGTCCCCCCCCGGGGCGCCCCGTGTCCCCCCGCGTCCCCTGCCGCCCCGCGAAACGCGCGGGAACCCCGCGGCGCAGACCCCGCCCCCGCCCCCGCCCCCGCCGGCCTCGCCCCGCCCCCCGTTGCCACGGGCACGGCGGTTGCCGCGCGACGTAAACAAAGGACGCCGGACGTGGTGACGTCAGGGGCATGGAACGCCGTCGCCGGGGCGACACGCGCCGTGTTTACTCCGGCCGCGGCGGCGGCACGTGGGGACGGGACGGGACGGGGACCCCGGGAGCGGGGATGGGACCCCGGGGAGAGCCCAACCGGGACCCCGGGGAGAGCCCAACCGGGACCCCGGGGCCGGGACACGGGGGAGAGCCCGACCGGGACCCCGGGGCGGGACATGGGGGAGACCCCGACCGGGACCCCAGGGCCGGGACACTGGGGAGAGCCCGACCGGGACCCCGGGGCCGGGACACTGGGGAGAGCCCGACCGGGACCCCGGGGAGACCCCAGCCGGGACCCCGGGGCCGGGACACGGGGGAGAGCCCGACCGGGACCCCGGGGAGACCCCAGCCGGGACCCCGGGGCCGGGACACGGGGGAGAGCCCGACCGGGACCCCGGGGCGGGACATGGGGGAGACCCCGACCGGGACCCCAGGGCCGGGACACTGGGGAGACCCCGACCGGGACCCCGGGGCCGGGACACGGGGGAGAGCCGGACCGGGATCCGGACCCCGGGGCCGGGACCCCGGGGAGACCCCAACCGGGACCCCGGGGCCGGGACACGGGGGAGAGCCGGACCGGGATCCGGGCACCGGGATCGGGATACCGCGGCGCACGCACAGGAGAGAGTCCGGCCGGGGCACCGGGACCGGGACACCGGGGACCGGAACACAGGGGCTGGGGACACCGGGGAGAGCCCGGTCGGGACCCCGGGGCTGCGGCCACCCGGCAGCAGGAGCACCGGAGAGCACTGGGCCGGGACACCGGGACTGGGGGCACCCGAGACCGGCCGGACCCCCCAGGCTGGGGACACCCGGGGCCGGGGACACCGGGGAGCACCGGGACTGGGGACACCCGCGGCCTGGGGGCAGCGGGGGGGGCGGTGACAACCGGGGCTGCGACCCCCCGGCCCCGCCCCCTCGAGCTGGGGGCGGGGGATGAATGAATGACGGGGGTTGTGAATGAATGAATGAATGAATGAATGAAGGAATGAAGGAATGAATGAAGGAACGAAGAGGCGTGGGAACTGCCCCCCCGCCTCTCCGGTCGCCGTGGCCCCGCCGTGACTCAGCGCCGGTTCCCGCCGGTGACATCAGCCTCCGGTGTCAGCCCCGGTCCCGTAAAGGGACCGGGCGCCCCCCCGGGGGCTCTGGTTGCCGACACCCCCATACCGGGACCGCCCCCCTCCCCGTGCCCATCCCGGGAGCGCGGGGTATGGGGATCGTGGCCCCTGTATCCCGGTACCGGGAACCCCCCCCCGGTGCGCCACCACCCGGTACCGGAGACTCCCCGGTGCTCTGTAGCCCAGACCCGGTGGCATCCCGGAGATGGAAGGGGTCCCATTGCCCCGGTACCGGGAGCCCCCGGTGCTCTGCAGTCCGGTACCGGTAACACCCCAAGAGAAAGTTCCCCGTGCCCCGGGCCCGGGCCCCCCCTCGGTGACTCTGCCCGGTCCCGGTAACCCCCCGGGGAGAGGTTCCCATTGCTCCGGAACCGAGGCCCCGCAGTCCGGTCCCCATGCCCACCCCGCTGCCGGGACCCTCCCACCCCCGGGACGGTCCTTTGGGCCGCGGCGCCACGTGCTGGGGGGGGGGGGTCCCGGGGGGAGGTGTCACCGGGTTGGGGGGGGGTCCCGGGTTGGGGGGGGGTGTCAGCGGGTTGGGGGGGGGGTTACCGGGGTGGTTACCGGGTTGGGGGGGGTGTCAGCGGGTTGGGGGGGGGTTACCGGGGGAGTTACCGGGGGGGGTTACCGGGGGTGCGGGGCCGTCGCCCCGGACGGTTCAGGCCGTTTCTAGAATCGCAGCGCCCGTTTCTATTAATACGCGTTTCGGCGGCGGCGGCGGCGGCGGCGGCGAAGGGATTCCCTGTGACGTCATTGCTAGGATACCAAACAAACACTCCGAGACAAGCCCATATATGGCTAATTGCGTCACAGGAACTCCGGAGGGGCGGGGCGAGGGATCCCCCCCGTTCCCCGCCCGCCGCGGAGCCTCTTAACGGCGGCGGCGGCTCCCGGGGCCGCAGAACGGTGGCGGCAACGGCAGCGACGGCGGCTGCGGGGTCGAGGGGGTCCCGGGGGTCCCGGAGCGGCGGCGGCAGCGGGCGTGACGTCAGCGCAGGGGCGGGGCGCCGCCGCATAAAGCGTCGGCGCGGCGGTGAGCGGTTCATTCATAAAAAGCGGAGACCGGGGGAAGCGGCGGGAGCGTCACCGGCACTTCGCACCGGCGGAGCGGGGAGCGGATGTACCGGGGCTCGTAGCGGCTCAACCGGAGCCTGGGAGGGATTTACCGGAGCTTATAGCGGCCAACTGGGACTTTGCACCGGAGAACCGGAGCCTGGGAACGGATGTACTGGGGCTTATAGCGGCGAACCGGGACTTTGTACCAGCGAACCGGAGCCTGGGAACGGATGCACCGGGGTTTGTAGAGGCGCACCGGGACTCTGTACCGGAGAACCGGAGCCTGGGACGGCTGCACCGGGGCTTTGTACCGGCGAACCGAGGCTTGCAGAGGCACATCGGAGCCTGGGACGGATGCACCGGGGCTTATAGCGGCGAACCGGAGCTTGTAGCAGCGCACCGAGCCTTTGTAGTTGCGAACCGGAGCCTGGGACGGACGCACCGGGGCTCGTAGCGGCGCACCGCGACTTCCCACGGGACGGCGGACCGGAGCCGGGACCTTTGCACCGACAGACTTCCCCCCCCCCCCCCCACCGCCAAAACCGTCGCCCTAATCCGGCGAGGGGGAGAGAGGAGCGGGGGGGTGCTCGGTAAACCGGGATGCCGGTAGCCTGACCCGCAGCCTTGGCGTGGCGGGGCGGCCCCCGCGCCCCCGGGGCCATGTACCAAGGCTTCCCCGGTGACTACGACTCGGGTTCCCGCTGCAGCTCCTCGCCCTCGGCCGAGTCCCAGTACCTCTCCTCGGTCGACTCCTTCGGGAGCCCCGCGGCGGCGGCGGCCGTGCAGGTGAGCTCCGCGCCGGGCCGCCAGGGGGAGGCGGGCGAGCGGCGCCGAGGGGGCGGGGTCGTGCGTAAACGCGTGACGCGTTGGAACCCTCCGTGATGACGCGGCGCACGTACGGTGCGCGCGGGTTTATTTTGGAACGCGGCGGCCGCCCCCTGTTGCTAACGAGGGGGGGGGGGAGACGCGCGTGGGGGACACGCCCCCTCACTGCGTGGCCACGCCCACCGCGTTGATTGGCAACGCCCCCGCTCCGGCGCGCTGCTGCGGCGGGTGGGAGCGTGGTTGGGGCTCCCCCACGCGTGAACCGGGGGGGGGGGGGGGGGGGCTTAGTGCTTCCCCCCCCACCCGCAACGGGTCCCGGCGCAACTTGGGGGGGGGCGTTCAGTGCATCCCCACCCACCGGTTCCCGGTGCAAGCGGGGGCCAGCCGGTTCGTGGTCGGTTCAGGTCCTCTCCCCGTGGAAATTGGGGGGGTGGGGGCGCGATGCGATGCACACAGGCCCCCAGGTCCCGGTCAACCGGGAAAGGCGGGGGGGGGTGTCAGTGCCTCCCCCCAGTTCCATGTGGGATTTAGGGGGGTCCCCTCAGTTCCCCCCCAATGCCCTCAGGGTGCCCTGGCAGTGTGCAAGGTCCCGGTGTGAAGCGGGGGGGGGGGGGGGGGCGGCGGCGGTCCCGGTGCAAAGCAGGAGGGGGTGCTGCCAGCTGCAGACAGCTGGAGGCAGAAGGGGCATCCCTGGGGGGGGACGGGGGCACCCTGAGCTGGGTGCTGGGGGCCCCTCGTGCACGTCGGTGCCAGGGGGCTCTTGCACGTTGGTGCCGGGGGCACGAGGGCCTCGTGCATCGGTGCCAGGGGGCTCTTGCACGTTGGTGCCAGGGGACAGGGAGCCTCGTGCATCGGTGCCAGGGGGCTCTTGCACGTTGGTGCCAGGGGACAGGGAGCCTCGTGCATTGGTACTGGGGACCTCCTTCACCTTGATGCCAGGAGCAACTTGCACGTCGGTGCCAGGGGCACAAAGGCCTTGTGCACCAGTGCCAGGGACCTCTTGCACGTTGGTGCCAGGGAGGACTTGCATGTCACTGCCAGGGGCATGAGGGCATTGCCCATCAGTGCCAGGGAGCTCCCACACGCTGGTGCCAGGGGCACAAGGCCCTCATGCAGGGTGGGAAGGTGGCAGCGCCAGCCCATCTGTGGGTGCTGCTGTGCAGGATCTGACACTCCCCCCTCCCCCCCCCCCCCCCCCCATCTCCACAGGAGTGCAGCGGCCTGGGGGACATGCCCGGCTCCTTCGTGCCCACGGTGACGGCCATCACCACCAGCCAGGACCTGCAGTGGCTGGTGCAGCCCACCCTCATCTCCTCGGTGGCCCAGTCGCAGCCCCTGGGGGCACCCATGGCGCACCCCCCCCCTACTGCCCCCGTTGATCCCTACGACCTCCCAGGACCCAGCTACTCCACGCCAGGCATGGGATACTCCACGGGGCCGGCGGCGCCGCCAGCACGTCCCACCCGTGCCCGGCCCCGGCGCAGCCGCGAGGAGACGGTGAGTGGCATCCCTGTCCCCTGGGTGGGTGGGTGGAGGGGACGCAGAGGGTGGTGGGATCTTGGGGACATGGGTGGCAGCTGACTGATGGTCCTGTCCCTCTGGCAGCTGACGCCGGAGGAAGAGGAGAAGCGCCGGGTGCGGCGGGAGAGGAACAAGTTGGCGGCAGCCAAGTGCCGTAACCGGCGCCGGGAGCTGACAGATCGGTTGCAGGCGGTGAGTGCTTGAGGACACGCTAGGGACAGCGGTGTTGCCGTAGCTGGGGGAGTCTGAGGGGGACAGTGGCAGCTCCCTGGGATGGTGGAGGGATGGTGATGTCCCCAGTGGCTGGGGACATCACAGGGGAATGGGCTGATGTCTATGAGGGCAGGTCCCTGGGGACATTTGGGGACAGTGGTGTCCCCATGGCCTTGGGGACACTGGAAGGGGGACAGTTGACTTGGGCTCGTTGGAAGGGGGCAGGCTGATGTCTATGGGAGCAGAATGGGGACATTAAATGGGGACAGTGGTGTCCCCAGAACCAAGGGACACTGGAAGGGGACAATGATATCCCTGGGAGCTGGGGACATCAGAGGGGAAGATGGTAGAGGGACACTGGAGGGGGACAGTGCTGTCCCCAGGAGCTGGGGACATGGGAGGAGGACACAAGGATGCTGGAGGAGGAGGAGGATGCTGTCCCCAGGGGCAGGGGACATCAGAGAGGCACAGATGGACACCCAGGGATGCCAGAGGGGGACAATGCCATCCCCAGGAGCAGGGGACATCAGAGGAGGACAGATGGACACCCAGGGATGCTGGAGGGAGGAACGACCCCATCCTGGAGGCCATGGGAGGGTGATGTCCCCAGGGTTGGGGTGGGGGGGACAGCGGCGTTCCCCGCAGCCCATCTCACTCCATCTCACCACCACCCCAGGAGACGGACCAGCTGGAGGAGGAGAAAGCTGAGCTGGAGTCGGAGATTGCCGAGCTGCAGAAGGAGAAGGAACGGCTGGAGTTTGTCCTGGTGGCCCATGCCCCCGCCTGCAAGCTCCCCTTTGAGGATGTCGGCTCCTTGGGTGCCGGCCCCGTCGAGGTGAGCACCCTGGGCAAGGAAGAGCCGGCGGGGACCGTCGCCTTCCTACCCCCGGGTCCGTTCCAGCCGAGTGCCCAGGGCCCCTTCCCCAGCTGCTGCTTCGCACCCGGGGTCCCCTCGGGGCCACCTAACCCATCCTATACGTCTTCGTTTGTGTTCACCCACCCAGAGGGAGCCACCTGCGGAGCCTCGCATCAGCGGAGCAGCAGCAGCGACCAGTCCTCGGACTCCTTGAATTCTCCCTCGCTCCTCGCGTTGTGAACGGGGTCCCCCCCCAAAAATGGGCACCTCCTCCCTCCCCGGGTGGTCTTTTTTTGTGGTTTTTGGCTTTCTCCCCCCCCCTTTTTTTTTGATCAGTTGGCCCAGGGGTTGAGGTGTTGGTGAGGTTGAAGGGCAGTTTTGGCGCCTGGATGTGGGGTGTCAGCGATGGAGCTGGCATGTTGGAGGTGTCTGTGATGTCTCCATTGTTCCTGCGGTGTCCTGGCTGCTTTAGAGGTGTCTGTCCCCAATCCCCATCATCTCATGGGGGTTCATGCAGCATCTCCATCACTTGGGAGATGTTCCTGCCCAATTTCCACCACCCGGGGAAGGTTCCTGTGGTGTCTCCATCACCTTAGAGGTGTCTGTCCCCGATCCCTGTCGTCCCATGGGGCTTTACGCAGCATCTCCATTGCTTTGGAGATGTTCCTGCTCAACTTCCATCCACCTGGGAAGGTCCCTTTGTCATCTCCATTGTCTTAGAGGTGTCCGTGCCTGATCCACACCATCCCATGGGGCTTTATGCAGCATCTCCATCCCTTTGGAGATGTCCGTGCCTGATTTCCACCACCCTGGGAATGTCCCTGTGGTGTCTCCCCCACCTTAGAGGTGTCTGTCCCTGATCCCCATCATCCCATGGGGATTCATGCAGCATCTCCATCCCTTTGGAGATGTCCATGCCCAATCTCAATCACCCTGGGAAGGTCCCTGTGGCATCTATGACACCTTAGAGGTGTCTGTGCCTGATCTCTGTTGTCCTGGGGAGTGGGGTGGGGTGTCCCCCTGTGCCATCTCCATCACTTTGGAGATGTCCATGCTGTCTCTCCCTCACCCCAGGAAGGTCCCTGTGTCATTTCTGTTACACTGGAGATGTCTGTGTCATCTCCATCATCCCGGGGGGGGGGGGGGGGGGAGGGGGTGTCCATGTGGCATCTCCTTCACCCTAGAGGTGTCCATGCCACATCTCCATCTCCCTTGGAGAGTCCTTGTGGCACCTTCATCACCTTAGAGGTGTTTGTGCCATAGTTGCACCATCCCATGGGGTCCTTGCAGCATCTCTATCACCCTGGAGGTGCCCGTGCTGCATCTCCACCATCCCATGGGATCCTTATAGCACCTCCATCACCCTGGAGGTGCCCCTGCCAAATCTCCATCACCCTGGGGGTGTGTGTATGTCCATGTGCCGTCTCCATCCCCATCCCCCCATGGTGTCCACGCTCTGTGTCCCCATCCCCCTTGGGGGTCCCAGCCCCGCTGCTGCTGCTGGGCCTCCAGGTGACCTTTCCAGCACCCACAACATTGCGTGGGCTCCCATCCTGCTTGTCCCCCACCCAACTGTGAACGGCTCTGCCCCATCTACCCTCCCTGCACGGGTCTCGCCGGTGGCTCCGGCGTCCCCAACCCCGTGCCAGCCCTCTCTTGTGACCAAGCTTCGCCAGCGTTGACTCTGTCCTCTCTCTCTATATTATATATATATTTTTGTTGCGTGGGGCTGCCAGCCCACGGGGAGATGTTTAATTTTTTATTATTATTATTATTATTATTATTGCCTGTGCTGTATTTGTGACTGTTCTGGGGCCGGCTCGCCCCCCGCGTTTGCGCTCGACCCATCCCAACGTGGCCAATAAAGCAGCTTCAGATCGGCCCCCCGTCTCTTCTTTCTCACTGGAAGGGTGGCACCACGTGGGGACCCACGGCCACCAAGGGTGGCCTCTCCGTGGAGGAGATGGGTTGGGGATCTTCTGGGGACATGGAGGCTGTGGGTCAAGGAGCTTCCCCAGGTCATGGAGATGTGGGCCGAGGGTCGTGGAGTCCTTGGGCACAAAGAGGGACGGGGAGCACCAAGGTGATGAAGCCAGGGAGATGTCGGAGCCTGTGCCACAGGGAGCCCTTGGGTGAGGGGTCCCTGAGGGAGCGGGAGCTGTGGGGACCAAGGTTCTTGAGGACGCGGAGCCTGTGGGTCAGGGAGCTTCGGGGGGACACGGAGCCCCTGGGCCGGAGACCCCTGGGGACGCAGAGCCTGTGGGGGGTGTCTCCCCCTTGGCCCACCCGCCTGCCCATCAGCTGTAAAGATGGGCGGGCCTTCCCCGCGGTTATAAAAGGACCAGCCTTCCCAAGCCACGCCCCCAGCTCAAGCCACGCCCCGGCGCCTACAGCCCCGCAGGTGGCCGCCAGGGGGAGCCAGCATCAAGTGACTGGGGGGGGCGAGGGGGGGGGGTCCTTGCCCAGTTTTGGGGGGGGGTCCTTGCCCAGTCTGGGGGGTTCTTTCCCAGTTTGGGGGGCATATTACCCAGCTGGGAGGGGGTCTATGCCCAGGATGAGGGGGTCCTTGCACAGTTTGGGGTGTCCCTGTCCAGTCTGGGGGGGGGCTTTTCCCAGTTTGGGGGGGTCTCTGCCCTGTTTGGGGTGTCCTTGCCCAGTCTAAGGGAGTCCTTGCCCAGTCTGGGAGTCCCCTGCCGAGCTGGGTGCCACGGGGGGGCCGTGTCGGACATGCCGGGTTGGGGGGGTCCCCCTGGCCCCCCCGGCCCTGCTGCCGGGGGAGGGGGTTTCCTTCCTTCCCCCGAGGCCTTGACGTCAGGCGCCCGGTGATTCACACCGGGGCTGGCACAGGGGACACGCCAGGACACGCCGGGACATGCCAGGATGCATTGGGCACACCCTGGGGCGGGTGTCGTCATCCCCCACACCCGGGGATGCACTCGGGGACCGTGGGGACAATGCGGGTCCACGTGCCCATGTGTCCCTGCATGGCGACATCCCTGTCCCCATGTGTTTCTACAAGGTGAGACCCATCCCCATGTGTCCCTGTGTGGTCCCATCTCTGTCCCCATGTGTCCCTGCACGGTCCCGTTGCCTGTGCATGGTGACATCCTTGTCCCCATTTATCTGGGCATGGTGACATCCCCGTCCCCGTGTGTCCAGACATGGTCTCATCCCCGTCCCCGTGTGTCCCCGCATAGTCCCATCCTTGTCCCCATGCATCCAGACATGGTGACAACCTTCTTCCCACGTGTCTGGGCATGATCCCATCCCTGTCCCCATGTGCCTGGGCACGGTGACATCCCTGTCGCCACGTTCCCATCCCTGTGCCAACCCCCCTCCATGCCGTCACATGCCCCGTGCCTGCGCAGGGGCCACCCCTGTCCCCCCCCAGGTCTCCCCGTCCCTTCCTGCTGCCCCCGCCTGACGCTGCTGCTTCCGCCCCTGCCGCCGCCGTCCCCTTCCCACGGCACGGGGGACGATGACCCTGGCCCTGCTCCCGCCGCGGCCGCGCCGGGGCCACTTATTTTTAGCCCTTGCTCCTTCCTGGCCGGATCCGGCACTCGCCTATTTTTGACATGGGGGGGGGGGGCACATGGTGGCCTCATCCATGGCCCCCCAGGATGTGCTGAGACCCGATGAGCTCATGGCAGCAGTGGGTGACGATGCTCTGGGGGTGGTGGGTGGCAGGAGGGACATGGGGGTGGCCGTATCCTGTGTCCCCCCCCATTTACCAGCGTGGGGGGGACAGGGTGTCCCACGAGGTGCCGGATCCGGGCGCCGAGGAGGGGTGGGGCGGGATGGAGAGGGGCCAGGATAGCTTCACCCCCAACCCCCCCCAGGGCCTGATCCTGCCCTTGGCTGAGCCACGCCGTCCCCAACACCCTGCCACCTGTAGGGGTCCAGACGGGTGTCCCTCGCATGTCGGGAAGCGCCGTCGTGTCCCCCTGTCCTCCCCCCGCGGTGGCTTCCCGGTGAGGCACCGGCGGCCCTTTCCTTCCTCCCCTCCCTGGAGCAGCCACTGTGGGACGGGGCCTCGCACGGCCTCGCACGAGGAACCAGCTCCCACACGGGGACAGCCCTGCGTCCCCCAGCCCCTGTGCATGAGGTGGCCCCGTGGCCCCTGTCCCCATGCACGCAGACCCGGAGCAAGAGCAAAGGACGAGGACTGGCTCCAGCATTAATTTACAGCATTGACACCATTTATACACAGTCCCAGGGGGCCCCGAGCCGGGGCAGCGCGGCCCCCCCGGGCCTGGGGGGCTCCGAGCACGGCCGGGGCAATGCACCCTGCTCTGGGGGAGGCGTGCACCTGGATTTGGAGTGCAGCATTGCACCCAGGTCTAGGGTGCAGTGATGCACCCAGCTCTGGGGGAGGCAAGCACCTAGATTCAGGGCGCAGCATTGCACCCAGCTTTGGGGCGCAGCATTGCACCCCGCTCTCGGGGAGGCGAGCACCCAGATTTGGGGTGCAGCGTTGCACCCAGCTCTAGGGTGCAGTGATGCACCCATCTCTGGGGGAGGCCTGCGCTCAGCTCCGGGGTGCCTTGCTGCACCCACCTGCGGGCGCGGGCGCTCAGAGCCGCACCTGGCCGGGGCGCTGGGGGTGCGGGCGGCGCAGGCACAGGCGGGAGAGGCGCGCCAGGCGCGGCAGGTGGAAGGGCAGGCATCGCACCTCGCGGGTCACGGCCAGCTCGGAGAAGAAGGCGCGTTGGCGCGGCAGCCCCGGCTCAGCCTCGCTCTGCTCCAGGTCCTGCACCACCCCCAGGATCTCCTGCCGTGCTGCCTGGCCCCGCAGCCCCCGCACGTCCAGCACCGCTGCCACATGCTTCCGCCTGCGGGACGGGGATGCTCAGGGGACAGGGACACCCACTGCCGGGCACCCCGGTCCCCTGGGAGAGGCATGCGCCCAGATTTGGGGTTGCACCCAGCTCAGGGCAAGGCATGCACCCACCTTTGGGGTGCAGCATTGCACCCAGCCCTGGGGTGCAGTGATGCACGTAGGCTTGGGGAGAGGCAGGGACCCAGATTTGGGGTGTAGCAATGCACCCATGTCTGGGGAGAGGCATGCACCCAGCTTTGGGGTGCAGTGTTACACCCAGCCTTGGGGCGAATCCTGGTCCTGGGTTTACCTGGTACCAGTTGCAGCCAGGAGTGGTTCTATTTAAAGCCCCTGAAGTGGCGGCATCCTGCTGGGCCTGCGCGTGCCACTGGCCCCCCGGGGGACTCAGGGACGGGGAGGGGACTTGGCCCGGGGCCGCGGCCGCTTCCCGGCGAGCGGCCAGGAGGGACCGGCAGCGGGGCGGGGGCTGCCAGGAAGGACGGACGCGGCGTCCTGTCACCCCGCTTTGGTCCCCGTGGGGACACCGTGTCCTGCCCCTGTCCCTACGGGGAGGTGGCATCTCGCCTGGCCATGCCACCCTGCTGCAGTGGCTATGGGGACATGTGCCACCCCAATCCTGTCCTTATGGGGCCATGGTGTCCCGCCTGGCCATGCCACCCCCCTGCCACCCCCCTGGGGCCACTGCCAGATGCCAGCACTCACCGGACATCGGGGAAGTCCCTCACCAGGACGCCCACCTCCATCTGCAGTGCCGCCGTGTCCTCCAGCACCAGCAGCTCCCTCAACCGCGGCACCACCGAATCCAGCCAGGGCGAGGTCGAATCCTGCTGGCGCAGGGGACCTCAGCGGCATTGCCCCCACCCGAGGAGCACCCAAAGGTGCCGGGGAGAGGATGGGGTCTCACCAAGCGGCTGAAGAGCTCGCGGAGCTGGCGGGCTTCGTCCCCGAGGCGGGCGGCCACCCGGGCGCGCATCTTGGCCGAGGTGCAGACCAAGCGCACCTGCAGCAGCGGCCGCACATACTCGATAAGCACCCGCCGGTGCACTTCGCTCACCAGCACCTGTGGCACAAGGGTCAGCAGAAGCCGCTAGTGATGGTGGTCACCCCGCGGCATCAAACCTGGCACCCACCTGGTAGGGCTCAGGGCGCAGTGGGCGCAGCTTCTGGGTGAAGCTGGTGATGTGCATCACGATGGTGTCGAAGGCGTCGGAGCTCGTCAGCCACTTGCGCTTCATCAGCTTGTTGAAGTAGGGCTGGGGGGGAGCAGCTGGGGTTGGCAGCTGTCTTGGCACCCACGGGTGGCACCCCCGGTGGCGGCCGGGGGGTGGGAGGCCACACGGAGCATTGCACCCATGGGTGTCACCCGGATCAGCACCCAAGCGATGGGCACCGTGAGCATTGCACCCATGAGCATCACCCTGGCTCAACACCCAACGAACGGGCACCATGACCATTGCACCCATGGGCATTGCCCGGCTCAGCACCCAACCGATGGGCACCCTGCCCAGCACCCTGGTGCACCTCGCTGGCCGTCCCCTCCCCAAGCTGTCCTGCGCCGTGTGGGCACCTTGAGGTCCTCGAAGAGGCGCTGGGTGAGGACATGGTTGCAGAGCCGGGTCACCTTGTCCAGGGCAGCGTGGGCCTGGCGCCGGGGCTCCTCGCTCTCTGGGTGCCCAAACTGTGCCAGGCGCTCGACGAAGGTCCTGCCATGAGGAGGTCAGTGAGTGCTGCTGGGGACCCTGAGCACCCCCAGCACCCCAAGGACCCGGGGAGGGGGTGTGCTCGGGGTGCCCTTACCTGAAGGGGGGGCAGCAGTTGACCAGGGCGATGGCCCGGCCGGTGGCACCGTCAGGTGGGGTGGCTTCGCCGGGGGCCTCCAGGAACCGCTCCACCTTCCGCTGGAAACTGAGGGCATCCACATGGATCACCTGTGCTGGCACCCTCAGGATCTGTCACCCAGGGGACCCCAGCACCCAGGGGACCTGGCATCTGGGTACCACAGTCCCTCCGTGTCCGCCCATGGCTATCCCAGCTCTGTCCTGTGCCCTGTGGCTCCTGTACCCCCATGGTGCCCACGCCCCCATGCCCATCCCCTGTCCCCCCATGTCCCCACGCCCAGCCCCCGTGTCCCTGTGCCGTCATGTCCCCATATCCCCCCGTGTCCCCATGCCCACCTGTGCAGGAAGGTCACCAGCACACCCAGCAGGCTGTGTGCCATCTCCATGCCAAACTCAGGGGTGATCTGGAGGGCTCGGTCCACGTGCGCCCGCAGCAGCTGTGGGCACAGGCACCGCTGGGGGTGGGGGCACGGCCACCAGCCCACTGTCCCCTGGGGACACGGCCACCACCCTGGCATCCTCTGGGGTACCAGCCATCCCACCATCCCCTTGGGGCACCTTGGCATCCCGCCCTCCCTATGGGGTACCCGGACACCTTGATGTCCCTATGGGGTGCCCAGACACCCCAGCACCCCTATGGGGTACCCAGGCACCTTGGTGTCCCTATGGAGTATCCGGGTACCCTGGCATCTCCATGGGGTGCCCAGCCACCCCAGCACACCTACGGGGCTGTGGGTCACCCTGCAGAGCCCTGGGTCCCCAGGGGGTGGGCCTGGGGACAGAGCGGGGGGGCCCTTGGGTGCAGGTGCCCGGTGGGTGCCGTGCCCGTACCCCGGTGACGCGGGTGGCCAGTCCCTCCTGCAGCTCCTGGCTGGAGGCCTCCTCTGCCCAGGTGTCCTCGCTGAGCTGCAGCTCCTGTGCCACCGCCACCTCCACCTTTGCCTGGCACCGGGCACAGCGGGCATGGGGACAGCCGGCGTGGGGACAGCAGGGCACAGGGTCCCCTGCCAGCCCCCAGCCCTGTGCCGGTCCCTGTGCCCGTCTTGGTGCCCATCCCAGTGCCACCCTTGTGCCCATCATGTGCCCATCCCGGTGCCCATCCCGGTGCCAGCACAGTGCCCACTGTGCACCCATCCCAGTGCCACCCTTGTGCCTATCCCAGTGCCACCATGGTGCCCATCCCAGTGCCACCACAGTGCCCACTGTGTGCCCATCCCAGTGCCACCATGGTGCCCAGCATGTGCCTGTCCTGGTGTCCATACCAGTGCCAGTCCCAGTGCCACCCTGGTGCCCATCATGCTTACATCCCAGTCCCCATCCCTTGCCTGTCCCCATGCCTGCCACGGTGCCCATACCTTGACGGCGGCAATGCAGGAGCTCTCGAGGCTGCGCTGGGTCTCAGGGGGCAGGAGGGGCCCCAGCGCCTGCGCCTGCAGCAGGGCCCCCACCTCAGGGTGCCCCAGCACCTCCCTGCAGGCACAGGGACCTCACAGTGCCCGCCCAGGGTGGCACTGGGGTGTCCAGCACCCACCACCGCCCAGGGGACAGCCCTAAGCGTGCCCAGTGTGCCAGGGGGTGGCACCGGGTGGCATGGGGTGCCCAGTGTGCCAAGGGCACAGATGCTGTGGGGTCCCGTGGGTGACAGCGGGTGCCGGGGGGGGGGTCTCACCTGGGGTAGGTGTTGCTGTGCCAGTCGAGCAGCAGGTAGAGGTCGGGCACGGCAAGGGATCTCTGTGCCAGCGCGCCCAGCTGCTGCGCCAGCGCCCGGTGGTACCCATGGGCATAGACACCGAAGGCGCCGTACTCGGAGGGGTAAGCGGGTGCCACGTGGCACCGCACGGCCCCCAGATCGCCCACCAACCGGGCTGCCAGCGCTGCCAAATGGGCATCCAACCTGGTGGGGGGTGCCACCTGTGCCAACCTCTCACCCGCCGCCCGTCCCACTGCCTCCTGCCAGCGGCGCCGGAGGGCGCGCGGGCGCCCTGGGGTGCCCGGCGGGTGCCGGCGATCGGCCGCCTCCTCCTGCTCCAGCACCCGGATCACCGAGCGCAAGGGGGGGTAGGGGCGCCCGGCGGGCACCGCTTCACCCACCACCGCCCAGAGCTGCGCCAGCAGCGCCTCGTAGAGCAGCGCCACGTCCCGTGCCTGCCGCCCGGCCGTGGGGACGGGTGACGGGGACGGGGACAAGGCCACGCACTCCGCCTCCAGCGCGATGATCTGCTCGTCGGCTGCCACCAGCTCCCGCCGCTGGATCAGCTCCAGGATCTCCAGCACTGGGGGCAGGGGGGGCACCCATGGGTGCTCTGATGGCACCCGAGGCCACCCATGGCCCATGGCGCATGTCCCCATCTCACGATGTCCCACGCCCCATGCCCCCCATGGTCCCATGTCCCACAATGCCTATGCCAGTGTCCCTCCATGTCCCATGTCCTTCTCTGTCCCTATGGCCCCATGCCCACGCCCTACGTTCCATGGTCCCCCATGTCCTCTTATGTCCCCGTGTCCCCACCCCCTTGTCCCCACCCTCATCCCCCCATGCCCACATGTCCCACGTCCCCATGCCCATGTCTCATGTCCCCATGCCCACACATCCCATGTCCCCATCCTCACGTCCCACGTCCCCATGCCCATGTCTCATGTCCCCATACACACATGTCCCATGTCCCCATGTCCCCTGGTCCCATGTCCCCCCGCCCCGTCCCCATGCCCCCTGTCCCCTCTCACCCGAGAGCGGCTCCCTGGCCTTCCCGCGCCCCTCCTGCCGCTGTCCCCCGCCGTCCTGGTCCCCATCGGACACCCCCTCGCTCTCCACCGTTGGCGGGCGCTCGCCCGCGGACCCCCACCATCCCCGTGTCCCCAAGGCCAGCCGCAGCAGCGAGCTGCGCTTGGGGACCGGCCGCTCCGCCAGCGCCTCCACACTGGCCTTGCGCCGCCCCGGCAGCCGCCGCAACAGCCCGAAATCCTCCGACCGCCGCCGCGCCTGGCCACTGTCCCCATCCCCGTCTTTGGGGGGGGGGCGGCGGGCACGGCCGAAGGGTGCCAGACCCACCAGGCGCTCCAGGGTGGCCCGACGGCGGTAGCGGCTCTCGGGGTTGGTGGCGAAGGGGTCGCCATCCTCCTCCTCCTCCTTGGGTGTTTTCTTCAGCAGTGGCATGGCCTGTGGGGTGGCACCGGGCACCCGGGCTGGCACCCAAAGGGCAGCCGGGAGCTGGGGTGGCACCCTGATCCCCACCCGGGACCCAGGGTGGCACCTGGATCTTCACCCGGCAGCTGGGTTGGCACCGGGAATCTGCACCGGGCACCCAATGTGCGAACCCCATGAGCGTGCAAATCACCCTGTGCACCCCCCATGAGCACCCGCACCCCCACGAGCGTGCAAACCCCACCCCGTGCACAGCCTGCGAGCTTGCACGACCCTTCGTGCGCACCCCTGTGAGCACCGACACCCTGCGAGCATGCACACCCCTCCGTGCAGCCCCCATGAGCACCCACACCCCCCACGAGCATGCAAACCCCTTGGTGCACACCCCACGAGCGTGCACAGCTCCACGCACACCCCGCGAGTGTGCAAACCACCGCACGCCCACCGCTGTGCGCACCCATGCCCCGCCAGCGTGCCCACCCCTCCGCGCACCCCCCAGGAGCATGCCCACGCCTGGTGGGCACCCCCGGCCCCGTGGGCACCCGCAGGCGGGCAGGGCCCTCGTGGCACACGTACCCCCGGCAGTGGACGCGGGCGGTGCCGCGGCGGTGACACCGGGCGCTGTGGCGGTGGTAGCCGCGCCAGGCGGGCAGCGGCCGGGGGGTTTCCTGAGGAAGCGCCTCCCCGGTGCGGCCTCCCACGCCGGGGCAGGGTCAGCCCCGGTTCCGCTGGGTCACCGGGGACGAGGGGGGACAAGGGGGGGACTAGGCGGGACCCCACCTTGCACGGCCGTCACCCCCTGCATGGCACGGGGACGGGGCACCAGTGGCACGGGGGACCCCGATGGCACAGGGATGGGACCCCAGTGGCACAGGGGGGCTTGGGCATGGGACAGGACAAGACCCCTTGGCACAGGAGACACCATATAGCACAGGGGGACCCCGGCATGGCACGAGGACAAGGGCTCGACGGCACGGGGGACACGGGCATGGCAGAGGAATGAGACCCTGCACGGGGCAGAAATGGGACCCGCACGGCCCGGGAAACCCCACATGGTACAGGGACAGAATCCCGATGGCACAGGGGGACGGTGACATGGCACAGGGCAGGACCCTGATGGCACAGGGGGACCCCACGTGGCACAGGGACGGAACCCCACGTGGCACAGGGGGACGGTGACATGGCACGGGGGACGGGACCCTGCATGGCACAGGGGGACCCATGTGGCACGGGAGCAGGGCAGGACCCTGATGGCAAAGGGGGACACCAGCATGGCACGGGGATGGGACCCCACGTGGCACAGGGGGACCCCAATGGCACAAGGACAGGACCCCAGCACGGCAAAGGGGGACACTGACATGGCATGGGGACAGGACCCCGATGGCACAGGGGGACACGGGGGGCATGGGGACGGGACCCAGTGACACAGGGGACCCCACATGTCACGGGGACAGGACCCTGATGGCACAGGGGACCCCAGCATGTTGTGCTGACACGACCCTGCATGGCACAGGGGGACCCGGGCGTGGGACAGAACACGACCTGGATGGCAGAGGGGGACCCCATACGGCACGGGGACAGGACCCCAATGGCACAGGGGGACACGGGGGGCATGGGGACAGGACCCCAATGGCACAGGGGGACACGGGGGGCATGGGGACGGGACCCAGTGACACAGGGGACCCCACGTGTCACGGGGACAGGACCCCAATGGCACAGGGGGACATGGGGGGCATGGGGACGGGACCCAGTGACACAGGGGACCCCACGTGTCACGGGGACAGGACCCTGATGGCATAGGGGGACATGGGGGGCATGGGGACGGGACCCAGTGACACAGGGGACCCCACGTGTCACGGGGACAGGACCCCACGTGTCACGGGGACAGGATGCAGTGACACAGGGGGACACGGGCATGGAATGGGGACGGGACCCAGTGACACAGGGGACCCCACGTGTCACGGGGACAGGACCCCACGTGTCACGGGGACAGGATGCAGTGACACAGGGGAACCAGCGAGACCCGGTGCCACCCCCCGGCCCCGGGTGGCACACGGGGACCCCGGCCCAGCGCCGGGCCTGGAACCACGTGACGCCCTGGCCCCTCACCCCCCGCCCGCGCCCACGCGTGTCCGCGTCCCCCCGTGTCCCCGCCAGCCCACGTGACGTCGAGCCCCTGCACGCGACATGTCGGCCGGGCACTCAGGGGTTAACGCCCACCCCCCCGCGCTCCGACCGCCGCCAATTGGCCAGCACCGCAGCCAATCGGAAAGGAGCGCTGGCGCGGGCCCCGCCCCCGCCTGGGGGCCGGCCGGGCTGTCTCCATGCCTCGGCGCAGCCAATGAGAAGGCGCCGCGGCCGCGCCCGGCGGCTCGTGATTGGCCATCGTGCCGGAGGGGGGCGGGACCAACCCCGCCCCGACGCTCCTCTTAAAGGCAAAGGGAGGGGCCGTGCCCTCCCCGTGCCCCCGCCGCGCCCCACGCGTGTCCCTGCGGGTCCCCGGCCGGGGGTCGGTCTCACGGGCCCGGTTCCGCATCCCCGGGCACCCGCGTGCGCCTGAACGTCCGGTACCCCCAAATACCCCCTGCACCCCCAAATGCCCCCTGCCCCCCCAAGACGCCCCGCGCCCCTAAATGACCCTGCCCCCCCAAATGCCCCCCATGCCCCTTGCACCCCCTGATCCCCCCGCCCTGAGTGCCCCCCGCGCCCCCAAATAAGCCCCGTACCCCCCGATCACACCCCCCCCGCACCCCACCCCTCCGGCAGCTGCGCGGCGCCTTTAAGGGGCGCGGCCACCATCGTCGCGAAGCCCCGCCCAACCCACCCCCCGTCCTGCTTCCGGTTCCGGTTCCGGCCCGGCCCGGCCCATGGCCGCCTCCGCCGCCGCCCGCCCCTAGGGCTCCCCCGCCCGGGCCCGGCCCGGCCCGGCCCCGGCTCCGCCTTCGTGCGCCCGGGCCCGGCCATGAGCCGCTGGTAGCGGCCGCGCCCGGTGCGCCCGGCCCGGCCCGGGCCTGCCCGAGCCCCGCCGGCCCCGAGCCTCCCCCCCCCCGGCCCCGAGCCCCGGCCCCGCGGGTCACGATGTCTTCGCGCTCCGCCCTGGCGGCGGGGAACGAGCGGAACGCGGACACAGTGAGCGGGGGGTGGGGGGCGGGTTGTACCGGCGCGGGGCGGGGGGGGGGGGAGGCGAGGTGAGGTGTACCGGGGCGGGGGCCGGGTTTGTACCGGAGGGGGCTCGGCTGGTGCTGGGGGGAGCACCGGGGGGGGGCCGGGTTGTAGCGGGGGGGCGCTGGGCAGGTGCTGGGGCCATCAGTAAGCGGGAACGGGGGTGTGTGGGGGGGTGCTGGTGTGACTGGGGGGGACCCCGGTGTCGCCCACGGCCGGGAAGGGGGGCACACACCGGGGCCAGCCGAGCCCCCTTCCCGCCCCGGTCGCCGTCGCGGGGGACCCAGGCGTTCGGGCGGGAGACCCAGGCGTCCGGGCAGCCGCGGGCGAGGCCGGGACGCGGCCCCAGAGCCGGTCAGGCCGGATCCGTCCCCACCCCGCCAGCTGGGGCAGCGTCCCCCCCCCGGGGGCCTTTGGGAGCGGGCGGGGGGGGCACCCCTGTGATGAGCTGGGGGGGATCTCATCGACACCGCCCCCCGTGCGATGAGCTGGGGGGGGTCTCGGCAGTACTAGGCACTCATGTGATGAGCTGGGGGGGGTCTCGACAACATCGTTCCCCCTGCGATGAGCTGGGGGGGGTCACAGTGATACCAGCCGCTCCTGTGACGAGCTGGGGGGGGGTGTCTGTCTCAGCAGTGCCAGGCCCCCCATGCGATGACTGAGGGGTCCCAGCCGTACCGGGCACCCGTGTGACGAGCTGGGGGGGTTCAGTGGCACCAGGTACTGCTGTGATGAGCTGGGGGGGGGCATGTCTCAGCAGCACCAGGCACCCGTGTGATGAGCTGGGGGGGGGTCTCAGCAGCATTAGGCCCTCCTGGGATGAGCTGGGGGGGGGGGGTGGTCCTCAGTGGTACCAGTCACTCGTGTGATGACCTGAGGGGAGGGGTCTCAGCTGCATGTTGTGTCGTCCTTCCCCCCCGCCCCCCCCCCCCCTTCCCAGCTCGCGGGCCTGGGGGGCAGCCGCTCGGAGAAGGGCTCGGCCTGGTCCAGCCGCTCGCTGGGCGCCCGCTGCCGCAACTCCATCGCCTCCTGCCCCGAGGAGCAGCCCCACATCGGCAACTACCGCCTGCTGCGCACCATCGGCAA
Organism: Spheniscus humboldti; assembly: GCA_027474245.1. Classification (NCBI taxonomy): domain Eukaryota; kingdom Metazoa; phylum Chordata; class Aves; order Sphenisciformes; family Spheniscidae; genus Spheniscus; species Spheniscus humboldti. The sequence continues at coordinate 63,428 of JAPZLJ010000036.1, read as the reverse complement.
GGGCAACTTCGCCAAGGTCAAGCTGGCCCGGCACATCCTCACCGGCCGCGAGGTGGGGGGGGGTCCCTGGGGGTCCTGGGGGGCCCCTGGGGGTGATGGGCAGGAGGCGTGGGGCAGCTGGGGGGAGAAACAGGGGTCCCAGGGGGTGACTGGAGGGAGCTGGGGGGGCCTGGGGTGAGTTGGGGGGGTCCTGGGGGGCAATTGGAAGGAGCTGAGGGGCCCCAGGGGGAAGGTGGGGGGCCTGGGGGGGAGCTGGGGAGGCCTGGGGGGCAATTGGAAGGAGCTGGGGGGCGACTGGGGGGAGAAATGGGGATCCTGGGGTAGGTGCGTGACCCCAGGGCGGTTATGGGGGGAGCTGGGCACCCCTGGGGGGGCAACTGGGAGGAGAACTGCGATGCTGGGGGGAGACGGGTGGCCCGCAGTGGGGGGGTCTGGGGGTAACCGGCAGCACTGTCGTCCCCCCCTCACCCCCTGGTTCCTTCCCAGGTGGCCATAAAAATCATCGACAAGACGCAGCTGAACCCCACCAGCCTCCAGAAGGTGGGGGGCACCCGGAGGGGTGCACAGGGTGGGGGGCACCCCCCTGGGCACAGTGAGTGGGGGGTCCTGGCCCCCTCCACTAACACCTTTGCCCCCCCTCCACGCAGCTCTTCCGGGAAGTTCGCATCATGAAGGGGCTGAACCATCCCAACATCGGTGAGTGGGCCCCCCCGCTGGGGACAGGGAGGGCACCTGTGGGGCATAGGGGGGCACCCGTGGGTGCCTGTGCTGACCCCTCCCCCCCACAGTGAAACTGTTTGAGGTCATCGAGACGGAGAAGACGCTGTACCTGGTGATGGAGTACGCCAGCGCCGGTGAGACACCCCCTCCCTGGACACCCTGACTCCCCCACTTATGGGTGCTGCACACCGCTCCCCCCCCCCCCCCCCGCCCCGGGGGCCGTGCCCCACCTGGGTGCACCCCAGGGTGCTGGGGTTAGGGGGTGCATCCAGGGGTCTAGTGGGGGGGCATGGTGCCCACCTTCTGGAGGGTCTTGGACTGGGGGGGGTGCTGTGCCTGGGGTGGGGGGCACGGGCACCCATGGGTGTTCCTGCAGGCGAAGTGTTCGACTACCTCGTGTCCCACGGGAGGATGAAGGAGAAGGAGGCGCGGGCCAAGTTCAGACAGGTGGGGGGGCACCGGGACATGGCGGGGGGTTGGGGACAGTGTGGGGGGGCTGGCATGGGCCTGGGGACATCATAGGGGGCTGGCGGGGGGTTGGGGGACATGGTGCCATGGTGGCGTGGGGCTGGGGACATCGTGGGGGGCATGGCGTGGGGCTGGGGATGTGGCAGGGGCTGGTGCAGGGCAGGGGGACATGGCACCGTGGTGGCGTGGGGCTGGGGACTTTGCGGTGGGGGGGTGGCCGTGGGGGAGGGCTGGCACGTGGCGACCACATGTGGGCAGGATCGATCCCCCCTGGGGCCACTGGCTGCAGCATCGATTGGGGTGGGACGAGAGGCTGAGGGGGGGCACTGTGGGGGGACACACCGGTGGCAGTGGGGACAGCGGGCACCGGTGACACCCTGCTGACGCTTGCCCTGTCCCCAGATCGTCTCGGCTGTGCACTACTGCCACCAGAAAAACATCGTCCATCGGGACCTCAAGGTGGGACCCAGCTGCCCCGCGGTGTCCCCTGCCAGGGGTGTCACCGGGCAGGGGGCCATGGGGTGCCCCGTGGTGTCCCCTGCCAGGGGTGTCACCGGGCAGGGGGCCATGGGGTGCCCCGTGGTGTCCCCTGCCAGGGGTGTCACCGGGCAGGGGGCCATGGGGTGCCCCGTGGTGTCCCCTGCCAGGGGTGTCACCGGGCAGGGGGCCATGGGGTGCCCCGTGGTGTCCCCTGCCAGGGGTGTCACCGGGCAGGGGGCCATGTGGTGCCCCACGGCGGCACTGCCCCGTACTGTGCCCTTCCCAGTTGTCCCTGTGCCACGTGGGGTACCTGGTACAGCGCCTGTCCTGGTGTCCCCATGCCCAACGTGGTGCCTGTTTCGGTATCTTCATCCTGGCGTCTCTGTGCCTGACGCGGTGCCCATCCCAGTGTCCCCATCCCACCATCCCCGTGCCTGATGCCCGTCCTGGCATCCCCACGCTGGACGTGGTGCCCATCCCAGTGTCCCCCGTCCTGGCGTTCCCGTGCCAGATGCGGTGCCTGTCCTGCCATCCCCAGGCCCGACACGGTGCCCATCCCAGTGTCCCCCGTCCTGGCGTCCCTATGCCTGATGCGGTGCCTGTCCTGCTGGCCCCGTGCTGGACACGGTGCCCGTCTTGCCATCCCCGTGCCCGTCTCGGTGCCTGCAGGCGGAGAACCTGCTGCTGGATGCCGACGCCAACATCAAGATCGCCGACTTCGGGTTCAGCAATGAGTTCACGCTGGGCTCCAAGCTGGACACCTTCTGCGGGTCCCCCCCCTACGCTGCCCCCGAGCTCTTCCAGGGCAAGAAGTACGACGGCCCTGAGGTCGACATCTGGAGCCTGGGCGTCATCCTCTACACCCTGGTCAGCGGCTCCCTGCCCTTTGACGGCCACAACCTCAAGGTGGGCAGTAGGGACGGGGCGGCAGCCCCTCCTGTCGCTTGGCCCTGCGCCTGTCCCGTCCCTGGCTGGGGATGGTGACCGTCCTGTCCTGTCCCTGTGCTCAGCTGGGGACAGTGCCCATCCCGAACCCCTGCCTGTGGGGCAGCGCTGGTCCTGTGCCTGTCCCCATGCCCGGGGGCACGGTGCCCATCCTGTCCCCATGCCCATGGTGGGGACGGTGCCCATCCCATGGCAGAGCATGGGTGCCCCCACTCTGACCTGTGCGTGTCCTGTCCCCCCCAGGAGCTGCGGGAGCGGGTGCTGCGGGGCAAGTACCGGGTGCCCTTTTACATGTCGACCGACTGCGAGAACATCCTGCGCCGGTTCCTGGTCCTGAACCCGGCCAAGCGCTGCACCCTCGAGGTGAGGGGAGTCCTGGGGGGGGGCACAGGGTGGGACAGGGCTGGAGGGGGGACGCAGGGCTCAGGGAGGGCACAGGGCTGGGGCTGGCACAGCTGGAAAGGGCACCGTCCCACCCCAATGGGGCATGTCCCCTGGCCGCTCTGCTCCCCACCCTGTGGGCTCCCCCAAGCTGGCTCCCCCTTCCTGATGCTCTTAATTAGCTTAATTAACTTCAGGGCTAATTACAAGCTGGCAGCATCTGCGGGCGGGCATGGGCAGGATGCAGCCAGCCATGCCCTGGCTGGACCTGCTGGCAGGGGCCGAGCACCCTGGGGTGGCGTCAGGGTGGGTAAGCCAGCCAGGGAGGGTGCCCTGTGCCTGCCGTGTGCTCGTGGCATCCCCGGTGGCACCCGTGGCACCCCACGGGTGCCCGCTGCTGCCCCGCAGCAAATCATGAAGGACAAGTGGATCAACATCGGCTACGAGGGCGATGAGCTGAAGCCTTACAAGGAGCCTGAGGAGGACTTTGGGGATGCCAAGCGCATCGGTGAGGGCACGGTGCCACCCTGGCACCCCGGGGTGGGGGTCTGCCGCACCCCAGGGACCGGCGGTGCCCCCTCACCGTTCCCGCTCCCCGCAGAGGTGATGGTGGGCATGGGCTACACCCGGGAGGAGATCAAGGAGTCCCTGAGCAACCAGAAGTACAACGAGGTGACGGCCACCTACCTCCTGCTGGGCAGGAAGAACGAGGTGAGGTGACAACGTGGTGGCACCGCTGTCCCCGCCCTGAGATGCCAGGCAGGGCCAGTGACAGGTGCTGCCGGCCGCAGGTGGAGGCAGGCGAGTCACGTACAGGCAGCAGCCTCTCCCTGGCCCGGGTGCGGGCACCCAGCGAGGCAGCCAACGGCACCGGCAAGGTGTCTTCGCACGGCAAGAGCCAACGCGGCGCCACCACCTACCACCGGCAGCGGCGGCACAGCGACTTCTGTGAGTGTCCCGCGTCCCCTGGCCTGCCCCTGGGGTGGGCACCGCCTCCCCTGGCCTGTCCCCGGGACGGGCGCCGTGTCCTGTGTCCACAGGGTTGGGTGGGCATCATGCTTGTGGGGTGCAGAGTAGGGTGGGGTCCAGGGCAGGCTGGGCACCCGGTCCCATGGCCGTGGGGTGCAAGGCGGGGTGGGCTCCATGCCCGTGGGGTGGAGGACAGCGTGGGCGCCCTCTCCCACGTCCTACAGGGTGGCTGGTCCAGCCGTGCCCCACAAAACCGCCCCCCTCCACGGCACAGCGAGCAGGACCCTTGCCCCACGCTGTGCCCGGTGAGGAGCAGGCGGGGCTGGCTGCCGCTGCCCGCACCCTCCCTGACCCCCCGCTGCCCGCAGGCGGCCCCTCGCCGGTGCCCATGCACCCCAAGCGCAGCCCCACCAGTGCGGGTGACGCGGACCTGAAGGAGGAACGCATGCCCGCCCGCAAGGCCAGCTGCAGCGTGGTGGGCAGCGGGCGCGGGATGCCCCCCTCCAGCCCCATGGTCAGCAGCGCCAACAACCCCAACAAGTCTGAGATCCCCGACCGGCACAAGGATGGCGCCATCAACACGGTGGACACAGGGGGCTGGGGGCATGGCTCGGGGTGGCGGGTGCTCCTGGGGCTGGGGGAGCCGGGGTGGGGGGCCACCCGTGGGGCTGGGAGGTGGAAGTACGGGCACCTGTGGGGCTGGGGGGCAGACTACAGGCACCCGTGGAGCTGGGGGAGCAGGGTGCAGGCCCCCCCAGGCCCACACGGACAGGGTGCAGGTGCCCATGGGGCTGGGAAATCAGGGTGGGGGCACCCCTAGGGCTGCATGGGCAGGGTCGGGGTCCCCCTGGGATTGGAGGATCGGGGCAGGGGAGGCACTCTGTTGCTGATGGCGGCAGGCGCCCGGTGCCTTGCAGAACAACCTCCCCTCGAGCGTGATGGCGCGCAGGAATACCTATGTCTGCACTGAGCGCCCGGGCGCCGACCGCCACTCGCTGCTGCAGAACGGCAAGGAGAACAGGTAGGGCGGCGGGTGACCCCTGGGGGGGTCCCGTCCCATCCCATCTCCCCCCACCCCCTGCCACCGTAATGCCTCCCTCTTTCCCCTGTCCGCAGCTCCGTTGCCGGCCGGGTGCCCCCGGCGTCACCGTCCAGCCACAGCATCGCCGCCGCCTCCTCGGAGCGGGCCCGCCTGGCGCGGGGCACCACCGTCCGCAGCACCTTCCACGGCGGGCAAGTGCGGGATCGGCGAACGGGTGGGGGTCCCAATGGGCCCCCCGCCTCCCCGACGCTGGCACCCGAGGCCTCTCCCCTGCCCCAGAGCCGCTCGCGGGCCACCTCCAACCTCTTCAGCAAGCTGACCTCCAAGCTGACCCGCAGGTGAGGGGGCCGCGGGCGCCGTGCCCGCCCTGCTGGCGCTGCCCTCACCTTCCTCACTCCCTCTTCTCTCTTCCAGGGTCACTCTTGACCCCTCTAAGCGGCAGAGCTCTAATAGGTGCGTCTCGGGCACCCCCACGCCTCCAGGAGCCAAAATCAGTAAGTGCCTGGTGTCACCGGCGCCCATCGCGGTGCCACTGGTGCTTGTCCCAGTGCCACCAGCACTCACCCCGGTGCCTGTCCCGGTGCCTGTCCCAGTGCCGCCGGTGTTTGTACCAGTGCATGTCTCACTGCTGCCGGTGTTCGTCCCAGTGCCTGTCCTGGTGCCGCCGGTGTTTGTCCCGGTGCTGCCGGTGTCCACCCCGGTGCCTGTCCCGGTGCCACCAGTGTTTGTCCCGGTGCCTGTCCCAGTTCCACTGGCACCTGTCTCGGAGTCCATCCTGGTGCCACTGGTGCCCATCCTAGTGCCACCAGCGCCTGTCCTGGTGCCCACCCCAGTGCCGTTCTGGTCCTGACCTGGTGCTGCCGGTGCCTCTCCCGGTGCTGCTGGAACCTACCCCGGTGCCTGTCCCAGTGCCACCAGCGCACACCCTGGTACCTGTCCCGGTGTCTGACCCCAGTGCTCCTGGTGCCTGTCCTGGTGCCACCAGCACCATCCCAGTGCCCATCCTGGTGCTGCCAGCGCCCGCCTCGCTTCGCTCCTGTCCCTTCTCTTTCTGCCTCTCAGCCTTTGCTGCTGCCGTGGGGTTTGAGGGGGGGTTTGGGGGGGCCGGGAGGGCACAGTTGTGCTCCACTGTGGGTTAGGGGCACCATGGTGTGGGGGTGATGCCCCCCTGAAGATGGGTGTGAGCTTGGTGGGGGTGGTGCCCCCCAAATTGGGCACAGCTTTGAGGGGGGAAGTGCCCCCCCCCCCCCCCCCCCAAAACAGGCATGACCCGGCAGTGGGGGATTCTCCCCGCAAGCTGGGGATGCTGCCCTACCCCCCAAATGGGCATCAGCTTGGGGGAGATGATGTGCCCCGAGCTGGGGCTGGTGCCCCCCAAATTCAGCATTACCTTGGGGAGGGGTGATCTCCCCCAAATGGGGGTGGTGCCCTGCCAAAAATGGGCAAGACCCTGGGGGTATGATGTGCCCCAAATCAGGAGTGGTGCCCCCCAGAATTGGGGTGGTGCCCCTCCCAAGGGGTATGACCTTGGCAGATGGTGTCCCCTAAATTGGGGACTGTACTCCCCCCCCCAAATCAGGCACAGCTTTGGTGGGGGCACAGTGACCCCAAAATGGAGACCATAGCCCCACATTAGCCATGGGGCTGGTGACAATGGCCCCGAAAGGGGGATGGTGCCCCCCAAAATAGGTGCAAAACTGGGGGGGGGCTTGGTGCCACCCATGGTGGGCAGAGCCCCTGGGCCCCCCCTGACATGTCGCCCCCCTCCCCAGGGTCGCAGACGAACCTGAGAGAATCGGGGGACCTGCGCTCACAAGGTGGGTGCTGATGCCTATGGGTGCTCCCCAGGGTGGGCAGCCCCCCTGCCCACACCATACCCACCCCTCTCGGTGCCCTGTAGCCCCCATACCCGTCCTGCAGCCCCCCTGCCCATGCCATACCCACCCCCGGTGCCCCATAGCCCCCATACCCCTCCCGCAGCCCCCCTGCCCATGCCATACCCACCCCCGGTGCCCCATAGCCCCCATACCCCTCCCGCAGCCCCCCTGCCCATGCCACACACCCCCTACCACCCCATAGCCCCTTGCCCATGCCATAGCCACCCCTCCTGGTGCCTCATAGCCCCATACCAGCCCCCTGCCCACCCCATGCCTGCCTTTCCCCCCCTGCAGTTGCCATCTACCTTGGGATCAAAAGGAAGCCGAACCCCGGCTGCTCCGATGCCCCTGGCATGTGAAGGTGACGAGTGCCCGGCCAGCCGAGGCGGTGATGGCGGCGCTGCGGCAGGCCACCCTCTCGGCCGGCTGCTGCGCGCGCCAGCCCCAGCCCTTCCTGCTCTCCTGCACCCACGACCGGGGCCCCAGCGAGCACTTCTGTCATTTCGAGGCCGAGGTTTGCCGGCTCCAGCGCCTCGGCCTCCACGGCGTGCTCTTCCGGCACCTGGCCGGCACCGCTGGCGCTTTCCGTGCCACCTTGGCACGTGTGGCCGGTCAGCTCCAGCTCTAGGGACCTGCCGGAGCTGGGACCCCCGCCTCGAGGGCTGCATCCCTCCCGGGGATGCACCGGAGCTGGGACCCGGGGCTGCATTGGCATCAGGACCGCCCCGGGGGCTGCATTGTCACTGGGAGCCCCCAATGGCTGCAGTCGCCCCCCCTCCCCGGGGCTGCACCGGACCTGGCACCCAGGGCTGCATCGGTGTCGGGACCCACCCCCCCCAGGGTGTGTCAGATCCTGCAGCTGGGGCTGTATCGGTGCTGGGACATCCCCCCCCCCGCCCCCCCCAAAAGGATGCACTGGATCCGGTGTCCAGGGCTGCGGCAGAGCTGGGACACCCCCCCCCCCCCCCCCCCATGCCTGTGGCAGATCTGGGAGCCCCCCCCTGAGGATGCACCGAATCTGGCACCTGGGGGCTGCATCGGCACCGGGACCAACCCAGGGGCTCCATCGGATCCAGGACTCCCACCCTGGGAGCTGTATTGGCACCGGCACTGGGGGTCTGCAACGGATCCAGGCTCCCCTGCCCCCCGCAAGGGATGTGGCAGCTCTGGGACTTCCCCGGGCGCTGCCTCAGCTCCAGCATCCCCTCGGGGACATCAGCACCAGCACCCGGGGGCTTGCGGCAGCTTGGGGACCCTCGTGGATGGCAGCTCCGGGGATCCAGGGTGCCCCCCGGGGCCCCCCCAGGTGTCACTGGCTCCAGACCCGCAGGTGCTCCGGGACCCCTTGGCTATCTGTGGGACCATCAGATCCGGGACCCCAGCAGCCCCTGACTCTGGGACCTTGGGGACATTGGTGCCAAGACCTTGGTGTCCACCAGCTCCGGGAACCCAGGGACTACCAGCTTGGGGACCTTGGGGACATCAGCTCGGGGACCTTGGGGTCCACTATCTTGGGGACCTTGGGGACATCAGCTCTGGGAACTTGGGGACATAATTTCTGGGACCTTAAGGTCCCCCAGCTCCCAGATTTGGAGCTCTACATCACCTCCAGCCACCTGGATCCCCACCTCTGCCCCACCCCTGAGTCCCCAGAGCTGTGGCTGCGTCCCAGGGTCCCCTGGACCCCCCTCCGGGGACTGTCCCCGTATCCCCCAGCCCTGTACAGCCTGTAAATATGGCCCCGGGGCTCCGGTGTCACACCCCCTCCCCCCCCCCCGGCACATTTTTAAGTTATTCCTGCCCCGGTCTGTACCCCGACCCCCCAATAAACATAGGAAACCTGTCGGTGTCGGCACACATCGGCATCCACCATCGGCGTCGGCACACATCAGTGCCAGGACCCCCAGCACTGGGGGACACACATCCCCCCCTCACAACTTTGGGGCATGGGCAGAGTTAAGGTGAAGTTGCTCCTTGTAGGGTGGGAGGGGCCACAAAGGCACCCCAGGGTGGGGGGGCATCCCCCTCGCTTGGGTGGGGACACACCCCCCCCCCCCCCATGTGTTCCCCCCCTGCCTCCCCAGCCCAGACGCCTGGGATCACAGCTGGGACCAGCAGCGTTTATTGAGGCCGGTCTTGGAGGGGGGTGCTGCCCAAGGGTGGGGGTGTCCCCTATTTTTGAGCGGGGATCATGTCGTCAATGGGCTGGCTCTGCTCCAGCTTCTTCTCCATCTCCACCATCAGCTTCACCCCGTCCACCACCATCTGCACTTGCTCCACCTCCGAGAAGCCCAGGCGGTCGGCGTTGGAGATGTCGAAGACGGCGCCCACGGCCGCCGTGTCCACCCCGCCTGGGGGGGGGGGGACACAGGGACACGACTGTCAGCACTCCACGTCCCCAGCCATGCACCCCACAGAACCCACCATGCACCCCACAGCACCCATCTTGCACCCACGTCCCCACGCCCACCCGCATGCTGTGTCCCCCGTGTCCCTGTGCCCATTTGTGCCCCAAATTCCACCCCCTCATGTCATGTCCCCTCATCTCTGCGTCCCCATGCCCACCAGTGCCCCATGTCCCCCTCGTGCCAACCTGTGCCCCATGTCCCCCTCGTGCCAACCTGTGCCCCCTGTCCCCACGTCCCCTGCTCCCCGCACCCACCTGTGCCGCGCTTCTGGAGGCGGAGGCGCTTGAGGATCTCCTCAAACTTGGGGTGCTGGCTGAGCTTGGGCAGGCGGACGTGGACGCCCCCCCGCAGCCCCGTCCCCAGGTTGGAAGGACAGGTCAGGATGTAACCCAGGTGCTCCGTCCACATGAAGGGGTGGCCCGCCTTCTTGAAGATCTCCTCGATCTGGGTGAGGGGGACACGTGGGACTGGGTTCCCATCCGCCACCATCCTGACTCCCAGCCTGGGGGCACCACTGCCACCGCCCTCCCAGGACACCCCCATGGCCCCCAGTGTCCCCTGTGCCCAAAACATCCCCTCATCCCCACGTCCCCACCATGCCCCTAATGTCCCTCATGTCCTCCTGTACCCCCTGACCCCAATGTCCTCATTGTGCCCGTGTCCCCAAGATCCTCCATGTCTCTTGTATCACCCCCATGTCCTCCTGTGTCCCCAAAGCTCCCGTGCCCCCAAGACCCTCCATGTCCCCCATGTCCCCATGTGCTCCCCAAGCCCCTCGTGTCCCCAAGACCCTCCATGTCCCCAAGACTCTCCATGCCCCCCATATCTCCCACATCCCCCCATGTCCTCCAAGGGCCCAATGCTCCCCCACATCCCACTATGTTCCGTCCCCCCCCCCAGGCTCTGACCCACCTTCTTGAGGCCGACACAGAAGCGCCTGAACACCTCCTTCATGTTCCCCCCCTTCTCCATGGAGATGACGCGGAGGTGGTCCTCCTCGTTCACCCACACCAGGAAGGTCTTGTTGTCATTGTGCCTGTGGGGATGGACACACACACCCCCCACCCCCTCAGCGGTGGCCCGGGGACCCAGGTGTCCAGGCACCCCCAGATTCATCTGGGTGGCCTCTACATGCCCCTCCCCCCCCAAGGTGGGACTCAAATATGTGGGTGCCCCCTGCACACCCCTGCCCCCAGGTGGGACTCAGGGGCCTGGGTGGCCCCTAACTACCCCCCAGGTGGGAGCCCCAACACTTGGGTGCCCCCAGGTGGGACCTTGATCTGTGGGTGCCCCTTTGCACCCCTCCTAGGCGGGGTACCCAGCACGTGGGTGCCCCCAGCATCCCCCTGGTTGGGACCCTGCTCTCTGGGTGCCCCTTGCACCCCTCCCAGCTGGGGTCCCCAGCACATGGGTGCCCCCAGCATCCCCCTGGTTGGGACCCTGCTCCCTGGGTGCCCCCCGGGACGCCCCACCAGATGCCGCGGCCGTCGGGCCAGTCGCGGGCCATGCCCGAGGCCAGCAGCAGGGGCGAGACCGGCTTGTCGAAGAGGAAGTGGTCGTCGATGAGCTGCTGCTGCTCCTGCTCCGTCATGGCCTTCAGTGGGTAGTACCGGCCCTTGAACTCCCCCTCCAAGCTGTTCAGGGCTGCGGGAGGGGCGGGGTCAGGGCATGGGCACGGGCACGCCCATGCACTCACAGGCCACACCCACCCATCATCAGACCATGCCCATCAACCACGCCCGCGACACCTGCTACTTGCCACATGTGCCAGGCCATGGCCACAGCCCTCTGCCATGCCCACACTCGTGCCACGCCCACACACTCGTGCCACGCCCACCTCCACTCCAGACCTCGGCCACGCCCACACACCACGTCCTACCACCCCCCAAACTCCACACTCACATAGGGCGTGGCCACAGGTACATGCCACTCCCAACAGCCACACCCAAGCCATGCTGGGCCTTGCCACGCCCTGTACCACAGGCCATGCCCCACCCCAAGACACACCCCCAAGCCATCCCTGCCCATGTGCAGCGCACCAGCCCCCCCCAGGCTGAGCAGGCAAGCCCAATCCCCTGTGGCAGGCCACGCCCCCTGCTGCAAGCCACGCCCCTGGGCCACGCCCCAATAGGCCACGCCCCTCACCATTGACGGACAGCTTCTCGATGGCACGGCGCTCCCCCCGGCTGCAGTGGGGGGGCAGGGAGTAGCCCTTGATGCTGCGCCCCGTGCGCACCCGGCTGCTCAGCACGTACTTGGGGTCCAGGTCCTCCCCGCCCTGCCCGAAACATCAGCGGCACCCAGGCGTCAGGGAGCCTGTGACACCCCCCCCACCCCCCCCCACGCCCCCGGCTCAAGAGGGACCCAGGCACCCCAATTTCCCCCATCACCCATCCCACCACACCAGGAGGGACCCATGTCCCTTTGTCCCCTCGGCCCAGGAGGGACCAGGTGTCCAGGAGCCTGAGACACCCCCCCCCCCCCCCCCAATCACCCTCTCTCCCCTTCCCCAGCTCAAGAGGGACCCAGGCATCTTGGGCACCCCAAGACACCCATCCCCACCACCCCACCACTCCCCCCCCCCCCCCGAGTTGGGACCCATGTCCCCTTTTCCCCATGGCCCAGAAGGGACCCAGGCATCCGGCCGCCCCCCCACCCCGCCCCAGGGGAACCCAGGCATTCGGGACCTTGAGGTTCTCGTGGTTGAGGTCGGTGCGGTGCTTGTCGGTGGGTTTGTAGCCGCCATGGCGGTCCTGGATCACTGGGTCGAAGAGCTCCTTGAAGACCTCGTAGGACTCCTCGTCCCCGGCCACGCAGCCCACCGTCATGATGAAGGGGTGACCTGGGGGGGGAACGTTGGGAGGGGGGGGTCAGGGGGCAGCTGGCATGGCACCGGGCAAAGGGCACGGCACCAGGGCAGGGCATGGGCACCACACATGACACCGGGGACAGGGCACCGGGAATGGCTATGGCACTGGGGCAGGGCACTGGCCCTGGGAACAGGGCACAGGGGACAGGGCATCAGCACCCAGTATGGCACTGGGGGACACGGCACTGGGCATGGCACCGGGGCAGGGCATGGCACTGGGGACACGGCTCTGGCGCTGGGTATGGCACTGGGGACAGGACTCTGGCACTGGACATGGCTCTGGGCACCCAGTACGGCACGGGGGGACAGGGCATTGGCACCCAGTACGGCACTGGGGACGGGGCTCTGCCACTGGGGGTGACCCAGAAGATACCACGTCCCCTGTAACCAGCCCGGAGGACCCTGTGGGCAGACTGGGGACCCTGTGCCGTCACCCACCGGGGTTGTCGACGCCGGTCTGGATGACATCATCGAGGGTGAAGCCGCTGGGGGTCTCCTTGTCGCGCAGGCGCTGGTAGAGGGCGGGGGTGAGGACCTTGGCCATGTGGTTGTTGTGCTGGGAGAGGTCGGGGAACTCCTCCTCCGACGAGAACTTCAGCTTGTGCTTGTTGTGGGTGTTGCTGAACGGCATGGCGGGGCTGCAGGGAGAGGGGGTGGGCACCGGGGTGGCACGGCGTGGGGCGCGGTATGGGGCAAGGCATGGCATGGCACTGGGCATGGGGCATGGTATGGCGTGGGGCATGGCATGGCACTAGGCACAGCCTCGGGCACAGCACGGCACTGGGCATGGCATGGGGCATGGCAGGGGACATGGGGTATGGCATGGCATGGCACTGGGCACGGGGCACAGCCTGGCATGGCCACCAGGTCAGCCTGGGCACCCAGCATGGGGCACAGTATGGGGCATGGCATGGGGCACAGCGTGGCACCGGGCACAGCGTGGCACCGGGCGTGGGGCACGGCGTGGAGCATGGCACGGCACAGGGGACACGGCACAGGGGACACGGCACAGGGGACACGGCCCTGCCGGGGCATGGGGCACGGCCCGGCCATGGGGACACGGGGACACGGGGGACAGGGGACACTAGGACCCGGGGAGTCTCTACCGAGCCCGCCCCCCGGGGGGGCGTATTCCTGAGGGCGTGGCTATAGCGGGCGTGTCCCGTGGGCGGGGCAGAAGTGGGTGTGGCGGGGCGTGACCTGGGCGGGGGCGTGGCCAGCCCGGGCCGGGCCATGTTTGGCCGGGCCGGGGCCGGGGCTATTTATAGCGCGGAGGGACCTGGGGGAGGGGGGGGAACGCACAGGGACCGACCCGCTCCGGGGACCGAGGAGTCCGGGCTGAGCCCGGTGCTACCGGGGTGGTCCCGGTTCGGGCGGTACCGGGGGGTCCCGGTGGCACCGGGGGGGCTCCGGTCCGGTCGCGGTCCCGGAGGGTCCGGTCCCAGTTTGGCCCCGGTGTCACCGGGAGGGTCCGGTCCCTCTCCGGGCGGTCCCGGGGTAGCCCATCCCGGCTAGGGTCGGTCCCCGGTGGGGTCCATCCCGGTGGAGTTCCCGGTGGGTCCCGGCAGGGCCGGGGTTACCTTGAGCGGCGCGGGCGGAGCGGGTCGGGTCGGGCCGGTACAGGCGGAGCAGGCGACGGGGAGCGGGGCCCGCACCGGCTTTTATCCCCCCCCCCGGCCCCGCCCGTCTCTGGGGGCACCGGGGGGGGGCTCCGAACCGGGCGGGGGCCGGGCCCTGCCGGAGCCGCCCCCGGGGACGGGGAGACCCTCCGGCCCCCCCCCGGAGCTGCCCCCTCGGTGTCGGGTGTCCGGTGGGCGCTCGGCCCGGCACCTGCCGCCCCCGCAGCCGCGGAGAGGGGTGCACTGGGCTGCCGGCACCCCTTTACCCCGGCACCCCCCGGTACACGGGCACCCCCTTACCCCCTGCACCGGGCACCCCCCGTTTTGCATTGCAGGGTGCACCCCCTGTTCTGCACGGCCCCGCATGCTGCCCGGGGCTCCTTGCACCCCCTCTGTGCACCCCCTGTGCTGCACCGCGCCCCCTCACAGGGCCACCCCCCCGTCACACGCTGCACCTTGCACCTCGCACGCTGCATGCTGCATGCTTCCCGCTGCGTGCTGCCCGCTGCACGTTGCATGCTTCACGCTGCCCGCTGCACCCAGAGGGCCGCAGAGCAGCACCCTGCGCCCCCCCCTTGGGGCCCACCCAGCGCCCCGCGCGTCCCCACAGGCTGCAGTGGGTGCTGGTGGGTGGGTGCTGCGGGTGCCGCGGTGGCGGGCGCACCGGCCTTGGCCGACCTTGACCCGCAGCACCCACCCTGGCTTCGGTTACCCTCCCGCTGGTTGCCCGGTCAGGGCCTGGCTGCAACTGGGGGGGGGGGGCGTGGGCAGGCAGAGCCAGGCAGGGGCACGACAGAGGGATGGGGGGCAGGAGCAGCGGGGGGCCCGGCCCGGAGTGGGGGCACCCAGCACCCACCAACCCCAAATCACTGCTGGGACCTGGCCCGGGGGGTGCCCCCCCCGACCCTGTGCCCCCATCCCTACTCCGAGGTGGCCTGGCTGTCCCCAGCCCCCCTCCCGGCGTGGGGGTCAGGGTGGAGGGCACCCAGGGGTGGGTGACCCCGGGCGGATCCGCTGGATCAGGGCAATTCAAGCCAGGCCCCACCCCCCCATCCCAACACCCGGTATTTTTAGGCTGGATCTGGTTACCCGGCCGGATCCGGTGTCAGCGCCGGGGGACCCCAGCGGGGGGCACGGGACAGGCGGCAGGGACACCAGGGTGGCACCCACAGGTGTGGTGGGGGGCTGCCACCGGAGCCCTTCACCCCCCCACCCCCCCAAAAACACCTGTGGGGAAACTGAGGCACAGAGCCGGGGGGGGCTCCCCTGTGGGTCCAGGGCACTCTGAGCCCCTCAGGGTGCTGGGGGGACCCCAGCAGCAGAGGGCCCTGCTGCACCCCAACATCAGCACCGTGGGGGGCATGGAGGGGCCTGGGGGCCCCCCTATAGCTCTGGGGGTGGGTGCCCCACGCCCATGGGGTGCTCCATAGATCCAGGGAGACCCCATACCTTTGGGGTGCCCTAAAGTCTGGGGGGGCCCATGGTCTGCGGGACCCTGGGGATGGGGTGACCCTGGGGATGGGGTGCTGGGGGACACGGGTGACCCCAGGCATGGGGTGACCCTGTGATGCCAAGCAGCGGGCGACCCCAAATACGTGGGCACTGGGGAGGGGGTGACCTTGGCCACGGTGTGTCCTCCAGCCCTGGGGATGGCGGGGGGGGGTCCCCCCAAGACATGGGTGCCCCATTACTGGGGAGCCAGGAGGGGGGGGCCATGTCACTGCTCCTGAACCCCTTCCCCAGCCCAGTGACTGTGCCCCCCCCAGGCAGGGTAAGTTGGGGGGCCCCAGGGCAGGGTAATGTGGGGGTCCCTGGGCGCAGCAGCCACAAATAAGGGGGTGCAGCGATGCAGGGGTGGCTGAGCCGGGAGGGGGATCCTGCTTTATTGGGGGGAGGGGGGGCGTACAAAAAAAAGGTGGCTCGAGGTGTCCCTGCACAGCCGGGAGTCGGGGGGCAGCGCCCGGCGGGGGCCCCACAGGGTGCTGGGTGTGGTGGGGGATCCAGGTCCTGCTCTGAGCACGTGTTGGGGGGGGGCTGGATCCTGCTCCCAGCACGTACGGGGGACCCCGATCCTGCTCCAGGTGAGTTGGGGGGGATCCAGGTCTGGCTCGAGCATGTAGAGGGGGGATCGGGTCCTGCTCCGAGCACGTGAAGGGGATCTGGTTCCCACCCCGAGCGTGTCAGGGGGGATCTAGTTCCTGCCCCGAGAATGTGGGGGGGCTCCAGGTCCCACCCTGAGCACGTGGGGGGGGATCTAGATCCCACCTTGAGCATGTGGAGGGACGCAGATCTTGCTCCGAGCGTGTTGGGGGGCTCCAGGTCCCACCCCAAGCACACGGAGGGATCCGGGTCCCACCTTGAGCACACGGTGGGGCTCTGGGTCCCGCTTTGAGCATATCGGGGGGCTTGGGGTCCCAGCCGAAGCACACGGGGGGGTCACCCCGTGCCCAACTCCCCCCGGCCGGCTCACACCTGCTGAGCGATCTGCTCGATCCGCTGCAGAACCTCCTCCGACTGCAGCTGCTCCAGCGTCAGCAGGGACAGCCCCAGCTGGTCCTCCTGCATCGGGAGGGGGTGAGCCGGGCGTCCCCTACCCTGCCCAGCCCCTCTAGCGCCGCGGGGGGGCGGGGGACCTCGGGGGGGGCTCCTTTACCTGGTGGAAGGGCTGAGCCATCTGGCGCAGGAAGAATTTGGCCACCTGCACCGCCTCATCCACTGTCAGGTTGAGGTTGGCGTCGGTGATGTGCTCCTGGATCCACCGCGGCAGCTTCCCCCGCTTGTCCGCCCGGGCGAAGCGCTGCGGGGGAGACATGGGGTGGAAGCTGGGGGGGTCCCACAGCCCCCCCCCCCCCGCCCCCAACCCCATCTCCCCCATCCCGGTACCCACCTTGTCGGCGAAGACCATGAGGCCGTAGTCGGTTTTGCCACGCAGGGCCCGGCCGACGCACTGGGCGGCGTGGCGCATGGCGTCGAAGGTGAGGAAATCGTTCTCCCGGATCTGGAACTGGTCCCGGAGGTATTCCAGTCGGGCCTGGGGGTGTGTGTGTGGGGGGCACGGACACGCTGAGTGCCCCACGGGTGTCCCATCCTGGCCGTGGGGTGCCCCGCTGGTCCCCAGGGAGCTCCAGGGCAGCCCTGGGGCGTCACACTGTAGCCGTGGGGTGCCACAACGTGGCCCCAGGGTGCTCAGCTGTACCCCATAAGTGCTCCACTGTACCCTATGGGTGCCCCACTGTGTCCCCAGGGTGCCCACTGTACCCTATGGGTGCCCCGCTGTGTCCCCAGAGTGCCCACTGCACCCTATGGGTGCCCCACTGTGTCCCCAGGGTGCCCACTGCACCCTATGGGTGCCCCGCTGTGGCCCATGGGTGCCCCACTGTGTCCCCAGGGCGCCTGGCTGTGCCCCATGGATGCCCCACTATAGCCCTGGGGCACCTCATCGTGTCCCCAAAGTGCCCGCGGTGTCCCCAGGGCGCCTGGCTGTGCCGTGGGGTGCCCCCGGGGTGCCCGGCTGTCGTGGTTTATCCCCTGGGGTCCCCGCTCACCTTCAGGATGCGGCTCTGGGTGTAGACATAGGGCACGCCGAACATGACGACGGCTCTGCCGTAGTGGTGCACTGGGGGAGGGGCGAAATG
Organism: Spheniscus humboldti; assembly: GCA_027474245.1. Lineage (NCBI taxonomy): Eukaryota > Metazoa > Chordata > Aves > Sphenisciformes > Spheniscidae > Spheniscus > Spheniscus humboldti. The sequence continues at coordinate 46,015 of JAPZLJ010000036.1, read as the reverse complement.
GGGGGTGCTCAGGGTGCTCTGGCACCCGCCACTGCATCCCCCCGCCACCGCGTCCCCGAGCTGGGCGGGCTCTCACCGAAATCGATGCCCTCCGACACTTTGCCGCGAGCCACAGAGAGCAGGATGGCGCCCCGGCCGTTCTCGCAGGCCTGCGAACAGCCGCCACGTCACCGGGAGGGGTAGCACCGGTGACGGTGACACCCCAGGGCGCTGCCACCCACCTCCTGGTACTTCTCCAGGGCCATGCTGGTCTCGGCCCCATCCTGCGTCTCGATGAAGATGAGCTTGTTCCGCTGGATGTTCTCCAAGATGCCCTGCCACGGGTTGGGGGGGGGGGGGCAGGGGTCAGGGGACCCGAGGGGACACCGTGGGGGGCTGGGGGATGCCCTGGGGGACAGGCGGGGACGTACCTGCTCGTACCAGGAGGCCACGATGTTCTCCATGTACTGGTAGCTGGTGAAGAAGGCGACGATGCCGTCGGGGACCACGGCCGACAGCTCCAGCAGCAGGTTCCCGTAGTTGCGGATGACGGCTGGGGTGGGGGCGGTCACCGTGGGGCGCCCCTGGCCCCTCAAAGTCCCCTCCGGACCCCAAATCTCCCTGTCATCCCTGGCCCGACATCTTCCCCGGCCCCATTTCTGTCCTGCCCCGGCTTCCCCTACTCCAGTCCTGGCCCCAAGCCTGGTCCCTCCAGCCCTATACCCCCGTCCCTGACCTTGTCCCTCTCAGCTCCATAACCCCCTCCCTGTCCCCCTCCCCAAGCCCCATAACCCCCTCCCTGTCCCCCTCCCTGTCCCCCTCCCCAAGCCCCATAACCCCCTCCCTGTCCCCCTCCCTGTCCCCTCCCCAAGCCCCATAACCCCCTCCCTGTCCCCTCCCTCCGTCCCCGTCCCCTACCGATGTCCTCGCGTGTCTCAAACTTGGAGCTGATGGCCACCTGGTCGTTGCCACGACCCACGATCTGCAAGGGAGGGGGACGCCGGTGACATGGGGGTCCCTGACCCCCACCAGATCCGGAACCAGGTCTCCCCAGTGCTCCCCACTCACCATAGGGCACAGGCAGGTCCGGGCCAGTGTCATGGTGAAGGTCGCCATGGTGACGGGGCGGAAATCCAGGATTTTGGGGTAAATGTCCAGCGGGGAGAGAGTCTAAGGGGGAACAGAGGGGACGTGGGGACGGGGTCACCCCAATGGGCCCTGGAGGGGATGTGGGAGACACACTGGGGGACATGGTGGGGGGGCGCATGGGAAGAGGGACATGGGGGACATGGGGGATACAGGGGGACGCAGGAGACATGGTGGGGGGGACAGGGGGGGACACACGAGGGACACAGGACACACGGGGGGGCACGGGGACTCACCCCTGACGTGATGATGACTGACTGGAAGCGCTCGAAGACGGGTTTGATGGCGATGGAGGCGTCCATGCAGCTGGGGACACACACACACACACCTGGGGTGACACTGCCACTGCGCCCCAAATCCCCCCAGCGTCCCTGTCCCCCCCCCAGATACCCCCCATGTCCCGTCCCCCCTGTGCCCACACCTGAAGTGCAGGATGGGGTTGGCGATGGTGGGGGTCCTGTCGTCAAAGGGCTCGATGATGATGGTGAAACCTGGGGGGGGATTGGGGGGGGGGGCACCATCAGTGCCAGTCGGGGCGGGGGGGGGGGGAGGGCACCCAACACCCCCCCAAGCAGGACACAGGGTGTCCCCCCACCCAAGGGTGCTCATCCACCCGCCCCACGGGGGCTTACAGACCATCCTACCACCCATGGGTGCCAATCCCCACGGCGGGGGGGCTCACAGACCACCCGCCCCCCCCTCCCCCTCCCCAAGGGGGTGCTCAGGGACTGCCCCCCCGCCTCGCCCCGGGGGGACGCAGGCATCCGGCCGACCCTTGGCGTAGGTGCTGACGAGGGTGGCAAAGTTGGCGACGAGGGTGATGGCGGAGAAGTCGGCCACGTCCGCGATCTCCAGCGTCCGCAGCAGTGAGTGCAGCCGCTCTGCGCAGAACCTGGGGGGGGGGGCGGGGGGGGCATCACCCGTGGGGGCGGACACGTCATCCTGGGGGGCACACGTCACCCTGGAAGGGGGTCATGCCATCCCGGGGGTGTCGTGTCACCCCGAGGAGGGGAAATGCCACCTTTGTGGGGGGACACAGTCACCCCAGCGAGGGTGGTGGGGTCACAGACCACTCTGGGGGGTGAAACAGGACCCTGGGGAGGGGACACAACACTCTGGGGGGGGGGAGCAACCCCTTGGGGGGGTCGCAGACCAGCCTGGGGGGGACACACACAGTACCCTGGGAGGCTCACAGGCCACCCTGAGGGGGACACAGCATCTTGGGGAGGGGACACAGCATCTTGCACGGGGGGACAGGCCATTCTGGGAGGGGTCACAGGCCACCCTAGAGGGGGACACAGCACCCTGGGAGGGGGAAAAGCAACCCCCTGGGGGTGTCACCGGCCACCCCTGGGGTGCCACGTGCCCTTGGGGGCGGGTCCCTTCGTGGGGGGGATGACACACCCCCCCAGACTCACCGCAGGGGCTTGCGCTCGATGCAGACCTTCTCGTAGAGGTCCTTGAGGAAGGCGGGGGGGCTCTCCTGCACCACCCGCGGCCCCCGCACCCGTGCCCGCAGGTAAGCCACGAACCGCTTCAGGAACCCCACAAAATGCTCGGCCGTCCGGATGCTGCCGGGAACTGCCTCTGCATGGTGGGGGGGACGGGACACCGGGGGGGCTCAGATGGGGACCCCCCGGCACTGCCCCCCACCCCACAAGGAAGGGCTCGGGGACCCCCAGGGTGTCTGTGCTCGGCTGGAGGGGAGGTTGGGGGGGGACCAGAGCCTGGTGTGGGGCTGAGGGCACCCCAAAGGGATCTCAGGGGCTGGGGGGGTCCCCACAGCCAGGAGGGTCCCCAGGGGCTGGGGGGGTCCCTACAGCCAGGAGGGTCTTGGGGACCCCAAAGGACCCCCATGCTCGGCTGGAGCAGAGATCAGGGAGCACCGGAGGCTGACGTGGGGCTGGGGGCACCCCAAAGGTCTCGTGGCGGGGTGTCCCCACCCCAAAAGGTGGCTCAGAGACCCCCCTGCTCATCCAGCATGGAAATGGGTGAGGCAGGGGTGGGGGGCACCCCAAAAGAGGGGCCACCCCCCACCCCAGCCCCCCCCCGCACCCTGCAGGATCTCGTCTGGCAGCACGGGGTTGGCAAGGTAGAGGTCGGTCTCCCGCGCCGTGCTGGCCTCCCGCAGCCCCTCCACCAGGCGCCGGTACTCCTCCGCCAGCCGCCGCGCGTCCGTCTCCTTGATCCTGCGGCAGAGGGGGACGGGGAGGGGGGACACGGTGACGGGACACACACACACACACACGACGACAACGGGGACAATGGGGGGGGACACACACAGGCTCACTTTTGGATGGTGGCCTGGAGCGTGGCCACGTTGGCCTGGCAGCGGTCCAGCGTCCGGCGCGTGATGTTCACCCCCATGGAGTCGATGCAAACGTTGTCTGCGGGGACAGGGGACGGCGTCACCCCACCCCGGGTGACCCAGGGGACAGCGGGTGACACGCCAAAAACGGGTTCAGGGGGTGCTGACCGATGTTGTGGGCCTCGTCAAAGACCACGACCGACTTCTTGGCCAGCTCCTTGGAGACCAGGTCGGCGATTTTGGGATCCAGCAGGTAGTGGTAGCTGTAGACGACGATGTTGGCGTGGAGGATCTGCCGGAGGGGGGGATGTTTAGGGATGTTTAGGGACAGATGAGCCACCCCAGAGCCGATCCCGGCCCCCCACGCCCCCCCGGTACCGAGTAGCGGGCGAGGAAATAGGGACACCAGCCCTTCTGGCGGCCGTGGGCCTTCAGGTCGTCCAGGTTGTAGATGCCGTAGGGGATGGGCACCTCGCGCCCGTGGGTGTCGAATTCCTGGGGGGAGACCCCGGGGGGGGCGGCTGGAGGTCCCCGGGGAGACCCCCGGGGGTGTGGGGGGCAGCCAGGGGGCTGGGGGGTGCCGTGGGAGGGGGCAGGGGATTGGGGAAGGGGGGATATGGGTGCGGGGCGGAGGTAGGTTGTGGCTGGGGGGCACCCTAGGGTGCTGGGGGGGGGGTGGATGGGGAATGGGGGGGACCCAAGGGTGCTGGGGACCCAGTTAGGGAATGGGGGGCACCCAAGGGTGCTGGGGAGCTGGACAGGGAGTGGGGGCACCCCAGGGTGCCGGGAGCTGTTGGGGGCACCACGGGGCACCCAGGAGCTGGCAGGAGACTGGGTGGCACCCGGGGGTCCCCAGGTGCCATCGGGGCCCCCTGAGCAGGGGAAGGTGGGACACCCTTGGGTGCCTGTCAGGAGCAGGGGGACCCCTGGGTGCCCGTCGGGGGATCGGGGCGATCCCTCACCTCGAAGAAGCGGCAGGCGGGCAGGGATCCGTCGCGCTGGTGCTGTGCCCGCACGTAGGAGGCCGTCAGGCTCAAGCACCGGCTGTCCACCTCCTTACCGAAGCGCAGCGAGGACACCTGCACCCCCGCGGTCACCCCGCTGTCACCGTGTCCCCCCGGGATCACACCCTGCCACCCCGCCCCCAGTGGATCCCACCCGGTCCCCTGCCCACCTCGGGGTGGATGCAGAGGTTCTTCCTGGAGCTCAGCGCCAGCCCCAGGAACGGCACCTTCTCCCCCAGCTCCTTCTCGTAGAAATCCATCAGCTTCCGCAGCTCCTCGATCACCTGCGTCAGCGACACTCAGATGGATCCCTCGGGATCCCCTCTGGGATCTGCTCCCCCCACCTCTTCCCCAGTTCCTCATCCCACCTTCTCGATCTCCGGCACTGTGCGGGAGCAATAGATGAGTTTGGTGACGTCCAGCGGCCGGGCCTGCGGAGAGAGGAGATGCCAGGATCTGCGGGGCTGGGATCGGCCGGGATCCGGCACCGGCACTCACCCGCTGATAGGCGACGATGAGCGACAGCAGCGACACCGTCTTCCCGGTCCCCGAGGGCATCTCCAGCACACCGTGGCCCTGCCGAGAGCAGCAGCGTCACCCCGGCAGGGACGTCCCCGGGGTGGGTGGATCCCAGCCCGACAGGGACTGCCAGATCCCACCGTACCTTGGCGTCCAAGGTCCTCTTCAGCTCCAGCATGTAGGAGAACTGCTCGGGGTAGATGTAATCGTAGGGGAAGTAGACCAGGAGGCCATCGATGTTGAGCCTGCAGGGGGGCCAGGGAAAGGAGGATTCCTGCGAGGGATCCCGCCAGATCCCACCCCAGCGGGGAGCTCAGCGCCTGGCTGATCCCTCTTCGCCCCGGGATCGGGGTGCCCCCGCCCCCCCGTGCCGTCCCCCCGCTTGGCAGGTCTGTGACGGCGGCCGGGATCTGGCGGGCGACGGGCAGCGGGGTCTGGCGGGGGCGTCATGGTACTGGGGTGGCCCCGGGGAGCCCCTGCCGGTCTCGGCTCTCCATCACTGCCCTGGCAGGGATCCGCTCCGCAACCGAGACCGCCAGGGATCGCCGGGGATCCCGGCCCTCCCGTGAGCCCGGTACCTCCCGGGATCCCGGCCCTCCCGTGGGCCCGGCACCCCCCGGGGTCCTCCGCGATCCCGCCCCCCCCCCGGATCCCCCCGCCCCTCTCCGCTCACTTCATGGCTCCCGCCGCTTCCACACGCCGCCGGTTCCGGCGCGGCCCCGCCCCTCCAGTCCCCACCTCGGTCCGCTCATCCCTCCCATTGGCCGGCGCGCTCTCGCCGCCCCGCCCCTCCCTTCCGATTGGCCGCGCGCGCTGCCCATCACGGCGCGGGGGGGCACAGCCGTGCCGGCGGAGGGCGGGAACAGCTGCGTTGGGGAAGCAATCGCCCGCCGAGCGCCGAGGGCAGCGAGTCGAGCGCTGATCTCCGGAGCGGGCGGAGCTAAGGTGACCCGGGGGGACGCTCCCCACGACCCCACGGGCGTGTCACCCCCCACGATCCGGAGTAGGCTCCCCACGACCCCACGGGCGTGTCACCCCCCACGATCCGGAGTAGGGTGTCCCCACCCGTGTCACCGCCCCCTGGTCCTGTACAGGCTGTCCCCCCCCACGTGTGTCGTGTCCCCCCCCCCCCCCCCATCCAAAGCAGGGTGTCCCCACCCATGTCACCCGCCCTGGTCCTGAGTGGGGTGTCCCCACCCGTGTCCCCCCCGCCGTGGGCGCCAGGGCCGGATTCTGGTGACGCGGTGGCAGGGACAGATGTCTCAAAGAGCTTTATGGCACACACATCCCCCCTCGCCCCCCATTGGGGGGGTGACCCCAAACCACTGCAGGGCCCCAGATTTGGGTGGGGGGGTCCTGGGTGGGTCCATCACCGCCGGGTCACACCTGGGGGGGGGGAAGAAGAGAAATGGGGGGGTTAAAAGGGGTGGGGGAGGGAGAGAAATGGGGGGTGCCGGGGGGGTGTCTCGCTGGGGCTCACCCGGGTGGCGGAGGCACGTGGCAGCCGCCGCTCCCTCCCTGGGGGGCTCGTGCCGGGGGCCCCCCCCGTCTCCGCCGTGCGGCTGCTGCCGAAAAAGCCCATGAGACCCCCAAAATCGGGGTGTGTGCCCCCCCCCCCCCCAACACTGCCCCCCCCTCCAAGTCTCACCTCTCCCCCGGCAGCCGCCCCCGCCGCCGCGCCGCCAGTGCCAGCCCCACGCCGGGGCCCAGCAGGGCGAGGGGGAGGGCGCAGGCGAGGGCGAGGGGCGCGGGGGGGTGGCGCTGGGGGGCCGGGGGGGGGCCCCCGACCTCCTCCTCGCAGCGGGACCCCATAAATCCGGGGGGGCAGGCGCAGACGTGGCCGGAGAAGTGGGTGTAGCAGGTGGCGCCGTGCAGGCAGGGGCCGGAGGCGCAGGCGTCGGCGCGTTGGCGGCAATCGGCGCCGGCGTAGCCGAGAGTGCAGGAGCAGGTGAAGGCGTTGGCGCCGTCCTGGCAGGTGCCGCCGTTGGCGCAGGGGTTGGGGGTACAGTCGTCGGCGTTGCGTTCGCACCGGCGCCCCGAAAAACCCGGTCGGCATTTGCAAATGGCGCCGCGACCCAAGTCCCGGCATTGGCCGCCTGCGCCGGGGAAGGGGTCAGTGACACCGAACTGTGCCGGGGCCGGGGGGGGACGGCAGCAGGGGACGTGGGGGACGCTCACCGTGCAGGCAGAGGTGGTCAGCGCAGCGGTCAGCGCGGCGCTCGCAGTTAGAGCCGCGGAAGCCGGGGGGGCAGCGGCAGGTGTAGCCGGCGCCGGGGGCCGGGGCGGGGGCACAGGCACCGCCGTTGAAGCAGGGACCGAGGGCGCACGGGGACGGCGGCACTTCTGGGAAAGGCTCCGGTATCGCCAACTGCCCTGCGGCCGGGAGCAACGCCGACGACACCAGCGCTGCTGCTGGCACCGGTGCTTCAGGGGCTGTTGCTGGTGCTGCCGGTGCTGCCGCTGGTACTTCTGGGGCCACTGCTGGTACCACCGGTACCACCACTGGTGCTTCCAGGGCCACCGCCGGTGCTGCTGCTGGTGCTTCCAGGGCCACCACCGATGCTGCTGGTGCTGCCGGGGCCACCGCCGGTGCCGCCGGTGCTGGTGCTGCCGGGGCCACAGCCGGTGCTGCCACTGGTGCTTCCAGGGCCACTGCCGGTGCTGCCGGTGCTGCCGCCGGTGCTGCCGCTGGTGCTTCCAGGGCCACCGCTGGTGCTGCCGGGGCCGCTGCCGGTGCTGCCGGTGCTTCCAGTGCCGCTGCGGGAGCCGCCGGCGGCCGTTCTGGGCCGCGGGTGTCGCAGCGTGGCCCTGGGGAGTCACTCCCCTGACCCTGTGTGGGCAGTGCCATTACCGGGATGGTGGGGACCGGGGGTACGGGACACCCCCAGTGTGGACGTGGGGGTGCCCGGAAGCACCAGGGGGTCCCTGGGGGTCCCAGGGACCAGGGGGGCTCCTGGGGTGACACGGGGGGTGCTGGTGTGTGTGTGGGATCCCACTCACCATGCAGGTGCCCCCGTTGGTGCAGGCGTTGCCATCGGTGCCTGGGGGGGTGCAGGCTTCCTGGCACCCGCCTGTGGGGAGAGACTGGGGTGTCAGGGGCACCCCAAAACCCAGGGGACACCCCAGGGGTGCTGGGGATAGCCCAAGAAAGACGGGGGAGCACTCGGGGGGGGGGGTGGGAAGGGTGCTGGGGGCCCCCCCCAGGGGACAGGGGTACTCACGGCGGGTGCAGCAGGGGGGCCAGCAGCGGGGCAGGGGGGCGGCAGGCGGCGGCAGGGGGGCAGCGGCGGGCGCAGGGGGGGCAGTGGGGGGCACAGCGGGGGCCGCGGCCGGGGGGCGGCAGCGCAGGCGGGTGCCGAAGCGCAGGCCCCCCCCAGCCCCTCCCCGCCAGGACCCCCCGGGGAGAGGTGCTGCCGGGCCACCGCGCGCCCCAAGAGCCGGTCCTGGGGCCCTGGGGCACCTGTCAGCACCCACAGCCCCCCCCCGACCCCCCCAAGCCCCCCTAACCTTCCCCTTTAACCCTCTCTCTGCCACCCCCCAACTGCCCCCCTCCCCCATCCATGGATTCCTATTCTCCCCCCGCCCCCAAGCATCCAGGGCTCCCCTTTGCTCTCCCAAAACCCCACAGGCCACCATTTGCCCCCCCCCAACCCTCATCTGCCCCCCCCGACACCTATTTGTCCCCCATTTACCCCCTGGGAACCCCATTTTTCCCCCACAACGCTCTAGGCTCTCATCTGCCCCCCCCCATCCCTCATCCAATCCCTATGGACCTCCATTTACCCCCCCCCCCAAATAGCCGGGGCCCCTATTTGCCCCCCCGGGACCCCCATTCCCCCCCCCCCCCCAAACCCCATGGGCCCCCCAAGTCCTCTCTGCTCACCCCCGGAGCCTTTGGCCTCCTCCAGCCGCCACGACTCGATGACGAGGGAGACGGTGCCCTGGGGAGGGTCGCGGGAGGGGCAAAAATTATGGGGGGTGCCATTCCTGGTCCCTTGGGGGTCCCGTGACCATGGCTGGGGGTCAGACTTCGCAGGGGGGGGGAGGTCCTCACCGGCCAGGGGAAGGCAAAGGGTAGGCGGAGGATGCAGGGGGCCCCTGGGGCAGGGGGGGGTCCGGGGGGGCTGTGGGCAACCCCCAGGCTGCAGCCGACCCCCCCAGGGGGCCGCAGGCAGAGGCGAAAGACGAGGCGACAGGAGGGGGGGCCCCCACACGGCCCTCCCGGGCCCCCCCGCGCTGACAGCACCCGCAGCTCCAGCACCCCAGCCGGCTGTACCTGCGGGCAGGCGTCAGCGACCCGAACCCCCCAGGACCCCCCCCCCCCAGGACCCCCCAAAACCCCAAGAGCCCCCCCTCAACACCCCAAAATACCCCTCAGGGACCCCCCAGTACCCAAATATCCCCAAAAGTCCCCAAAATACCCCTCAGCACTGCAAAATAGCCCCTTAGGACCCCCCCCCCGCCCCAGCATCCCAAACCTGTCCCAAGGACCCCCGTCAACTCCCCAGGAACACCCCAAATACCCTGGAGCCCCTCCCGGCACTACCAACAGCCCCCTGAGACCCCCATAATATCCCAAATACCCTTCCTGGAACTCCCCCCCCCCTCCCCCCCCGCCACCAAGACCCGCTGGGGACCACAAAGGGATACCCAGGATCTCCCTGATCCCCCCCAGGGACCCCCCTAAAAATCATCAAGGGTCTCCCCCAGCCCCCCCCCGCCAGCCCCCTCCCCAGGGTCAGGCTCACCGACGGGGGCGAGAGGAGGGCGAGGAGGGCGGCCAGCAGCAGCGCAGCCATGGCCAGCACCGGGGGGAGGCGCGGGGGGGGCCGGATCCGGGCCGGGGGGTCCCGCCTTGGTCCCGGGGCTCAGTGAGGTCTGAGCCCACCGCCCCCCCCCCAAGACCACTTTCTAAGGGGCCCTGCCCCGCCCCCTGCTCGCAGGCCCCGCCCCCCGCCCCGCCCCCTGCTCGCAGGGCACGCCCCCAAAGGGATGCAGCCCCCCCCATCCCAAAAGGGGGGATCGGCCCCGTAACACCCCCCTGAAGGGCTCAGCTCCAGCCCCACGACCTGCCCCCGTGAGCCCGGATCCGGCCCCATAACCCCCCCCAAAAAGGGCCCAGATCTGACGCAAGCACCGGGGAGGGGGGGGCCCGCTCCGTGCCCCCCCAAGCAGCACAGTGCACCCGCAGCTCCACGTCACCCTTTATTCACACCCACCGGGGTCGAGCCCCCCCCCCCCAAACCTCCCCCAAAACCGGGGCCACGCACGGGCGCCCCCCCCCCCCCCACCACAGGGCTGCCGGCGCCTCCGACTGCATCGTCGGGTCCGGGTGACGCGTCACCCCCTGCTCCTGCGGCGCCGGTAAATGGGGTGTGTGTCCCCCTCCGCCCCGCCTTGCGCCGCTGACATCATGCCGACGTCCCACTGACATCACGGCACCGTCCCGATGACATCACGCTGACATCACTGCTGCTTGGAGCGCGGCCAGAGGCGGCCGGCCAGGGCGCCCAGGAAGAGCCCCGTCGGCTTCTTGCCCTGTGCCAGCTCGGCCAGGCGCTGCTGCTCCTCCTGCGCCCCCGATTTGGGGCAAAAAACAGCCATTATGGGCAATTAGATGCTGCCGCGTGTCCCCCCCCGGCATCGCGTGTCCTCTGTGTGTGTCGTGTCCGTCCCCCCCGGCGCGTCCCCACCTCCTCCAGCTGCGACCGGCGCCGTTTAAAAGCCGCCAGCGGATCCTCCTCCAGCGCGTAATTCTCCAGCACCGTCCGGACGTCCTCCACCCCGCTGAGGGCGATAGCTGCGGGGACGGGGCGGGGGGACAGGGGGTCAGGGGGCGGGGGGGTGTGTCGGGGACGAGGCGGGGACGTTGGGGGACGCCTTTACCCACTTTTGAGGAAAGCGGTGAGGTCGTAGAGCGCGCGGTCGTCGGAGCTGCCGTCCCAGCGGGGCAGCGCCAGCCCGTTGTAGGGCTGCAGGCAAAAGGCTTCTCTCCGGCAATCCACCACCACCACCTTCGCCGGGTCTCTGTTGAGGCAGGAGATGTCCTGGGGGGGGGACAGGGGTGGGCACAGAGAGGGGCTGGCGGAGGTGGGGGGGTCACCGAAGTGCCTGTCCCCTCCCCTGCCCTCCCCGGCCCCCCCACCTTTACGTGGTGCCCGTCCATGTAGCGGGTGGCGTCGCGGAAGAGGCGGTAGGAGACGAAGCCGTGGGGGTCCACGCTGTCGATGAGGGGGAAGGCGGTCTGGGGAGGGGGCGGAATAGGGGGGGTGTGAGAGGGTGGGGGGGCACCCCTGGGTGGCCCTGTCGCCTGCCGGGGTGGCCGCGTCCCTCCCCCTTCGCGCTCACCATGCCGGTTTCGGAGGTGAAGACGACGATCTCGTAGAGGGGCGCGAGCTGCTGGAGGAGGCTCTCGATGCCCGGGCGCTTCTTGAAGCGCCAGCCAGTGACGAGCTGGTTTGGGGGGGGGGACACACGACAGGGAGGTGTCACGGGGGGTGGCAGCGGGAGGGGGGCACGGGAAGGCTCGGGGGACACTCACCGACCACTCGGGGTGCAGCAGGACATCGGTGAGCTCGATGACGAGGGTGTAGGGGGGCTGGTAGTAGGGTTCACGCAGGGGGTCCGGCAGCAGCTTGGGGCTGGTGGGCTCGATGATCATCTGGGGGGGGGGTGTGTGTGTGTGTCAGGGGGAGGGATGGAGCCCCCCCGAGCGTGGGGACGAGGGTCCCCGCATGGGCGCAGGGGCAAGGGCTGGAGTGTGGGGATGAAGCCCGCCCCCCCCCCCAAAGTGGGGATGGGAGCACCTGCCTCGTGACAGACACCAAAGCGGGGACAAGGACCCCAGATCGGTGACAGGGGACCCAAAAACAGGGATGTGACTCCCCAGCGCTGGGACGAGGTCTCCCAAGAGGTGATGGTGACCCAAAATGTCCCCAGAATGGGGACGAAGCTCCCCAGGAGAGTGAAAAAGCTCTCGATCAGGGACGGCCACCCCCGATCCACGAAGCCCCCCCAAAATGGGGGGAACTCCCCCCAAAACGGGTCCCCACACACCTGCCTGTAGTCCTTGAAGTATTTGTAGGTCCTGCGGAGCTGCTGGATGCCACGGGGTCTGCGGAGCCAAGGCCAGCGCAGGTGAGGGTCACCCAGGGTCCCTGCTGTCCCCAAGGGGGGTGACAGTTCCCCCCCCCACCCGCCACCCCCCCATCAGGACAAAGACCAAAACGCCCACAAAAAGTCCCTTTTGGGTAACAACGGGGTGTTAAAAACATCGTAAAAACCTCCAGCCACGACACCGAAGTGTCAAATGGCCCCGAGGACGCGACGCGTCCCCCACCCTGCGGCGGCTGTCACCCCCCCGCCCCGGGGGGCGTCTGGGGACGTCACTCACCACCATCAAACTCATCGGGGATCTGCGGGGAGAAGAGGGAGGCAGAGGGTTAAGACGGGGACAGCGAGAAGGACGCGGTGGCACCGGAGGGGACGTGTCACCGAGGGGGAAGGGACACATGAGGTGACAGGGACAATTCGCAGGTAGGTGACGCTGTTTCCGTGTGATTTCCTTCCGCCGACTGACGTCCTCCTCACCCCACTGATGTTCCCGTCACCCCAGTGGTGTCATTGTCACCTGCTCAGTGCTCCCCCCGCCCTGTCACCCCGTTTGATGTCCCCGTGTCCCCCCCGCCGGACGCCGGAGACAGGCAGGGCAATTTGCACCTCTCCCTCCCTGGGGAGCCGCGCCACACATCAAAACCCCCCTCAACACCTCCAGATTCTCCAAAAAAGGGGTCTCGGGTGGAAAAACGCTTCCCCGGGGTGTGACGAGGACTGTCAGTCCCTTTGGGGACATGTCCCTCCCCGTGGGGACATGGGGCCCCGATGCCCCCCCCGATGCAAAGACCCCAAAAGAAGGGAAAATGCCAGCGAAAGGGGACAGACGGGGACACGTGGGGAAGGGAGGGAGAGGGAGAAGGCGCTAAGCCCCCCACGATGTCCCCGGAGGGCAGGTAGGGGACGTCGGCGCAGCCCCCCTGCCTAAAAAAGGTGTGTGGGGGAACCGCCGCTGAGCGCCCCTCACCTTGGCACCGTGCTCGTCCACCGCGTTGCTGCCTGCGGGAGGGGGAGAGCGGAGGTGAGGAGGGGCCGCGGTTGGCGCCAGCGGCGGGGGGGGACACGGCACGCGGGGGACACCGGGACTCACCGAAGATGTAGATGAGCGCCACGCCGGTGCCCGGTGCCCAGCAGCCCCGCCAGGCGCAGGGCCAGCCGCCGGGCGGCCGCCATCCGCTCCCGCCGCCGCCGCTCTTCCTCCTCCTCCTCCTCCGGGCTGGGGGTGCGTCCCAGGGGTCCCTCTGCCGCCTGCGGGATGGGGGGGACACGGCGGGGGGGACGGTGAGCCCTGGGGACAAGGGGGGAGCCCTGGGAATGGCCGAGTGGCCTGGGGACGGCCAGGGACACTTGGGGACAGCTGGGGAGGTCTGAGGATAGCCAGGGACATCCAGGGAGCCCCAGGGACAGTCAGGGATGGACGAGGAGCCTCCTGGGCCCTTTGGGGACACACTTGGGGACACCTAGGGAGCTCTGGCGATGTCCGAGGATGAGCGGGGGCATCCAGGGAGCTCCAAGGACACCTGGGGATCCCCAGGGATGCCTGAGGATGGCCAGGGACAGCTGGGGAGCCCCAGAGACACCCAGGGACCCCTGGGGATGTCCAAGGACGCCCAGGGACACCCAGGGAGCCCCAGGGACACCCGTGGAGGCCCAGGAACCCTTGGGGACCCCCAGGGATGGCCGAGGAAGGCCAGGGACACCCAGGGAACCCCAGGGGACACCCATGAGCCCTAGGGATGGCCGAGAATGACCAGGGACACCCAGGGAACCCAAGGGAGCCTCAGGGATGGCCGAGGACGGCCAGGGACAGCCGGCGAGCCCTGGGAACACCCAGGGACAGTCACAGACCCCCCAGGGACCCCCGGGAACCCCCGAGGACACCCGGGGGGGACGGGACGGCCGCGGAGCCCTGGGCCAGGAAGGGCCAGAGAGGCCCGGTGACATGTGGGGACACCCGGGGACCCCCGTGGAGCCCCCGTGCCCCCCCCCCCAGCCCCGCGGGGCCCT
>JAPZLJ010000036.1:0-31439 GCA_027474245.1 Spheniscus humboldti | reverse complement strand
CACCGGCTCCTCACCGCATGCGGTTTTGGCGCATGAGGGGGACGATGCAGGAGGGGGGCCCCGCTTTGCCCAGGAAGGGGTGCTTCAAGAGTTCATTGGCGGTGGCCCGCTGCACCGGGTCCCGCACCAGCATGCGGTCGAGGAAGCCTTTGAGGGAGGGAGAAACCTGCGGGGAGGGAGCGGGGTGGCCGTCAGCGACGTCCCGGGGGTGGTGGACACGTCCCAGGGGACCTCGGGGAGCCCCCGGAGGGTTTTCCCCTCCCCAGGATGCCCCATCGCCCCCCTTTACCTTGTGCACGTTTTTAAGCTTGGGGGGCAGATTGTCTCGGATCATTTTCATGGCCTTTAATGGCGGCTCGTTAAAATAGGGCGGCTCCCCGTCGACCATCTCAATAACCATCACGCCCAGGGACCAGATATCCACCTGCGGGGTGGGGGTCGGGGGGGACATGGTAAAGCCAGGGGTTAATTCAGGGGTGAGGCCACCCTGCGCCCCCAAACCCATCCCACGCCCCCCAAATCCGCCCCATGCACTCCCAAATCTGCGGCAGGCTCACCTCCGGGCCGTAGGGCAGGCGGGAGATGAGCTCCGGCGCCATCCAGTACGGGGTCCCCACCAGCGACTTCCGTCGCGGCACCTCCTTGTTCACTTGGGCACAAAACCCAAAATCGGAGAGTTTCACCTAAAAAGCCAGGGAAGGCGGCTAGTGAGAAGGGCTGCCGCATTTCGGCTGGCCGGGAGGCTCCGTCCCTGCCACCGTCGTGCCCCGCCGCGGCGCTTACCCTGCCATCGTGCGTGAGGAGGATGGAGTCGCTCTTGATGTCGCGGTGGATGACGCCCTGCGCGTGGAGGACGGAGAGGGCCTTCAGGACGGCCAAGCAGACGGCCGCAATCTGCTCCTCGTTCATCCTACGTGCCGAAGGAGAGGGTGGGAGGCGAGAGCCGAGCGTGCCGGGGCGGCAGACAACCCCCGTGCCGAGTCAGTGGTGGTGGGGCACGCGGGGGGGTCCCCGGGGACGTACCTGGTGTGTGTGACGATGTCGGTCAAGGCGCCGCCCTCCAGAAACTCCATCACCACCCAGAGCTCGTCGCCCACCAGGTAGCTGTTGTACATCTCCACCACGTTCTCGTGCTGGTAGTCCCGCATGATCACCACCTGCCGAGGGGAGATTGCGATTGAGCCCCCCCCCCCCCCCCAACATGTGACACCCGAAAGCGGGTGCTGAGCGAGCCCGGGGTGGTCCCCGAGGGGTCCCCGCTCTGCTTCACCTCGTTAAAGAGCAACTCGCGCCGCTGCTGCTTGCGCAGGTCCATCTTCTTCACGGCCACCAGCTTGCCGGTGCTCTTGACGGTGGCGATGCAGACGATGCCGGTGGAGCCCTCGCCAATCTTGATGAAGTTGTCCAGGTAGGTGCGGGGGTCTCCGGGATCCACCACCATCTGCAGGGCTGCCCGAAATTGCTCGTGGGAGACGCGCTGGGGCTCACGTTGGGGCGAGCGGGGCTGCTGCGGCCCCGCCGGGGGCGGTGGGGGGCCGGGGGGTGGCTGGCGAGCAAGGTGGGGGTCCGAGGCGTGTGGGGTGAGGCTGGGATGGGGCAGCTCGGGGTTTTTGGAGCGCGGCGGACCGGGAGGGTGGGCTCGGGAGGAGCTGGCACTGCCGCCCACCGGCCCGTTGGATGCCACCTCCTGCGGTCGTCCCGGCCGGTGCTCTGCCTGCAAGGAGACGGGAGGAGAGGGATGTCAGCCACCAAAAGCCCAGCGAGCGCGTGGCCGGAGCCGGGATTTTGCCACCGTCCCCAAAATGCCAGGCACTGACCCCACAGCCTCCAACCAAGCGAGCGGCAGAGGCGTTAGCGGGGCCGGGCCCTGCCGAAGGAAAGGTTTGCGCTAGAGAGGCTTGGAAGGAGCGAGGAAGGGGGAGAGGAGACCGCAGAGGAGCCGGCGGCCGCTTCGGAGACAAGGATGGGGCCAGTGCCGCCAGCACGGCACCAGGGAGGAAAGCGCGGAGCGGCCGCGAGGCCGGCGGTCTTCGGCACGTGCTGGTCCTACTGGTCTGAATCGGAGCGCAGGAGCCCGTTAGCCGGCGCTTGCTTAGGAAGCGGAGGAGAGAGGATGCTTTTCTAGGAGGTGGAGGAAAGGCAGAGCAAGGAAAAGTTCCCCTGGGCTGCGCAGCCGGGGAAGGAGAGGTCGCTGCCAAGCGGATCTGGTCGGAGCGGAGGGGAGCGGGGGGGGGAACCTTTACCTGTGAACCCGCGCCCCTGCCGGGGTCGGTCTCAGCCCGCGGGTAGGTATTAAAAGGCCGTCCCATCTGCTGAGCCGTCTTCATCACCCCTTCGGAGACGGGGATGTTGGGAGTCCGGATATTGGGCCCAGAGAGCGGGCGTTTGTCCCGGGGGGATTGCGGGCTGGTCTCGCCGGCGTAGGTGGATTTGGGGCGCTTGTCGGAGGGCTCGGGGCGCTCCCGCCGCACCACCCGGTCGGCCGGCTCACTGTAGTCCCTGTCGGCGGGGTAGTCCCGCCAGCCGTCCCGCTCGGCGGGGCTTTTGGGGTACTCGGGAGGGGGCGGGCGGCCACCGGCGGGGGGAGCGGGTTTGGGGCCAGGTTCCTGCCCACGGGGCTGCTGGTGGTGGTGGTGGTGGGCGCGCTGGTCCTCCCTCTCCCGGGGTCTCTCCTTGCCCTGCTCTAGCTCGCTCCTGGCCCCGTGACGGCTCTTCTCCTTGCTCCTGCCGGCATCCTCGTGCGGCCGGGCAGCGGCCGGGCCCTCGGAGAGGCCGTTCTCCTGGTAGAGTTGGTCGCGGCGGGGCGGGAAGGGGGGGCTGTCCCTGCGCAGAGAATTGGAACGGGACACGGACATGTTCTCAAACTCGTCCAGCAGCCAGGTCAGGGAGCCGTCCTTGGCGGCTTTGCTGCCCCGCACGATGGTCTTTGAGCAGGACGTGGGACGGGAGGCAGACAGGAACACAAAGCACAAACAGAACAAAAGAAAAAAAAGAAAAAAAGAAAAAAAAAGAAAAAAAAAGGGAAGAAAATAAAAAAAATGAAAATGAAATGCCTGATGGTGACGGGGACACGGCTCACACAGAGGGGATGTGGGGAGGGGATCTCCAGGGGCCGGCGCCGATGCCACCTTGGTCCAGTCGAATGCCGGGAGGTGGCTGAGCCCGGCAGGCGGGGCTGTGCAGCCCCACGGAAGAGGATGCTGGAGGGTGGGGGAGAGGGGAGGGGGCTCCGCCTTTCCTCATCAGCCCCCAACCCCACCGGGAGCTTTCTAGGTACCAAAATAACAGGGTGCTCCCTCGGGAAGCCGGATCCGGCCTCGTGCCTCTCCTCCCGGACAGGCCAAGCACTGCAAGAAGCACCGCATGCCTGAGAAGCCTTTGGCCAGCCTCAGCCCCGCTCAGGGGGCTCATGGGGAAGGGTCTAGGGGGGTGCTGGCAGCACCTCATTCCCTGGATTGTGCCCGGGGGGCTCTGTCTGCCCCCAAAACACCGTTATTAGTAATTGTGCAGAGGCAGCAGGTTTTGCTCATGGCTGGGGTCCAGCCCCAGCAAAGCTCTGGGGCAGGCGCTGGTCCCTCCTCCCCTCGGCGTCGTCGGCCCGTGGAGGAGGGAGAGGAGATGCAGGAGGTGAGGACAGAGGCAGTTCATTTAGCCAAAGGTTAACGAGCCTGTCCCGAATGCTGCCTTGGAGCGAAGGGGAAGAGCAGAGCAGGGAAAAAACGAAGCCTGATGCTGGGAGGCAGGTCCCAGCCGGGTGGGACACCCAAACTGGGGAGCTGTGGGCTGTGCAGGGGCTTCCAGACTGGCTGGGGTGGGGAGGGACCTGCTCTGTTTCCCAGCCCTCAGGGAGGGATCCGCATCCTCGGGGATTTGAGCCTCGGAGGGCACGACCACGCAGCAAGAGGCGAGGGGACAGCGGGAGCGACCCCATCCCCGTCCCCGAGGCCTCTCACCTTCCTCTGAAGAGGAGGCCTTCCTCTGCACAAAGCATCTCCGCACAGGGTGAGCGAGCGCAGCCCGCCATCCTTGGCTATTTATATTCCCTCCTCTTCCTCCTCCCACCGCCTCGGGGAGCAGGTTATTTCCTCGACAGGCAAACTGAGCCTGGACCTCCGCAACAAACCCCGGCTGTGTGGGATGCAGAGGCTCCCGACCACGAGCCATGGGGCTCAGCAGCACCAAGGGGCCCCGCGGGTTTTGGCGTCTTTTCGGGTCAGCAGAATTGCCCGGCCGGCTCCGCTCAGAAGGGCTGCAGCCGGCGTTACTCACGGCTGCTGGAGCCGCCCCATTGTCCGGGGCAAACCAGCCGAGCGAGCGAAGCCGCCGGCTGCGCAGGAACGCCAGCGCTGGGCACGTCGGTCGCACCGTGGCCGGTGCCGGGGACTTTAATCAGGGTGAAGGTGAAGGAACGGCAGAAAGCTGGGGCACGGGGGTGGCGTGGGTGTCCTCGACTGAGGGGAGCAGACAAGCCAGACTCTAAAAAAACGACATAATGGCGGCTTGGGGAAACACAGGCACGGGGAGGGGATGAGATGGGAAGGAACAGACACCGTTTCCCTAGTGTTTTCTTGTAGGGTGGGTTTTTTCCAGCTGCCGGGAGGATGCAGGAGAGGTTTTCACACCGTGCGGGCGGCAGCTGGGTGGTCCCCGTCCCGCGCAGCCCCGCACTGAGCGGGGAAGGAGCAGGCGGTCAGCTGTGGGGACGCCACTGCCGCCTGCGTGGGTTAGAGACCGAACTGCCACCTTACCTGCTCCGCAGCACCCCGGGGAGAGGGCACGGAGCCCAAATTATCCCCAGTCTGGCTTTCTGGCCCCAAAAGCAGTATCACCAGCCCTCCCCGAGGGGGCAGAGGCCACGCTGGCGGAGCTGCCTACCTTCTGCGAGCCGTGCTGGATGGTGGTGATGCAGACGGGGTCCACCAGTGGCTTGGGGCGCTTGGCTGACTCCTCGATGATGCCCTGCCATTGTCGCGGCAGCCCCGTGAATTTCTGCTCTTGCTGGTCGTAGCCGGTGTGGACGCGGTGCTCGAAGTTGGAGGGAGCAGAGATCTCAATGCGTTTCTTCTTCTTGCTGAACATGGTGAGGCCGGCTAGAAGACCTGGGGGGCAAAGAAGAGGGACAAAAATGAAGCCTGGAGTAGGAGGGAGAGGTGGGCAGCGCGCCGGGGACCTCAGCAAGCCATAAAACGAACAGCCCCTTCTTTAGAAACTGATCTCGCTCTCTGGCAAAATAATTACTTGCCGCACGTGTGCCAAAAAGGAAACACCTTGAGTGACTGCGAGTCCCACGCCTCGTTAGGCTGCTCCCTGTCCAGGTGGGTTTTCACAGCCCACCCGAACTCGCAGCTGCGTTTGTGATCCCTCCACCAGTCCCGCTTATCCCCCATTTTTATCGCTGTGTGTTTGAAGGTGCATTTGCAGGTCCCTCCTGCCTTGATTTATTTAACGCGAAGACAGCGATCGCAAACCAGGGCAACCGAGGGAGGGTTTCAGGGCTCCGGGCTGCCTGCCCGTAGAGCACACAAGAAAATCCCACACGAGCTTCAGCTCCTCAACACGCTGTCCCTCTTCGTCACCACCCGGGTGGGCAATTGCCTCGGCTCTTCTCCTTCCAGCCGTTCCATGAGCAGCTTCCCCAGACACGCTGTGTCCCAGCACCCGGGGATTTAGGGCTGATCTCGCAAGCGTTTTGCAGCACTGCGATTACTCTTGTGCTGGTTTGGAGCCGGAGTTTGGCAACTGTCCCCGCAAGGGTTTCAGCCGACACGGTGCAGCCTCCTTGGGGCAGAAAACACCCACCTGGACACAGGGGAATCGGCAGATATTCATCATTATACTGAAGTTAAACACTAGCAGCTGAACAGACACCTATGGGCAAAACACTGGCCCCGTGCTCCTCCGGGCTCGTTAGCCAGCCACGGATGAACCCAAAGCAACCCCTTCCAGCGTCTCCTCCCGGCTCCCCATCACCAGCTGCCCCGAAGCAAAGGGGAACCGGTTGAATAGGGAGCAGAGCAGAGGTCTGCCCGAGCCCAGCAGGCAGGCGGACGGGTGCTGGGCCGGGACCTCGAGCAAAATCTCCCTAATTAAAGGTGTTTTCTCAAGCACGTGGGACGTGTTGCCAAGACAGCGTCAGTGTTGTCCACATGCACCCCTGCATCGTGGAACAACTTTGGTTACGATGACCGTCTTCCAGACGGAGGTCCTGTTTTGGTCCCCGGTGACTGATTCTGCAAAGTTCTCCATCAAAGGAAAGCCGGCGGTGTGCAGCACCTCTCGGAGAGGTATCGAAAGGGCCTGGGGTGCTTTTGGTGGGACACTAAAGCAGCAGCAAGTTTCCTCACTCCCGGCAGGAGCCTCTGCAGGGGCCACACGACCTGGCTCAGCCCCGGGAAGCACCGTCGCCTCCATGAATCATGGGACAACGCAGGCTTGGATTACTTACTAATGCCTGTCCTCACCGCAAAGGCATTTCCAAGCCCAGCTGGGGCTGGACTCTGCTTCCTTCCACCGCAACTGCCGTGCTTTCGCCCATCCCGGAGGTGAGATAACGCTGCCACCGGGGATTGGGCAGCTCACGCAACCTGCCGAGACGGTCGGGGATGTCCCTCTGCTCTCCGCACCGGCTCCGGTCGTCTTCCTGAAGCCGTGAAGGGGTGGCAGGATGGGGGGGGGGGGGTCTTCTCCCCTCTGGGATAATCCTGCTTCTTTCCGCTTTGCTTCTCTTCCTCCCCAGCGTAATTTGCACGGGAGTTATTTTTCTTCCAGGAGAAGGGACATTTTGGGAGCCACGGTCTTGCAGACGTTTTGCTGCGTCCCTCCTCCCTTTGATGTAATGCTCCTAAATTTAAGAACTAAGCAAAAAAAACCCTCCCACAATTAAAAGCTAGGAGATTTTTTTTTTTTTTTAAAACCACAAGGTGCGACGAGGAAAAAAGCAGCTCGGTAGCAAATGCAAGCCCAGGACGTCCAGCAACACCCAGGGAAAGGTCACTGCTGTGACTAACGCTGTTCCTTAAGCCTTTTACCTAAAAGGTGTCACTTAAAACCACATTTAAGTGTCGTTTTAAGGCAGCGTTTTAAGTTACAAGCTGAATAAACTGGCAAGAAAAAACAGCCTGACCTGCAAAAAGCCAGGCGTGCAGATGCTCAGCCGGAGTGAGAACAGCAGACTGTTTACTCAGGCGCTTAAATACAGGTCGAGGAACCTAAAGTACAAGTCAAGGCTGCTGAAGCTAAACTTAGCAGCGCAGCCAGCACGTTTTCAGCATTAAATTTAAACCCAGTTTTGGCCCGACAAGTTATATGGTTTCCCTTTGCAGGCTGCAAAGACAAAGCCACCTGACGCAGCCAGATTTCTTCGTTTATTTGCAAGTTTTGTTCATTTACGGCGTATTTGAGACTATCCCAGTCTCCCAGGATGAAGAACCGCAGCCCCGGGAGGAAGCCTGGCCCCAGGGCGGACCCCGAAGCCGATTTTCCTGGTGTAAACACCCGCAGCCAGGCACAATAGAGGCTTGTTTACACTGTCCAAACGCCCGCATCCTTCCAAGCTCAAAGGTACACTATCGATCCTGCCCAGCGGGAGCCCGGAGCGCTGGCAAGCCTCCCCTAAATCAACAACTTCAGGTTGTTTTTTTTTTTTTTTAAACCGTTTCAATAATTTCTGCAGTGGGGCAGATGCTGGAAGCGGGCGCGATCTCTGACAGGCGCGTTCCTGCTCCTCCCGACCCGGGAGCGGGAAAGGAAAGGAAGAAATTTCCGGGTTGGGGTAGGAAAAAAAAAACAAAACCAAAACCAAGCTTTAGATGGATACCACCACACCCAGGCCTAAAGTGAGCGCACTCGAGAGCGAGCCCTCGCTCTCGCGCATCATGACTCGGCCGATATCCCGACGGGGACGAGAGCCAGAGAGAGCCAGGTTAGAGCTACTGGACCCTATTAAACACCAGCGTGAGTCGAGGGTAAAGATTAGCGACTCAAAATGCTCCTAAAGCAGCTCAGTGACCTTAAATTCTGATTTTTTCCCCCCCATTAAATACACACCGAGCGTCCTTCGGGTACAGCGCCGTACACGCGGGGTCCCGGTGGTCGGTGCAGTGGATGCAGATCAAGGGGTGAGCGAGGCAAGCATCCCCCTGCCGAAACGCCCTCGCCGCAGCCTGGAAAGACCGGTATCGCCAGGTATTTCCACCTTGGTGTTCTGGCTACCGACAGCAACGCCGGCACCTGCCCACTGGCAGCAGTGCCGAGAGCTGCCAAGTCCGCCGGCGGTTGCCAAATCCAGCCGACCTCTGTACTACCGTCTTGTTCTGGACTCGGCGGATGACAGAGCTCGGTTCACGGCCACTGCCGGGGATCCGCCAGCGCTCGGTGAGCTGCGGTTCGGGAGGTGCTGCAATTAATGGGGGTCAGATGATGCTTTTAAATAGGTTCCTCCTCGAGCGTGAACCCCAGTGTCCGGTACACCAATGCTCCTCACCTTGGGTGCGACCCCCAGGGAGAGAAGAGGATGAAGCTGCAAATTTACCCACCTTTAACTTGCCTGAAACCACAAGCAGGTCGGCGCTTTCACTTGAGAAGCAGCTCAGGCTTTAAAACATCCAAAAAAGCACCAAAAAATCCTGTTTCTGGGGACACGGAGCACCGGCAGCGGGGGAAAGCCACCGCGGGGACGAGCCCACCAAGCCACGGTGGCGCGAGCCTCTCACCATGTCCAGCTCCAGCCCTGCTGCCTCGCCGGCAAAAGCCCGTCAGCGGAGGAAAAACCAGTTTTTATTTGTTTGTTAGTAAAAGCAGGCGGCTAGGAGGAAGCACACCCCTCCCACATGGGATCGGGGACGTGGAGGCAGCCGAGTAAAACAAACGCGAGGAAGCCTGGCATTTTAGGCCACTATTAAAGGTTTGTTTATTTAACTCCCTCGTTTCTCCAGTTTTGGAAGGAGCGGTGCCGTCCTGTGGTGCCCAAACCCAAAAGGAGCTCGCTGGGAGGATTTTGGGGCGATGCTGCAGCCGGCGGGATGCGATTCGAGCATGACCTTTAGTTAGTGCCTAACCCCACTGGCTGGTTTCACGGCAGCCGGTGCCCAGGACCGGGCTAGAAGCAAGCTGACAAAATTTGAAAGGGGATTTAAGTTGGTCGAGTCGAGAGGCTGAATCCTCGGGGAGCTGGGCGACACCCCCAGCACCACACACGCCGTCCCCGTCCCGCAGAAGGGGATGATCCTGGAACACACGGGGGCTCAGGGACAACGCCGAAATCCTGCGGCGGGCGTGGGGAGAGCGGCAGAGCCCGGGCTGCCGCGGGGCGGATCCGTTTTTCCCACTTTCACTGGCTTCGGGAGGCGATTGTGGCTGTTTCCTTCCATTTTAGCCTCCTGAATCTGCTTCCGACAGGTTGCCCGGTGCGAAACTCAACAGCTCCCGAGACAATCCCTTTCTCCGCGCAGGAAATCCCAGCTCCGGTGCTCCGGCATCCCGCCGCGTCCAAGGCGTCCGCAAAGGCGCTCCCTCCTCCCCAGCCTTCCCAATCTTTGAGATTTTCTGAATAAATCCCCAATCCATTAGCAAAGTTTTTCTCTGCCTGGATGCCTCCGCCTCCGTCCTGGTCCCCCTTTAAAAAACGGGGGGAATCCCATATATTTGCAATCCCCCATTTTACCTGCTCACCCTGGGGGTCTGACGCAGCTGCTCTCCGGCTGTCTGCAGCACAACTGAGCGCCGGCTTGGGCTGGGTCGAATCCTGAACCGCACCGTGCACGGGCAAACACGTTAATTACGAGTAAGCGAAGGCGCGAGCGTGCAGCCAGCAGGTTAGGGGGTTCCCAAGCCAGGAAAAACTTTACCTTGCAGACCCTGATGGCTAAAAGGTCACCCCGGGGCGGGCGCTTTTGTTCGGTTCATCCTTTTAGTGTCGTGATGAGCATCACGCCGGTTTCCCGTAGCTTCTAACCCAGGCAGACCACCGCTGTTTTGGGGAGGAACAGGCGTTTCACGCCATCCCTGTGGCAGGACCGTGCCCAAAAGGAAACCCAAGGCTGGCCCCTCCTTTCACCTGCACTGGTTGCCCCAAACGCTGCCCTGGGAAGTTGCTTCCTTCACACAGGATCCTTCCTTGCACGCAAGAGCCTTTGCCGAGAATCGCCGCGTGGACAGAAGTCCCGTTTCTGGATGGCAAAAGGGTCTCCTGGTTTTGGGAGATAACCGCTAAACTTTGAGTGGGATGTTTAAAAACCGCTCGCTTTGTGTTTACTACAGGAAAGTCTAAGGAAAATGTACCTGGAGGATATACATCAACCCGCACACCGGAGGTTGGAGCATCCGAGTGCCTCGGGACACTGCTAGTTAAGCTAATCAGCCTCCAAATCTACCTTGGCTTCACCAAAAAAAAAAAAAAAAAAAAAATTCCTTTTGGGGCTGGCAGGGGGAAACCAGGCAGCACAAAGGGGCAGGGGGGCAGAGCCGAGCCTGGAGGAGCTCTCGATTGCAGGACGGGGCTCTCTGCAGGAGGAGGAAGGGGTTAAGAGTGGGTTAACATCTCCCCCACATTCCCCCCTCTCGGCTAGATACTCCACCCGAGCTATGCACATTCCTCAGCCCTGTCCTAGCCCAGGTCAGATTCCCTTTATCTCTGCTTTGTTTAATTAGTCAGCCATTAACTAACGCTTCTAGCAGCCCTGAGTAAACAAAACAGGGCAGAATATTCTCCATTGCTGACAAACAGCCTGAAACCTACATTATCGCTGGTGGGGATTTTGCTAGCAGCTTTCAAATGAAAAATAAAGGGGGAGGGGGAACATCACAAAGGTGCATGCAGGCAATTTGTTCTTTTGCATAAAATCTAAAACTGATGGATTTGAATGTTCATTCGCAGGAGAGTGCCCTGCCATTAGCGCGGACAAACGGCAAACAGATTTAACAGATCCCCGACAGGATCCAGCAGCAGTGTCCCGTCCCGTTTGTCCCTGTGCCTAAGAATAAATCTCTGGTGCAGCTGTACGTGGTTCACACCCTCGCCTCCTATTTAAACACGTCGGGCCCAGCAAAATAAACATCTGGCCCGTCCGCCGCTGCTCCCCGGAGCGGCAGAAAGGGGCCGTTTGTCCTGCAGCTGCACCACCTTCGCATCCCGGAGCTGCTCTCCCTACCCCAGGCTCCGCAACGAGGCTTTCTGCCAGACGCAGGCAAAGGTTGGATTTCGAGGCGCAATTTTAACTGAGGGAGCTCAGAAGTTGGTCGAGTGACATGGTGCTTGAGAAAAAAAACAACCCACACAAAGGGGGCTCTGGAGTCCCGGCCGCCCCCACATCAGCTCAGCTCGCCCGGAGCCTCCTCTGAGGGCGGAGGAGCCCACGGGACCCCCGAGAGCAAGGGGAACCCCCCAGGTGCCAGCGCCGTCACCCACCGCACTGGTTCACAACCGACTCCGGCATTCAGGTTTCCTCCTCAGGCCAGGCCAGGCCAGGCTCGGACACGAGGGTTTTTAGGGGGGCTTACAATCCCCCAAAGCCTTCTTCCCACTGTGACAGCAGGCAGCTGGCTCCGGGTGACATTATCTACCACCGCTTGCTTCCAGGCAACAACCACCTTTTGCTTGCCACCAGCTGGGAAGCATTAGCCAGCGACCAGCCCTTCCACGCCTTGAACCCGCACGCCAGCTGCGGCCGAGCAGGAAGGCCGTGCCAAAAGGATATTCAGTTTTTAAAGTCCAAATCCCGTGTGTGGCACAGATGTGGGGTTCAGCTTTCCCCAGTTTGCTGGGTTTCAATTTTTCCCCTTTTCCTTCCCATGCAAACAGGCTTCCCCACCTCCGCATGGGGAAAACGAGAGTCCCTCCCCTCTTCCTTGCCAGAAATAACTCCATTCCCCCCCGAAACACCGGCCTCACCTCGCAGCGCCGCTAACGAACAACAGACCTGCTTCAGCTAGCAAGATGGAGAGATTCCCTGTTGCTCCGCGCGTTTCCTTGGGCTCGGAAGGGGAATAAACCTCCTCCGAGAGTCCTCCCTTGGTGTCCCCCCCTCCCAAAACACCCTGGTTAAAACTCATTAAAAAAAACCAAACACAAAAATCAGCCAGACTCTGCATTACTCACCTTCACCATCCTCCTGCTTCCTGCACGCCAGAGGAGGGAGGAGGAGAGAAGATCGCCCCAAGCCCTCGCCCCGAGAGGGGCATGGGGACTGAGGAACCCCCCGAAAACCGTGCACGGGCGGCCGCTGGGGGGGGGCGGGGAGGGGGGGAAGGGGACTGGGGGGTTCGCAGCTCGCGCTGGAGGCCAGCAGCTCCGGCCCAACGCTCCTGGACGGCGGCAGCGCTCCCAACTCCTGACGCTGCAAACTCCAAAGCGCCTCCCCCAGCCGGCAAGCGGCGGGCGTATGAGCGCAGGACCCGGGCCGCGGTGTCCCCGTCCTCGCCGGGGCCGGAGGGGGACGGGATGTGGGGAGACCTACGGATCGGGGCCATCGGCCATCAGCTCCCCAGGCTGGCCGGGGTCCGCGCTCCCAGACCCCCAGCTGGTTCCCGGACCCCGACGGCCGCTCTTGGTGCCGTGGGGGACACGATCGCTGCCTTCAGGGGACACGGCCAACGTGGTGGTCCTGGCACACAGCTCTCGCCACCGGCGTTTTCTCCCCCTCCCCGCCGCAGTGCTGACTTTGCCAGCTTCGTGCACTTCCCAACCTGCTCTTATCACGCTCCAGAACCGGTTTCACAGGCAGACGCTCCTGCTGCCGGGCTCCCGCGGGCTTCAGGCTCGCACCGGGACAGCCGGACTTTCCTCTCCTTCATCCTCTGGTGGTCGGATGCCGGGGACAGATCGGCACAGGGGAGAGCAGCGCGGTTAACCCCGGCATACCCCAAAGGGGGTCCAGGGAGGCGAAGCTGCTCGCTGGGTGAAGTCCTGCTCCGAAGTCAGCGACCAAAATAACAGCTTCCCACCGTCTCCGCACACCCGACACAGCGGCTAACGCTGGCGCTACGGTCCCGTGATTTAACAGGCACTATTACCATTTTCCGGGACTGGGAGCGCCGCTGCCGTTGAACTCTCGCCCACGCCGCGAGGCCGGTAATCCGTCGGGAGAGCGCAGAGGGAGGAATAGCCAGGAGAGGAGATGGCAGCGCTGCTGCCGCGAGGCTCGGAGGGGTTAAAGACGAAACTTTCGAGAAGCGGAGCAGGAATAGAGGAGATTTGAGCTGGGAACCAATGAGGCAGCAACATTTGAAACAAAGCAGCCAGTCAAGTGCCCCTCCGGGTGGCTGGGGATCAAGAGACAGGGAAGGAAGGAGAGGGAAAGGGCAGGCGAGAGCCAGCAGAAAACCCGCCGGCTATCCCGGCAGGAAGAACCGGCCCTCCCAGCCCAGCTCGCCCGGGTATTTCCCCGGTCAGGGCAGCAGCCCTTTGCCACGCCACACTTCCAACGTGCCTCCCTCCCCCTGCCCGTCCCCTCAAGCACTTTCATCCAGCTCTCTCAAGAGCCCCTAAATGCGCGTCCATGCCCCGGGGTGCGGATAGAGAGCACGCCGGTGACACGTGCCCGTCGGTGGGGACCACCGGCACGTGCTGGTGCTGCAGTAACCAAACCCTTCACAGCCAGGACTGCAGACCTACAGCCCTGGCTCCCGCGGGTTTTGCTGGTTTTAAAGACCCCTTATTAAGCTACGTGACCCCCAAAGCCTGGCCAGGGGATGCTAGGTGCAATCCGGACCCTCTGCATGAGGATGAGCCGAGGAGCTCCTCACCTGGGCATCCGAGCCTCACCTAAGGGTGAGGATCACAACTCTGCTGCCTCAAGCCTCTGCCTCTTCCTCAGTCTTCTGGCCAAACGAGAACGATGCCGTTTCCTAAACGAAAGCAGCGCTAATCAGCAGGTCCCATGAGGTGGTGCGCACACTCCATCTCGCTCGCTGCGAGGAGGAACGGTGTCTGAGCCCTCTCCGGCACAGAAAAGCAAGGCTTTGGTGTCAGTGTGCGTATTTCGCTCCTCTCTTTTCTTCCCTTCAGTGTTTGCTCAAAGGAAACACCCTCGGAGTGGCCCAACGAGCCAGCGAATCTCGCAGACGAACTTGGGAGGTTCGCCTGGCGTTGCAAATCGACGGCAACCCGCCGTGCCTAACACCCGAGCAGCCGCGAGCCTCCGCCGTGCACGGTCCGCCCCATCGGCGTTTGCTGGGAAGGTGCCAGACCACGAACCGGGCAGCGAGGGTGAGGCAGAGGAGACCAGCAGGCACCCACGGGTGGTGAGTCGAGCCACCACGGCTGCGCCTCTGCCAACTCCATCCGACGGAGCCCGACAATGTCTCGCAGCTGAGGTCTTATTTTTATTCAAGCGCCTTTTACAAATAGGGAGGGGGGGGGGTAAAAGCACCACAGTTGGGAATGTTAATCATCGATCATGGTTTACGACGAGATTGCTCACTTCCCATTTGCGCTAATTTTCCTCATATTTATTCTCTTTCAGAACATTCATGGATCAAAATATCTTCTGCACCACCACCGGACTGTTAGTTGGCGCTTGGAAGCTTTCCTAGAATCACATCAGAAGGATGTGGCGTCCGGGGCTGGGGGGGAAAGATCATCAGATGAAAACTAACCTCTCCCACCACTCCTTCTTCTTTTTTTTTTTTTCCCCTCTCCAATTTCACAAGTTACAACCTCACGCCGCTCAGCTGGAGAAGATGCCGGAGTGCCACGGGTGTTTGGGGGAGATGGTGAAGGAGCGTGTTTCGGTGCAGCCCAAGCAGGGTGTTCCTGGCATCACCAGGACGGAGGATTCCGGTGCCGCCGCATCGCTCGGGGGGGGGGGGGGTCTCGAATGGCAGCTCCACGGGCAGACGCCTGCGCTGGGTGGATTTGTGAGCTTGGATCCGTCGGCGCCGGGCGCCGGAGCCTTTCGGGATGCAAGAGCTGCACGTGTGCTCAGAGGGAGAAGGTGGTTCACTTAAAACCTTAACAGAGAGCGGCAGCCAGAGTGATTTAAGATGTCACCCAGCTTGGTAAAAAGCACCAAATTCATCCCAAGCTCCCAGGAGCTCGAGAACAGGCTCGAGATTATATTTTAGCGTTCACGGATTCCTTGTTTTATCTGTTCAGGAAGGAGAAAAGAAGCAGTGGAGAAGTGGGAAGAACTTGAGCCACGACGTCTCTGTTAACGCAAGAGACAAAATGCATTGTGTCCTTCTGGAAAGTTATTTCTCTTGTGTCAGTACGAATAAGCAGCGGCTTAAAAACCTCCAATTCCATGTCTTCAAAAGCTGCTGCAACTACAAAAATTCACCAGCTGCTCTCTTCAGCTGCCAAGAGCACAGAGCCCCCAGCATCAATTTTAGAGTCTTGTGAAACATGCTAATTAATTCATAGAAAGATAAAAGCACATCAAAGAAATAGTTCTAGCCCCCAAATCTTTCAGAATTCGAACAAAATTAGCGAAGGCGCACGTCTTCCTAATCCTCGCCTTGCAGACGATCCTAATGTTTCCCGAACCTGCAGCATGCTTGCCTGCTCGGTACCACCTAATTAGTCCCTTCCCACCGTGTAAGCACATCCCGGTAGCGCCTCAGAGCCCCAGAACAAAAGCTCATCTCCAAAATTAACTCCACTTGCAACTCGACCCTACCAGAAGCTGAAGCAGGCTTTGCTCGCACAACAAAGTTCCAAAATACCAGTGGAAAAAAGCGATGTATCAGCTATTACAGGGACTTCATCCTCCCCACGGCCTGTGCGGTACAGGCTCAGCCCTGCTATCGCCTTCTATTTGGCAATAAACTTCTCACGTGGCTTCAAGCTGATATTGCTCCAGCCTTTGTTCTTACATTTTGCTTTAAAAAACCCGATCGACGGCTCGATATTTGCGTAGTGAGGACTGTGCCAAGAGGATTTCGTACCTGCTGACAAATCACCTTGTACTAGAAGCGCCACTGGCAGCTCAGCTGGAAACCTGGGATTTCCTCGACGGTATCACATTCTCCGAGGATGGAAGGTCTCGAAGGACAAACCTGAAGCGAAGCGGCAGAGACGGGCGTCCTCTTCCAGCCGAGGACGTCGCCTTCTGCCTCGCCGCGACAGCGGGAGCGTTAACGCTTTGCTCGGGTTTGTTTAACCTGCCGGCGAGGGCGGGTTGAACTGGCCCGGCTGGCTTTGCACAAGCGAGGAGGGAACCGTCCTGCGCTGGGAGCGGCAACCTTCAAAGAGGAGGAGAGGTGTCAGCCTTCCAGCCCTGCGCTGGGCCGCTCGAGGAAGACGAGCGGCCGAAAACAGGGACCTGGCGGAGGCTGCCGGAGCGCGCAGGTGGCGGGAGAGCACGGCGGGGCGATGGCGCAGTACCTGGGTTAAACGACAGATTACTGCTCACACGAACCCGATATCCGCAGGCAGACAATGGAGTGGAAGAGGAACCCTGAAATTCAAAGCGTCTGAAGTACTTTGTAACCCCTGCAAGGATCCTCCTGGTTTCAGAGGCAACGCACCTCCCCAAACACAGCTTCAAAAGCTCCATCAAAGGGGATTAATGTTCTTTAATCTTGTTGTCCCACAGCAAAACTTCCGGCCTGCAGGATGCGGCGGCACAGGGCACCGGTACATCAAAGCTCTGCTCAACCGCCGGCGCTCCATGCACGTCCCTGCAACTCCAGCGGGGCTTGAGCTCGGCCCGCACGGCGCAGAGCAGCCCCAGATGTTTTACCTGCTGCCGTGGCGAGATGTTTGCTGCCAAAGAGGAGCCTTTCACGAGGCCATATCTCCTCTGTCCTGCGGGGGGGGGGGCACCAAGCAGGACACCCCAGTGCCGTCCCACCGCCCTGGCACGACGTGCGGCAAGACGGCTCTGACAGTACGGGGAAGCACAGGCGAAAAAGTGAGCCTAACGCAGCAGAGGTCCAGGTGCTGGACCACCGAGTTGGCGGCACCGAGCGGGGCCGTGGCTACGTGACCCCCACCGTGGAGTTCAGCAGCATCTCACGATGAGACATCGCCGCTCCCGCCCCGAGCGCGGGGAAAATGCTTGCGCAGAAGTTTCAGGTGCAGGAGCCTGCAGACCTCAACAAGCCGGGGCTTGCGGGCAGGGAAGGCAAGTGCCTGCCAAGCTCCCTCCGAAGCCACCCGCAGACCAGGCGGAGAGAGGTTAAACCTTAATCCCATCGCCCGCCACGAACGGGAAGGGAAACAATTGCAGGAGGTTGTTTCATTGGGGTTGTTTTTAAGGAACGAATCAGTTTGGATTCAGCAGAGCTTGCGACAGCGAGCGACCATTTGACTCCGCGACGTGGCCGGCAACGCCGCTGGCTGAAATTGGGGGTGGCTGCAGCAGCCGTCTGTGAGGGCACAGCTCTTTGTACAGACACCTCGCGATCTGAAATCGGGGAACTACCTGCTAGAAAACAGAGGGGAGCTTTCGACAACTTACTTCGCATCTGGATAAATCTCCCAATTTACTTAATACCGGTACAATTGCCTTGACACCGCAGGATTTTGCTGTGAACAGCTGTAAGAGAGTCATTGTTTTGGCAAAGCCCAGCATCAGTGGAGCGAGGGTTAAGGCAGAAAATCAGAATATTGTTTCAGAGCTGCGCAAACACGAAGCCTTGCTATTTCCATCTTCATTTGATGCTCCACAGAGCAGCGGCAAAACAACGCTGGGTCCGAAGCAGTTACCAGCACGCACAAAAACCAGCCTAGTGAGGCATTTTCTCCGTGGCGGAAAGCTGAGGCTTCGAGTGAGAAACTAGTTTTAATTTTTGCCTTTTTCCATCCACTCCGGAGTCATCGCCCTGCCACGGCTCGAGTCCTTTTCCTGCTTTAACGCCAAAAGGCAGGTTTCTGGGAGTCTGTTCCCGGCTCTTCTCCTGACCTGCGCTGCAACAGGGAGTGAGTCACCTCTGGGCACTTCTGTTTCCCCTTCAATAGAGCAGGATAATACCGGCTTCTCCGAGTGGAAGATGATTACGAAGAGCTCCGAGGTCTTCAAAGAAGAGGTGCTAGAGAACAGCAGACGCCGCCAACGGCAAGCTTCGGAAAAGGATTCGTGTCCTTCATGCAACCAGCCACCACGCTCAAAAAAAAACCCAGCGTGAGAGGAAGAAACAACAATTAAGTTGATGGGACTTTTCCAAAACCATTGGAATATTTTGTACAAAAAAAAGAAACGGGGTACCCCTCTTTTTGGCGTACCCACCAATACCTCTGGCCAAAAATCAAGTCCACCAACTTCGATTCAGCTAACGCTGAATTTTACCTTATTCTCTAAAGCTTCACGGGACCGGTGCAATCCTCCCCCCTCCCCTCAGACAAAGCCACCCAGCACCCAGAAACTCTCCCTTAAAACATCGTGGCACAATATTGCACCAGAAATGGGCCAGTCCTCCCATTCCCCGCAGACACAATTTGTGCCTGGAAGCATGAGCTCCAATTACCCTTATCTCGGTTTCCAGATACAGGCAGAAGCGCCGCGGACTGAATTTCTCCCTTTAAAGCAGAATGAGCTGCACGCACGGACACACGGGAATGAAATCTTGGGGCGCTTTGGGAAATCACTTCCCAAAATCAGCTCCGGACCCAAACTGATCCTCTGTCTCTTCTCCGCTTCGCCAGGCGATCCTTCGGCGCAGGATATCACGCAAAACTCACTCCGCTTCCTGACCTCCGCTTTCCCCACCATTAACGTTCAAACGACGTTTCTCCCCGAGCTGGCGGACCCTTGGAAAGTCTTCGTTCACTCAATCCCCGAGCGGAAGCGCTCCGGTGCCTGACTGCTGTGGGAAGGGCAAGAGGACTGCACCCCACGGCACCAGAAAATAATTAGCGCAGAAATTAAATAGGGAGCCAGCCAGGAGGGATGCGCGGAGCTCGTTTCTGAGCGGGGGTGATGTGCTGAAACCCCTGGGAGGCAGCGGAGGCGTGAGGCCCGTGGGAGCTACCTGAGCAGCCTTCACATGCTCAAGTTTTAATCAGGACCTAACGTCTGGACGTGGACCCGGAGCATCTCCAGCTGGACGTGCCAGAGGGGTGGGAGGACTGGAAATGCTCGAGCCCAGGCTCTTCCAGGAGTTGCGAGTCGCTGTCCTGATCCAAAATCCTTCCTCAAAACCCTGCAGACCTACACCTACGCCAGCCAGGAGCACAGACAAGGGCCTCGAGCCAAGATCTAAATCTGTGCTTGGATACGTACGTCGGTTTTAAGTAGCAAAGAGCCCCGGCAGCTCGGCCCCAAGGACCAGCTCCGCGCATGGCTGCTTTCCCAGCAAAGTGGCATCGGGTGAAAGCGCCACTTTTCGAACAGCAGTGACAATCCTCGAGCAAAATCCAGCCTAAAAGATCCAAAACTAAGGAAACTCCATCCTACTACGTAGCTGGCAATAAGAAAAGCAGGTGCTTTTAATCAAAAGGATGTCATTTCAGCGCAGGAAATGCAAATCGCACACCGTTTTTGGGATACCTGTTCTGGAAGCAAAAACAGTTTAACAACTGGTGTGGAAAACCCCAGAAAGATGAACTGTTTTGGGACAGGGGATCAGCAATAACAGCCGACCCAGCCGAGGAGCTATTGCACCCGTGACTCCCCTGCTTGCAGCGGGGTTAACCAAACCCGAGTGTGATTTCGAGAGGAAGTTCCAAACTGATTTGAAGAAGAAGAAAAGAGTCTCCCAGTTTATATCTGGCATCTTCTCCTCCCACTTATCCTGGCCAGGACAAACAGGTTTCTCCGCGCGCAGAAGATCCCTTTGGTCAAGGGTGGAGGAGAGGAACTCAATCTGTAGCCGATATCTTTATTCCAACAGCTTAACAAGGCGTTAAGCCACCGGGGAAGTAAACAAAACCGTCCAAGGTTCCCCCATTTATTTAACTCAGATACTCCAGCTCTTCAGCAATGGATAAAGAGGAAAAAAGAAACGAGAAAAGCGAGTACAGGCTTGACCTTGGGCTTGTGACAAAACCCGATCAGCCTGCGGCAGGCTTGGAGCCACTGTACGCTCCAGATCTGCCTCTTGGGGCTCCTCCGCGGAGGATGGGAGCCCTTGGACGGCTGCGTATCCCACAGCAATGCCAGCACCCCGAAACGCGGGGTGGGGTCCCCCCCACACCTAACTCCTGCCGAGGGGACGGCGCACGTTTGAGGCTGCCGGAGGAGAGGCTGTGCGGGAGGGAGATTGCCGAAACCATGTTGTTTTCATTCTATTATTTTTTATCGAAACCAGATAACCCCAGCAGCAGCAAAAGGTCGGTAATCCGCGTCGGGAAAGAGCTCTGTGGGGACACCGCCTAACCTGGGAGCGCGTCGATAGGTGACGGAAAGCTGCAGATGATGAACAAGCACCAAAGAAGCCAAAGCCCCTTCCATTTACGCACAACCAGTCTCGCTGTCCCAGCAGCCTCGGAGGTGAATTACTTGTAATGATGATTTTAATGCAACCTGGCAGGAGATTGTACTTCTAAACATGGTTTGGGCTTAAAATTCCTTATCGAGCAAGAAAGACGTGGGGTGGGCAACCTCCTCTTCTCGCTCCCTCTCTACTCCGAGGGCAGAGGGGTCCCTGCACGAACCCTCGACAGCTCTGCTGGAGTCAGAGTCCTCACGCGCCGAGCAGGGACCACCAGCCCAAATATGCCAGGCTCCTAAATCTGCCACGTCCCTCTCCCCTGACGAGGAGGGAGCTCGTTAAATCACGTGCACAGAGCGGGAGGTGAAGGAGGGATGCCCTGCGGCCAGCCCCAGGCTCCCCCAGCGTCAGCCTGGCCTTCACCCCGTCGCTGCCGACATCCCCACCTTCGACCGCGCTGTTCCTCCACAGATCCGACGCCGCGGATATTCCCCGGTGGGGAAGGCACCAGAAAAGAGGGGGGATTTCTCAGTGGGGTTAAGACACCGCAGCCTGGCCGCTGCCTCTTACGGCGCCAGCAGGACACCAAAGCTGGGTTGCCACATTACCACACTGCTCTTCGTTAGCGAAAGACCGTTAGGAAGCTCCAGGAGACGGGGGAGGCAATCGGCTGGGGATCCAGGAGCGCGGGAGCCCTACCCCAGCGCTTGTTAAATCCACCTCCCGCTGCAGCAGCTATTCTGCAGGAGCCTGCTCTCAAAAGAAAGAGGAGGAGTCACTCGGGGGCAGTTTGTAAGGCGAGAACATTTTAATCAGCTGAAGTATTTGTTTCAGGGAGGAAAAGAGCGGGGGGGGAGGGGGGAACCCCAAATAACCCCCCCCCCAATCACAAGCACAACACCCAGGGCCTCCCCTTTGGCGTTAACACGATGGAGACACTTCGGACCCCTCGCATACCTCTGTGTCCTCGCTGGGGACAGTTCTGCTTCGCCACAGCGCACGCGGACAGCGACCAACACCTTTTGGCACAATTATCTGACGCCACCGGACCCAAATACGCTCTGCGGAGCGCCAGTTTTTGGCTGAGCTCAGCTTTTTTTTGCAGCACAAGGTTTCCCCCGAGCCAGAAGCTGCAGGGTCAGGGGAGCGAGGCACGCCAAGAATGCGAACCGGGACTGACACGGCCATCTCCAGCTCTTCCCCCCCACACGGCGCATTAATTACACGTGCTCTCGATGAGCCGGGAGGCTCCGGGACGACAGGGTGATGAGACATCGGTGTCATGAGGCGATTTCAAGGTGTAGTTGGAGAGTGATCGGCGCTCAGCTCCCTCTCCGATTGCTGGAAAGGCCCCGATGTGGCATTAGTGACAGTAAAAACACCCTCACATTTGCACAATGCGCGGCTGTGCTGGCACTGCCGGCGGGCAGCTACCGCTCCCGGGCCGGCAGCCGAGTCAGCTTCGCACAGCCCAGCCTCGGAAAACAGGAAAATAAAAGCTCCGAGCAGGTACCGCGCCGGCCGATGCTCCCCACTTCGTCAGGCCAAGAGATTTTAACGAGCCAACTTGATACCACCTGCCCAGACAGAACACACTGCATGGTAGGAAGGCGAAACCACGGGTCTATGTCTTTGGCAACAACTCATTAACATCCACGGTGGCGCTTGGGTTAATGAAGCTGGGCTCCCTCAATGGGAGGCAGAGCACCCCTGCGCCCCTTTTCTGACAGCCCTGCCAGAGCATTCTGGATGCTCCCGTAACAGGCAGCCGAGAAGTCAATTTATGTTTCAGCAAGCGATTACCATTTGGTGCTAATTAAACTGCAAGCTGATTAGTCAAGTAAAACCTTTAATTAGCCCCTTACATCATTTACAGAAATTATAGCTTATTCGCACCGTGGAAGTGCATGACACGGGGAAAGGAAGAGCGGAGCGAGCACAGTTCAAAAGAATTATGCTTTCATTACGTCCAACTTTATTAGAAAAAAAAAAATCATTACTTAAACA
Organism: Spheniscus humboldti; assembly: GCA_027474245.1. Lineage (NCBI taxonomy): Eukaryota > Metazoa > Chordata > Aves > Sphenisciformes > Spheniscidae > Spheniscus > Spheniscus humboldti. The sequence continues at coordinate 9,122 of JAPZLJ010000036.1, read as the reverse complement.
TCCTCTGCCTGCAACACAAGCACCTGAAAACCAAGCGGGGAAACTCGTGCCCCAACTCATTTACTTGAGGCGAAGAAGCTCTGAAGGGTTTGGTTTAAAGCTGCAGAAAGAGCACGCGAGGGGCTGAGGAGTTAATAAAAGATTATCCAATTGCCAATTACGCCAATTAATCAAAATCTACAAAAACAGCAAATCCTTCAGGAAGCCAGGTTTGGAAACGTGAGCTGCGCCTGTGCCACGCAAAGCTGCCTCTGAAAACACTAAACCTACCGCAGCTCGATTCGTGAGGCGGATGGCAAATATTCCTCCCTCCCTCCCCTAAGCTCAGGAGAAATCAGTTTTTATTAAATAAAAAAAGATGCGGCTGTAATTAGGCCGCAGGGAAGCCGCGAAAACATCCCTGGGATTTCTCCCTGAGCCAGGCGGGACTTTGGGGGAACGCGTCCTTCCCCCCCGAGCGCTGAGGATGCGGCCCCAAAGCAAGCGATCTCGACGGGCAGGCAAAGCTTGCCGCAGAGCCAGGACCCGCAGGCACGTCGGCCCCACTCCTCGTTTTCCGGACGCTCGTTTTGGCTGGGAAAAGGACATCGATCCTGGCAGCGCGGTCGGGAAATCCCTCCAGAGTTGGGGAGAAAGCGCACGGTGTGATAAAGGCTGCTCTTCCCCATGCCGGGACGGGAGCGTGGCGGCGTGTCCGTCCCCCGCAGCACCAGGAAAACGTCCCGTTGACGTTTGGAGGGAACCGTTTCTTCTCCAGCAGTGCTAAATCAGCCACGAAGGCCCTACGTAAGCTGTAACCACCAGCGGTGATGTAAAAATTACACTTCCTCCCCTCCCACCCCCTCTGACAAACACCCACAAATTCCGAAATTATTCATTGGAAAAGTCAAGCGCGGAGGATCCGAGCCTGCAAGGCGAAAAGTGCGTCGCAGGGAGGTCCCACAAACGTGCTCCGGAGCTGCCCCATCCCAAACCTCGTCCCTTCCAGAGCCGATGTCCTCCGGCGCTGCTTTCCCCCCCTCGCTGCTCCGACAGCTCCCGAGCGTGCGGCATCCAGGTTTCAGGCTGTGCTGGTTTGTTCTGCTCGTCCCCAGCGAGGTGGACGGCAATTCGTCAGCGACGAAATCTCCACCTTCTAAACGGAGACGGACGCGCAAACCCACGGCTCGCAGAGCCCACACGTCAATAAACGAGTCACCAACGTGGCAACAAAGTGCGTTGAATGGTTCGGAACAAAACCCTGTGATTTTTTTTTTTTATTTTTAGAGACGGCTTCCTTCTGGCAGATTTGATAAGTGCTGGTAAAATAAATGTCACCTCCGCACATGCAAATAAAGATAACCGGTATCTGGAGTACATCTGGGAACTCGGAACGACACGGGAGGGGGAGCAGAGCAGCTTCCACTCGGCGGAGGTAAAACGCAACCTGAGCCGTCGTTATCCCAATGGCATCTTCCTGGGAAACTTCTGCCGCTATTTCAATGCCCAAATACGTTCCAATTAATTACCTTTGTTTGGGAATCACAGGGTGGTAACTCCTCAGCAGAGCCGGGAGGTTTCCGAGGGATCTTTCTGAAGGTGGTTACAGTGGCCGGAAGACGACTCCGTGCGACACCAGCCACGGATTCGCGCAGCCTCACGTTACACCCTCGCCGGGTACCGTGTTTCACAGTCCTATTCCTACGTGGCATTTATCCGCAGCTCCCAGAAAACCTCCCTCAACCTGCGCCGGGGACAATCCATATATCTAACAGGTTTATTTCTCAGCCAGAACTAAAGATACTTGCCTTAAAAGGCTGCCAGGATTAGTTAATGTTTGTACTGGCAGCCAGCAGCTAATTCTTTGGCCACTGTTCAAACTTTGTGGCTTTACTTAAAACCTTCTTTCCCCGCCCGCCCGCCCCCCCCCCAGCTCTCTTAAGGTCGGTTGCATCTTCCCCACCGCCACGCTCCACAGCTGGGTATTCTCAATAAATCCAATTTGCAGTTATTTACGAGCCCACTGCATAGGGCGTTGTCAGAGTCCCTCTGCGGCCCTGCAGCCCACCCAGTTAATTATTGCAAAACTCTAAATTACAGGGAAAACGCAACTAAAAACTGATCCCGAAACTTTTCATGTTTTGTTCTCGTTTCCCTTCGACAAACAAAGCACCACCGGCAATGGGAACACACAGAAAATGAAGCGCAGGGCAACCACCTCCAGCTGCGGATACGTTCAGTTGAGTGAACGCGTGGGCACAGGGAAATGAGTTATACAAATTAATAATTTCACGGCCCAAAAACGGTACCAGCAGTGGGCACATGCTGCCTGCGCTCCTGCCTGTCAATTCTCCATCCCCACTAACAACTTACCCAGGTGCAGCTGGCACTAGCTCTGGCAGAGTTTCGGCCGGCGCGGGGACCGGCGTGGCCCCGCTGCCCGCATTTATGGCCACGGGAGTGCCGCAGAGGAGCTTGGAGACTGCAATTTCTATTCTCGCTCTGCTCCCCATGTGCCAAAAGCAAGGCAAAACCCCGTTTTCGAGGGGTTAGGCGTGACACAGAGGAGTTACGGCAGCCCTGAGGGATGCCAGCACCCAGCTGGCTTCGAACGCCCGGCCCAAAGTCACATGAAATGCTGGAGAAATCTACCCCAGGGTTCCACAGCTCAACTGACCGTTAACTCGCCTCGCTACAGGGAGAGGAGCACCCTGTGAACACTGATAGGTGTACAAACCCACACAGAACTGCGAATGCAGATAAAAGACACCAGAAAAAACAGTTCTTGGATGTTTTCCTGCGCTTCCTGCAACCCGCTCCGGCCCAGCTGGACCCCAGTGTGTTAACAAGCACGCGGGGAGAGGGCTGATCCGATCTCCACACCCCAGAGAGCCGAGGAGGGCTCAGACGGCTTTTCTATGAGAACCTAACAGCGATTGTGCTTCGCCTCCCTCCTGTGCTTGGGGAAGAGCATCAGACACACACCGGCACGGAAAGACCCTTCTCCAATATCGGACCACAAAGCACATGCGCAGAATAAGGACTTCTGAAGAGCGACGCGCGGTGACGGGAGCCCCGGGGAGAAAGAGCTTCTCCAGGCAAATGATTCTGTCTCCGTTTCCTACCTGCGAGGAAGGGAAAACTCTTTTCCGACTCAGCTAAGCATGCCGGGATCCTCCGGTGAAAGACGCTGCACGAGAACAAGAGATTTCCGTAAGGCTCCCTGACACGCGGCCCGGCGCGGTGCCTAGACCGCAATACCCTGTCACCCAGAATTTTGACTATTTTTAGGACGGGGAGTGTTCGGAGGAAGGCAGAGCCCTATCCCTACCCTTCCCTCGGCTTCCCCGCCTGCTGCCAGCGCCCCTCCTGCCTCGCCTCGAATTCCAGGGCTCCTCTCCACGCCCGGGCTCGACCCACCTGCCCTGCCTGTGCTCCCCTCCAGGCCCCACCAGCCCCGAGGGTTTGGCCAGGCCCCTCCCCGGTTTCTCCACTTTCCCTGACACCGCACGGCTCCCTTTTCTCTCCGCTCACCACCCCCTGGCCCAGCTCCCACCCCAGCTCCCCAGGAGCCCCACAGACCCAGCCCCACACTCTCTCACCCTCCCCTTCTCCCCAGCCCCCCCCCCCCCCGCAGTCTACCAACTCCCTCACCCCCCCATCCTTTGGCTCGGGGCTCCCCCAGCCCCTCCCCCCCAGCACCCCCACTGCCCCCTTCCCCCAGGACCCTCAATCCTTCACACCACCTCCTCCCTGGGCCACTCAGCCCCTCACACCCAACACCCCCCCCTTTCCCCCCAGGCCCCCCAAGCCCCCATCCCCTCAGCACCCTCCCCCACCCCCCTATCCCCCCGTTCAGCCCCCCCCCCCATCTCCTCTCTCTCCCTCAGCAGCACCCTCCCCCACCCCCCTATCCCCCCGTTCAGCCCCCCCCCATCTCCTCTCTCTCCCTCAGCCTCCCGGTCCCAGTCTCCCCCTTTCCCTCATCCCCTCCATCTCCTCTCAAGCGCCCCCCAGGCCCCCAAAGCCCCCTTCCCCCGAGTCCCCCCGTGCCCCCTCCAGCCTCCCCTTCTCCTCAGGCTCCTCCACGTCCCCCTCAGGCCCTCGCCTCCCCCCCGGCCGCAGCTCACCCCTCACGACGGGCCCAGCGCTGCTGCTGCCGCTCCCGCCCCGCTCACTCGGCCGCCGCCATGTTGCGATCGAGCCGCATCCGGGCACCCGCCCTGCCCACGTTCCCCTGGCAACAGGCACCGCCTCCCTAGGGCGGGGCCTCGGGAGAGGAGGGCGGGGCCTCGGGAGAGGAGGGCGGGGCCCCGCACAGCGTTTTGACCCCGCCAAGCACCCGTAGGAGCGGTCGCGGTCAGGGACGGATAAAGGAGAGCGTGGCCAATCACAGAGCGAAGGGCGGGAGATTGGCGCCTCCGCTGTCCAATCAGAGCGCGGCGCGGCGGGAAAGGGGGCAGAAGGGGGTGGCAGGGCGCTGACATGGCGGCGGTGTGAGGTGAGCGAGGCGGCGCCTCCCCCGCCGGTCTCCGGTGCGGGACGGGGCCCCAACAGGGGCCCTGGTGGGGCGGGGGCGCGGCCGCCGCCCCCCGGGCAACGCTAACCGGGCGTCTCCCCCTCAGGCCCCGCCGGTCGCGGTGCTGCGGGCCCGTAGGATGCCGCTCCGCGCCCTGCTGAGGGCCGCGGCCTCGCTGCGCGGCTGCGGTGCGTATCCCGCCTCGCTCCCCGTCCCCCGCCCGGGGCCCCTCGAGCCGCCCGCGGCCGCTGACACCCCCCCCCCCCCTTCTTCCTCCGCAGCTGCCGGGGCGCCTCCGCCCGCCGCCGTGCCGGGGAGGGGGCCGGTGCCCCTGCGGCCGCAGCAGGCCGGCGGCATGGCCACCCTGAACCAGATGCACCGTCAGGGCCGGCCCAAGCCGCCCCCTCCCAAGCCGGGGGCCACCTTCGGCCGCCCCCAGCTGAAGGGGGTGGTGATCAAGAACCTGATCCGGAAGCCCAAGAAGCCCAACTCGGCCAACCGCAAGTGCGCGCGGGTGCGGCTGAGCAACGGGAAGGAGGTGGTGTGCTTCATCCCCGGGGAGGGCCACAACCTGCAGGAGCACCACGTCGTGCTGGTGCAGGGCGGCCGCACCCAGGACCTGCCGGGGGTGAAGCTCACCATCGTGCGGGGCAAGTACGACTGCGCCCACGTCCAGAAGAAGAAGTGAGGGGAGGGAGCGGGGACGGGCTCCTCTGCGCGGGGGCGCCGTGCCGGTGGCCCCCGGGGCGGGGGGGGGGGGGGGGGGGGAGCCTGCTGTTCCTTCGCTGCGCCCATTAAAGGCTGTCGCTGTGCGGGAAGTGCTGCAGAGTGCTGGGGGGGGGGGGGGGGGGGAGACCTGGGGACACTGGGAGGGGGCACTGGGAAGGGGCCTGGCAGGGATATGGGAGGACCTGGGGACATTGGGAAGGGGCCTGGGGACACTGGGGGGACCTGGGGACACTGGGGGGACCTGGGGACATTGGGAAGGGGCCTGGGGACACTGGGGGGACCTGGGGACACTGGGAAGGGGCCTGGGGCGGTCCTGGGGACGCTGGGGGGATCTGGAGACTCTGGATGGGGACCTGGGGACACTGGGGGGTTCTGGGGACACTGGGAAGGGGCCTGGGGGCACTGGGGACACTGGGGGGACCTGGGGACATTGGGAAGGGGCCTGGGGACATTGGGAAGGGGCCTGGGGACACTGGGGGGACCTGGGGACACTGGGAAGGGGCCTGGGGCGGTCCTGGGGACGCTGGGGGGATCTGGAGACTCTGGATGGGGACCTGGGGACACTGGGGGGTTCTGGGGACACTGGGAAGGGGCCTGGGGGCACTGGGGGGTTCTGGGGACACTGGGAAGGGGCCTGGGGGCACTGGGGACACTGGGGGGACCTGGGGACATTGGGAAGGGGCCTGGGGGTTTCTGGGGACCCTGGGGGGGAGTTGGGGGCACTGGGAAGGGGCCTGGGGGGCATCTGGGGACACTGGCGGGGCCTGACGGTACTGGGAAGGGGCCTGCAGGGGACCTGGAGACACTGGGGGGTCCTGGGGACACTGGGAAGGGGTCTGGGGGCACTGGGGGGTTCTGGAGACTGGGGGGGGGGCCTGGGGGCAATGGGAAGGGGCCTGGGGGTTCTGGGGACCCTGGGGGGGGGAGTTGGGGGCACTGGGAAGGGGCCTGGGGGGCATCTGGGGACCCTGGGGGGGGAGTTGGGGGGGTCCTGGGGACACAAGGGGGGGGCCTGAGGGCGCTGGGCGGCGCGCTCGGGGGTAGGAGCCAGGAGGGGGCGTGGCCGGGGCGCTCCGGGGGCGGGGCCCGGCCCTGCACCGCCTCTTCCGCCGCGTGACGCTCGTCAGACCCGCGCCGGCGTCCAAGATGGCGGCGCCCAGGGCGCTGGCGGCGGCGCGGCGGGCGGCGGCGCGGGGGTGGCGCGGGGCGGGGGGCGGCGGCGGCGGCGGGGCCGGGCCGGGGCGGAGCCGCCTGTACGAGCACGTGCGCGAGGGCCTGAGCGCGCGGCCGCAGCTGGACGTGGCGGCGCTGAGCGAGCGGGAGCTGGAGCGGCGGCGGGGGCCGCTGCGGGGGGGCGACCTCCGCGAGATCGTGAGCGGGGCGGGGCCTCGGGGGGGCGGGGCCTGCCCGCGGCGGGCGGGGCCGCCGGGGCGGGGGGGCTGGAGAGGGGCGGGGGCTTTCGGGGCGGGGGCTTTCGGGGGGGCGGGGACTGTCTGGGGGCGGGAGGGGTCTGGGGGCGGGGCCTCGCGACGGGCGGGGCCTCGGGGAGGGGCGCGGCCTGCGGGGAGGGGGCGGGACTGTCTGGGATGGGTGTCTGGGAGGGGGCGGGGTCTGTCCGGAGGCGGGGGCGGGGCCTCGTCGTAGGTGGGGTTCGCCTGCCCTGGGGGCGGGGTCTGGAGGGGCGGGGCCTAGAGGGTGCAGGCGGGGCTTGGGGGAAGGGGTGGAGCCCAGTATGAATAGGCGGGGCTCGTGGGGTGGCTGGGGGCTACGGGGAAGGGCCGTGTGTACTGGAGGGGCGGGGGCTCGTGCGCGGGAGGGGGCGGGCCCGGCGGCAGCCCCGCCCATGCCGGCCCCGCCCCCAGGTGCAGACCTGGTCCCGCCTGGGGGAGGTGCGGGCCAGCATCGCCCGCCTGGAGGCCGAGAAGGGGCGGGTGGCCCGGGGCGTGCGGGCCCTGATGGTGAGACCCCCCCTCTGCCCCCCCTCTGCTCCCCCCGGGACACCCCCCCCCCCCCCCCCGGGTCCCCCCCGCCCGTGTCCCACCCGCTCTCCCCCCGCAGGCAGCCCACGACAAGGAGACGGCGGAGGCGGTAGGGACCCGGGGCGGTGCGGGGAGGGGGGGGTCCCCGCTCCCAGGCGGGGGGTGCTGGGGGGTGCCCCCCCCCCCCCCCCCCCGCGGCCCCAGCCCCGTGTCCCCGCAGCTCCCCGCGTACACGGCGCTGCGGGCCCGCGGCCGCCAGGTCCGGCTGCAGCTGCAGGCGCTGCTGGCCGAGGAGGCCGCCCTGGACGAGCGCTTCTACCTCAAGGCCCTGCAGCTCCCCAACCGCACCCACCCCGAGGCGGTGAGCTGGGGGGGGGGGGGGGGGGGACACGACACCAGCACGGGGCGGGGGGGGGTGTCACCGCGTTCCCCCCACACCCCCTGACACCCCGTCTTTCCCCAGCCCGTCGGGGACGAGAGCCAGGCCCGCGTGCTGGAGGTGGTGGGAGAGAAGCCAGGTACACCGGGGGGGGGGGGGGGGCGTGCCTCAGTTTCCCTGTGGTGATTTGGGGGACAGGGGAGGGCGAGGAGGGTTCCCGGGGACCGAGGGAGGCTCAAAGCAGGGTGAGGAGGAGGAGGAGGGTTCCTCCAAGTGATGGGGATTCCTGGGGGCAGCGAGAAGGAGGGTGCTCTGGGGGGGAGGAAGGCTCTAGCAGGGGAAGAAGAGGGTCCTTGAGGCAAGGAAGGCTTTGGGGGGGTGGGGAAGAGGAAGGTCCCTGGGGTGAGGAAGGCTGGGGGGGGGTGGGGAAGAGGAGGGTCCCTGGGGTGAGGAAGGCTCCCCACCCTTCTGTCCCCGCAGTGTTTGACTTCAAGCCAAAAGGACACCTGGAGCTGGGCGAGGGGCTGGACATCATCCGCCAGCGGTGAGCACCCGTGGGTGCCGGGGCAGGGACACCCGGCTGTCACACGTGTCCCCCGTGACACGCGTGTGTGCGTGTGTGTGTGTCCCCGTGACGCAGGCGCCTGTCGCACATCTCGGGGCACCGCTCCTACTACCTCTGCGGGGCCGGCGCGCTGCTGCAGCACGCGCTCGTGCGCTTTGCCCTGGACAAGCTGCTGCCCAAGGTACAATGGGGGGGTCCCAGGGGGTCCCAGGAAGGTCTCAGGGAGCCCAGGAGGGTCTGGGGAGGGTCCTGGGGGGCACAGGAGGGTCTGGGGGAGCCCAGGAGGGTCTGGGGACGGTCCTGGGGCGGGGCAGGAGAGTCTGGGGGAGCCCAGGAGGGTCGGGGGAGGGTCCCGGGGGGCCCAGGAGGGTCTGGGGGGGGGCAGGAGGGTCTGGGGGGGGCCAGGAGGGTCTGGGGGAGCCCAGGAGGGTCGGGGGAGGGTCCTGGGGGGGGCCAGGAGGGTCTGGGGGAGCCCAGGAGGGCCGGGGGAGGGTCCCGGGGGGGCCAGGAGGGTCTGGGGGAGCCCAGGAGGGTCTGGGGGGGGTCCCACACCCCCCCTGACACCCCTTTTCCCCCAGGGCTTCCTGCCCATGACAGTCCCCGACCTGCTGCGAGGCGCCGTCTTTGTGAGTGCCGCCCCCGTCCCCATGTCCCCCCCCCCCCGCCCTGCGGCAGCCCTGGCCCCCCACCCCCTGACACCCCTGGCCCCCCCCCTTGCAGGAGGGCTGCGGCATGCAGCCCAACGCCACCCCCTCACCCGTCTACAACATCGACCCCTCCCGCTTCGAGGACCTCTGCCTGGCCGGCACCTCCGAGGTGGGGATCGCAGGTGAGGAAAAACGGGGCAAAACCCGGGGGAAAACGGGGTCCCTGCGTTCGGGGGGGCTCCAGGAGCCCCGCTGCCGCCCCCAGCCTGCCCCTCTGCTCCAGGGTACTTCATGGACCACGCCGTGCGGCTGGAGGACTTGCCCA
>JAPZLJ010000044.1:0-26075 GCA_027474245.1 Spheniscus humboldti | reverse complement strand
TCCCGGTGCCCGGTAGGGGGGTTGTCCCGATCCCCGGGGGTTCCGGTGCCCGGTGTGGGGGGGTGTCCCGATCCCCGGGGGTCCCGTGGGGTCCCGGTGCCCGGTGTGTGTGGGGGGTTGTCCCGATCCCCGGGGGTCCCGGTGCCCGGTGTGGGGGGGTGTCCCGATCCCCGGGGGTCCCGAGGGGTCCCGGTGCCCGGTGTGTGTTTGGGGGTTGTCCCGATCCCCGGGGGTCCCGGTGCCCGGTGTGGGGGGGTGTCCCGATCCCCGGGGGGTCCCGAGGGGTCCCGGTGCCCGGTGTGTGTGTGGGTTGTCCCGATTCCCGGGGGTCCCGGTGTTCGTGGGCGGGGGGGGGGGGGGTGTCCCCTGGGTGGGGATCCCGGGGGGTCCCCACGCAGACGCGGTTCACGCAGGCGCGGCCGGCGGCGGCTGCGGAGCCCCCGGCGGAGGCGGGGCCGTTACCGGCGGAGGCGGGGCCGTTACCGGAGGAGGCGGGGCCGGTGGCGGAGCTGCGGGCGGCGCTGGCGGCGGAGCGGCGCGGGCGGGCGGCGCTGGAGCGGGAGCTGGGGCTGCTGCGGGCGGCGGGGCAGGGGCTGGCCCGGTACGGGGAGGGGGGGGCGACCGGGGACCCCGGTGGGCACCGGTACCGGGGGGGTGACAGCGGGTAGTGGTGGTTGCGGGCGACACCGGGTAGTGGGGGTGGGGGTGTGTGTGACACCGGGGACCCCCAGGTGACAGCGGGTGCGGGGAGGGGGTGACACCGGGTGACAGCCAGTACCCGGGGGGGGTGACACCGGGGGCACCGGGTGACACCAGGCACTGGAGGGGGGTGACACCGGGTGACAGCCAGTACCGGGGGGGGGGTGACACCGGGGGCACCGGGTGACACCAGGCACTGGAGGGGGGTGACACCGGGTGACAGCCAGTACCCCGGGGGGGGTGACACTGGGGGCACCGGGTGACACCAGGCACTGGAGGGGGGTGACACCGGGTGACAGCCAGTACCCGGGGGGGGTGACACCGGGGGCACCGGGTGACACCAGGCACTGGAGGGGGGTGACACCGGGTGACAGCCAGTACCCGGGGGGGTGACACCGGGGGCACCGGGTGACACCAGGCACTGGAGGGGGGTGACACCAGGGACCCCGGGTACCACAGCGGTGACACCGAGGACGGAGGGAACCGGGGTGGGGGGCTGGAGTGGGACCTCGGGGGGGGGGGGGGGGGGCGTCCCCGGGGGTGTCCCCGGGGGGTCCCCACCTGACACCCCCCCCCCCCCCCCCCCCAAAAGACGCCTGCAGGAGGCCGAGAGCCGCAACCTGGAACTGGAAGCGAAGCTGCTGCGGCTGCAGAGCCCCCCCCCGGGGCCCGGGGCCCCCCCCGCACGAAGGCAAGGCCCCCCCCCCGGATCCCCCAAACTTTCGCCCCCCCCCCCCCCAAATATTCCCCAGGGACCCTCTCCAGCCCCCTTTAAATGTCTTGGGTGCCCCAACACCCCCCAAATCACTTGTGTCCCCCCAAAGTCCCTCGGCAGAGCTTGACCTTCCCAAAGCGGGGGTGGGGTGGGGTGTCTTCCCTCCAGGCCCCCCCAAATCCCTTGGGTAGCCCCTGAAACCCAGGATGGGGGGGGGTTGGGGCCTCACCCCCTCCCCAAAATGGGGGACCCTAAAAAAAGGGAATTGGGAGGGGACACAGGACCTTGTCCTCTCCCTAAAGGGGGGGGACGGGGACAGGGACCGGGGCCTCATCCTCTCCCCAGAATGGGGGGGGACCCCAAAAAGGGTATTTAGGGGGGTCCAGCCCTGATCCCCCCCCCCCCCCCCATCTCCCTTGCAGGAGGCACAGGGCAGCCCCCCGCCATCACGGCCCCCCCCTGCGGAGCCCCCGGCAGACGTAAGCAGGGGGTGGGGGGGTGTCAGGGTTTGGGGGGGTGGGGGGTGGGGGATTTGGGGGTGCGGGGGCCGCTGACGCTCTCTGCTCTCTCCGCAGCCCGGCAGCGGGGGCCCCCCCCGGCTTTTCCGCTCCCCCCTGGGGGTGCCCCTGTCCCGGCACCTGCTGCTCTGGGCCCGGGTACGTGGGGCTGCGCGGGCTGCTGCCACCGTCACCCCCCTGCCACTGCCACCCCCCCCCCCGGCACGGCCACCCCCTCCGGGCTGGGACACCCTCCCCCCCCCCCCCCCCCCCTTGCACATGGCCACCGGCCCCGGGAGGGGACAACCACGGCTGGGACACCCCAGGCACGGCTGCCACTGCCACCACCGCCGGCACTGCCACCACCCCCGGGCACGGCCACCGCCGGGCGCTGCCACGTAGCTCTGGGCCACCACCAGGCAGTGCCACCACCCCTGGGCTGTCACCCCTGGGCACTGCCACCACCCCTGGGCTGTCACCTTTGGGTGCTGCCACCACCCCTGGGCTGTCACCTCCGGCACTGCCACCACCCCTGGGCTGTCACCTTTGGGCGCTGCCACCACCCCTGGGCTGTCACCTCTGGGCACTGCCACCACCCCGGGAAGTGCCACCTCCGGCACTGCCACCCCCCACCCCACCCCCCCCCAGGCTGTCACCTCCGGCACTGCCACCCCCCCCCCCACCCCCCCCGGGCAGTGCCACCCCCGCTCACTGCCATTCGTCACCCAAGGCCACGTCCAAACTAGGCTGTGTCCCCCCTTCCCTGCACCCCCACCCCCCTTGGGGCCACCCCCAAATCTGGGGGTCCCCAACGAGGGGAGGAGGGGGGGCGCCGGCCGGAGGGGACCCGGGGGGGGGTGTGTGTGTGTGACAGGGCCACCGTGGCACACCCTGACCCCCGTCCCCCCCCGTCCCCAGGTCCCCCATCCCGGTGCCACCAAGGACTGCCTGCTGCTCTGTGCCGCCGGCCTGCGCCCCGCCGCCCCCCCCCGCCCCCCGGGGACCCCCCCCTGAAGGGGGGGACCCCGGCGTCTGGGCTCACCAGCACCCCCTCTTCTTGCACTTGACACCCCCCTCTCCCTTCCCCACGGGGGGGGGGGGGGGGGAACCCCCTCGACACCCCCCCACTGTACATAGCCCCCCCATAACCACTAGGCACCGGGGGGGGGGGACACACACCCCCAGGCGTCCAGTGTCGTCCCCCCCCCTTCCCAGGGACCGGGGCGGGGGGGGTCGCACCGTTGCCCCCATGACCAGCAACGAGGGGGCGGCGGGACCCGACCCCCCCCCCGAGGTGGGTGGGTGGGTGGGTGGGGGGCACCCACCCCCCCTCGTGCCACCCTGGGAGGTCCCCCCGGGGGGGCCCCCCCCACCGCCCCCCGCTAGTAATTTATTTGTAGGGACGCCCCACGTTTGCACTAAGCCCCCCGTTATTTATACCCCCCCAGTCCCCCCCCCCCCTTTTTTTTGCCCCCCCCCCCCCCCCCCCGTTTGTTGCCCCCCCCCGGGGAAGGAATGAAAATAAAGTTGTGTTTCTGCAACCGGCCTCTGTGCTGGGGGGGGGGGGGGGGGGGTGGGGGGGGGGGGGGGGGGCACGTGGGGACCCCAAAATGGCCCTGGGGGGGGGTGGGGGAGGGGGATCGTGTCCCCCCTCCCCCAAGGCCCAGGGGACATGGGGACAGCGGCGCTGGGTCCCCGCTCCGTCCCCACGTCCCTGCGCAGCGCCCGCCGTGTGTTGTCCCCCCCCCCCCCCCCCGGGCTGTCCCCACATCCCCCGTGTGCCACCCGTCGTGGCCCCCCGGCCTGTCCCCGCGTGGCACCGTCGTGGCCCCTGCCATGTCCCAAATCTGTCCCCGCGCAGCTCCCCAGCACGTCCCCGAGCTGTCCCCGTGCAGCGCCCGGTGCAGCCCGACCTGTCCCCAAGTCTCTGCAGAGCACACACCGTGTCCCCAAGCTGTCCCCACACCCCCATGTGCCACCATGTCGCCAGAGTATCACCATCGTGTCCCCAGTCTGTCCCCACACCCCCACGTGCCACCTACCGTGTCCCCAGTCCGCCCCCACACCCCCACGTGCCACCCACCATGTCACCAGTGTCACCATCGTGTCCCCAGTCCGCCCCCACACCCCCACGTGCCACCCACCATGTCACCAGTGTCACCATCGTGTCCCCAGTCCGCCCCCACACCCCCACGTGCCACCCACCATGTCACCAGTGTCACCATCGTGTCCCCAGTCCGCCCCCCACACCCCCATGTGCCACCCACCATGTCACCAGTGTCACCATCGTGTCCCCAGTCCACCCCCACACCCCCACGTGCCACCCACCGTCTCGCCAGAGCGTCGCCGTCGTGTCCCCAGTCCACCCCATGTCCCCACGCGTCCCCCATCGCGTCCCCAGTCTGTCCCCACGTATCACCCATCACGTTCCCAGTGCTGGCACGTCCCCAGTCCGCCCCCGTCCCCCCAGCGTGGCCCCCACCCGTCCCCGGGCAGCACCCCCCTGTCTCCACCCCCGGTGTCCCCAACCTGTCCCCGTCCCCGGACACGTCAGGGCCACCCCCGAGTGCGAAAAGAGTCTCTTTAGTATAAATAAGGGCAGAGCCCGGTGGCCCCGCGGCGTGGCGGGGACATAAAGTGACGAAGGCACAGGGCGCCCCGCCGGCGCGGCACCGCGGTGCCACCGCCCCGCCGGGGACAGGGGACGGCGGGTGGCCGTGGGGACAATGGGGCGCCCGCCCGCCCAGGGGGCTCAGTAGTACGGGGACGGAGCGGTGTCCTCGAGCGGGGCCGGGCAGTGGCACCTGCAGGGGTACGTACGGGTGACGGTGACGCCACCGGGTGACGGCTATACCACGGTGCCGCTGGGGGAGCCGCCGTTCTGCGAGGACAGTCCCTGCGAGGGAAGGGGACATCAGGCACCGGGGAGGGGACACCCCCCCCCCCCACCCCCGGGTCCCTCCCTGGCCACGTGGCACTGTGCGGGGACGAAGCCCCCAGGGAGGCGGGTGACACCCGGGGGGGGGGGGGGTGGGGGGGGTGTAGGGGCAGGGAGGGGACGGAGGGGACACGGGAGGGTGACGGCAGGCGAAAGGACTCCCTGCAGCCACCCAGCCCCCCCAAACCCCCTCTCCGACCCCCCAGGCTGCCAGTGGCCCCCCCTGAGTCCCCTCCAAACCCCCTCTCTGACCCCCAGGCTGCCAGCAGGACCCCCCAAGTACCCCCGAAACCCCTTCTCCGACCCCCCAGGCTGCCAGTGGCACCCCCCAAGTCCCCCCCGAACCCCCTCTCCAACGCCCCAGGCTGCCAGCAGAACCCCCCGAGTCCCCCCCAAACCCCCTTTCCGACCCCCCAAGCTGCCAGCAGGACCCCCCGAGTCTCCCCCAAACCCCGTCTCCGACCCCCCAGGCTGCTGACAGGACCCCCTGTGTCCCCCCCAAACCCCCCTCTCCGACCCCCCAAGCTGCTGACAGGACCCGAGTCGCCCCCCCGCAGCCCCCCCAAACCCCCTCTCCGACCCCCCAAGCTGCTGACAGGACCCTCTGCGTCCCCCCCAGCCCCCCCAAACCCCCTCTCTGACCCCCCAGGCTGTCAGTGGCACCCCGAGTCCCCCCCAAACCCCCTCTCCGATCCCCCAGGCTGCCAGTGGCACCCCCCAAGTCCCCCCCAAACCTCCCCTCCTACCCCCAGGCTGCCAGTGGCACCCCGAGTCCCCCCCAAACCCCTTCTCCGACCCCCCAGGCTGCTGACAGGACCCGAGTCACCCCCCCGCAGCCCCCCCAACCCCCCTCTCCGACCCCCCAAGCTGCTGACAGGACCCTCCGCGTCCCCCCCAGCCCCCCCAAACCCCCTCTCCGACCCCCCAGGCTGTCAGTGGCACCCCCTGAGTCCCCCCGAGTCCCCCCCAAACCCCCTCTCCGACCCCCCAGGCTGTCAGTGGCACCCCCTGAGTCCCCCCGAGTCCCCCCCAAACCCCCTCTCCGATCCCCCAGGCTGCCAGTGGCACCCTCCAAGTTCCCCCCAAACCCCTTCTCTGACCCCCCAGGCTGCTGACAGGACCCTCCGCGTCCCCCCCAGCCCCCCCAAACCCCCTCTCCGACCCCCCAAGCTGCTGACAGGACCCTCCGCGTCCCCCCCAGCCCCCCCAAACCCCCTCTCCGACCCCCCAAGCTGCTGACAGGACCCGAGTCACCCCCCCGCAGCCCCCCCCAACCCCCCTCTCCGACCCCCCAAGCTGCTGACAGGACCCTCCGCGTCCCCCCCAGCCCCCCCCAAACCCCCTCTCCGACCCCCCAGGCTGTCAGTGGCACCCCCTGAGTCCCCCCGAGTCCCCCCCAAACCCCCTCTCCGATCCCCCAGGCTGCCAGTGGCACCCTCCAAGTTCCCCCCAAACCCCCCCTCCTACCCCCAGGCTGCCAGTGGCACCCCCCTGAGTCCCCCCCAAACCCCTTCTCTGACCCCCCAGGCTGCTGACAGGACCCTCCGCGTCCCCCCCAGCCCCCCCAAACCCCCTCTCCGACCCCCCAGGCTGCTGACAGGACCCTCCGCATCCCCCCAGCCCCCCCAACCCCTTCTCCGACCCC
The DNA here is from genome assembly GCA_027474245.1 of Spheniscus humboldti. Taxonomy (NCBI): domain Eukaryota; kingdom Metazoa; phylum Chordata; class Aves; order Sphenisciformes; family Spheniscidae; genus Spheniscus; species Spheniscus humboldti. The sequence goes on along the minus strand of JAPZLJ010000044.1, from coordinate 19,581 downwards.
CCAAGCTGCTGACAGGACCCGAGTCGCCCCCCCCGCAGCCCCCCCAACCCCCCCTCTCCGACCCCCCAAGCTGCTGACAGGACCCTCCGCGTCCCCCCCAGCCCCCCCAAACCCCCTCTCCGACCCCCCAAGCTGCTGACAGGACCCTCCGCGTCCCCCCCAGCCCCCCCAAACCCCCTCTCCGACCCCCCAGGCTGTCAGTGGCACCCCCTGAGTCCCCCCAAGTCCCCCCCAAACCCCCCCTCCTACCCCCAGGCTGCCAGTGGCACCCCCTGAGTCCCCCTCCAAACCCCTTCTCCGACCCCCCAGGCTGCCGACAGGACCCGAGTCACCCCCCCCGCAGCCCCCCCAACCCCCCTCTCCGACCCCCCAAGCTGCTGACAGGACCCTCCGCGTCCCCCCCAGCCCCCCCAAACCCCCTCTCCGACCCCCCAGGCTGTCAGTGGCACCCCCTGAGTCCCCCCGAGTCCCCCCCAAACCCCCTCTCCGACCCCCCAGGCTGTCAGTGGCACCCCCTGAGTCCCCCCGAGTCCCCCCCAAACCCCCTCTCCGATCCCCCAGGCTGCCAGTGGCACCCTCCAAGTTCCCCCCAAACCCCTTCTCCGACCCCCCAGGCTGCCGACAGGACCCGAGTCACCCCCCCGCAGCCCCCCCAACCCCCCTCTCCGACCCCCCAAGCTGCTGACAGGACCCTCCGCATCCCCCCCAGCCCCCCCAAACCCCTTCTCCGACCCCCCAAGCTGCTGACAGGACCCGAGTCACCCCCCTGCAGCCCCCCCAACCCCCCCCGGTGCACTCACGGCTTTGCCGGGCCGTGCCCAGGTGCAGATGAGCCCCTCCTGGCAGGCGGTGACGATGCAATCCTCCAAGAAAAGCAGCACCGTCAGCCGCTCGTGGGCGATCTTCTTGCAGACGAGGGGTTCCAGCAGCGGCACCTCGTGAATCCGGGGGCAGAGCGCCGTCCCCAGCACCTTGGCCGTATCCAGCCGTCCCCGGGATCCGGCACTGCCGGGAGGTTTCTCCCCGCTCCGACTGATGTTGCCCAAACTGTGGTAACGTTTGTGCTCTTTTTCGGTGCCGGGAGGTCCTTTACGTTCCTGCAACGTCAACGTGGCGAAGCGACCGACGCTGAGGGCCGGGGGGACGTCGGGGGGGGGGGCTGCGGGCTGAGCCCGTCCCCGCCGGCTGCGGGAGGCTGTTGGAACGGGAGAGCGAGCGGGGCAGCCCCGGCATGGGAACGCCGGCGTCCCCCGATCCGGTGAGGGTACGGGCGCGGGAGAGGGGGGGCCGAGGGTAGAGGACGTCCTCGGTCAGGTCCCACAGGCAGAATTGGGTGTCCTGGCCAGCCGAGCCGAAGCGGTAGGTGACGGCGGGGGAGCGGCGGACGAGGGGATCGGGGGGCTCGTCCTCCTCCTCGCCCCCGCTCAGCTCGGGGGGCTGGGGGGCCTGCGCCGCCCCGGTGAAGGGATCGAAGGCCACGGCGTTGACCCAAGACTTGTGACCGTGACCTCGGGCCACCACCCGCCCCTCGGCGAAGGACCAGACGGTCACCAGGTCGTCCTCGCCCCCCGTCACCACGTAACGCCCGTCGGGGCTCCAGCAGACGCAGAGCAACCCCCCGAAATAACTCTTCATCATCCCCTGCAGCAGCATGGAGTCGAAGTGGAAGACGCGCAGGCAGCCGTCCTGGCTGACGCAGGCCAGCGAGCGCCCGTCCGGCGAGAAGGCGAATTCGTTGAGGGCCCCCTCGCCCACCGCCCATTTGAGGAGGGGGTTTCGGGGGGTCTTGCTCTTACAGGCGAAGACGCTGAAGCCCTCGCCCTGCGTCAGGAGGTTGTACTGGGGGGCGGCGGCCCCGCAGGGCTGCTCGGCGTCGTACAGGTACAGGTGGCCGCTGGCGTGGGAGGCCAGGAAGAGCCGCTCCGTCTCCGGCAGCCATTTGACGAAGGTCACCTTCGTCTTGTCGATCAGGCGCTGTGGGGAAGTCGGGGGGGGGGGGTGGGGGTGGGGGGGGGGGGTGTGTCGAGATTGGGCCCCTGGGCACGTCTGGGGACACGGATCGGCAGCGCGGTGCAGCCCCGGGGTGTTGCGGAGGGCGGAGCCCGAACCGGGACGTCTGGGGACACGAAGGGGGACGTCTGGAGACACGAGCGTGTGCGCCGCGGCACCAGCCTGAGGTGTCACTGAGGGCAAAGCCCAAACTGGCACGTTTGGGGACAGGAACGGGGCACACTCAGGGACATAAGCGAGAGCCGCGGCACAACCCCGGGGCGTCACTGAGGACAAAGCCAAAAAAAGGACATTTGGGGACGCGAATTGGGGCATGTGAGGACCCGAATCCATGTCATGGTGCATCCCCGGGGGTGTCACTGAGGGCAAAGCCCAAACTGGCACATTTAGGGACACGAACGGGCACGTCTGGGGTCACGAACGGGGACAGAAGGGAGTGCCGTGGCACAACCCTGTGGCATCACTAAGGGCAAAGCCAAAAAAGGGGCATTTAGGGACCCAAACCAGCAATTTCAGGACCCAAATCTGTGTCACGGCGCAGCCCGGGCGTGTCACTGAGGGCAAAGCCCAAACCGGCACGTTCGGGGACACGGACGGGCACCTCTGGGGACGCGAGTGCGGGCTGAGGCACAACCCCGGGGCGTCACCGAGGGCAAAGCCAAAAAAAGGGACATTCGGGGACCCCAACGGGCGGCGCCGCCCCGACTCTCGCTCAAGGGCGCGGCCATCGCCGGGCCCCTAACGACCGCCGCCCTGGGAAAGCCACCGTCTCTCGGGGGAAACCTCGGCCCTTCCGGCGTCGCGGCGGCGGCTCCCACCGGGGCTCACCTCCTCGTTAAAGAGCTTGCTGGTGTCCTTCTTAACGAGGTCGAGGTACTGGACCTGCCCGGCCGAGAAGCCCACCAGGAGGGCGATGGTGTCGGCGGCGGCGGTGAACTGGTTGAAGTCGTGGCAGGTGGGTTGCGTCCCCTTGTAAATGCGCTTGTCGATGGGTTTGTGCAGGTCCAGAGACTGCGGGGGGACGGGGGGGACGGGACGGGGACACACACACACACGGGGACGTCACCGAGGCGGGGGGGAACGTCACCGCGCCCACCCCGGGGCTCCGAGGGGGGTGTGTGTGTGTGGGGGGGGGTCCTTGTCACCCTCAGGCTGCTGCCTGGGCCGATCACCCCCCTGGGGCCGGGCCCCGGTGGCTCCCGGGTTGGGGGGGGGGGGGAGGGGGGGGCGGGTCTGGCGTCACCGTTACCGGCCCCGGTGTCCCCGTCCCCACTGTTCCCGTCAGCAGACGGCTCCCGGGGGGTCTGGGGCTACCGCCCCCGCTGGACCCAGCCCCCCGGTACCGGCCGCGGTGTAACCCTCGCCCACGGGCACCCGCCGGCCCCGGTGACCCCAGCACCCCCGTTAGCGACCGGCCCCTTCCCCCAGGTCCGGCGCCCCGGTTCCCCCGTTACCCGGCGGCTGCCGCGAGCACCGGAGCCGGCCCCGCCGTAGAAGTAGAGCTCTCGGCCCAGGTTGAAGCAGACCCGGCTGCGCTCGGCCGGGCCCCCCGGTTCCTCGGCGGGCGGCAGCGCCAGCCGCACCATGGACAACCGCACCGGCGGCAGCGCGGCCGGGCCCGGGGCGGCGGCGGCGGCGGCGGCGGCGGGGCCCGGGCCGGCAGCCGGCGGGGAGGGCCCGGGGGCAGCGGCGGGGCCGGCGCGGGGCCGGGGCTCGGGGCCCAGCAGCCGGTAGGAGCCCTCGCGGGTGCGGAACTGGCTCTTGAGCTCCAGCGGCTGCGCCGGGAGCGCCGCGGGGCCCTCGCCCGCCCCCGGGGCCGCCGCCGCCGCCGCCGCCATCTTCCCGCCGGAAGGGCGTCACCGCCCGCCGGAAGCGCCCCCTCCCGCCGCCGCCGTTGCCGCGGCAACGCGCTGAGTCACGCGCGGCAGCGCCCCCCTCAGCCCCACCCTCTTGGGACCGGGCCCCGCCCCGGGCGTGCGCCCGAAGCTCGGCCGCCACTCAAGCCCCGCCCCCGAGGCGCCGAAACCCCGCCCCTGCCCGCCCAGGCCACGCCCACCCCGCTTTAGGCCGGGACCGCGCCCCCTGCAGGGCGCCCCGAGTGCCTCACGGCGCCGGCGGGGGGGGCGGGGGCAGGGGGTGCCCCCACCCCGCGCGGGGGGGTGTCCAGGGTGCCCCCCCCCCCAAAGCAAGACACGGCCCCAGAGCTGCTCCCACGCCTTTATTGAGCACAGCACCCCAGGGTGAGGGGTGGAGGCACCCACCCCCCCCCACCCCCCCCTCAGCCCTCCGCTGGCGCCGGGGGGGCATCGGGGGCCCCCCCGGGGGGCACCTCGGGGCTTTGGGTGCCGGGGGGGGGCGGCTCCGAGGAGGGGGGGCTGCTGGGAGCTGCCTCGGCCGAGGGGGGGGCTGCTGGGGAGGGGTCCGTGCCAGTGGGGGTGTCCTGGAGAGAGAAAGGGGGGGGGGTTAGAGATAGCCCCCCCCCCCAAGAAGCAGCACAGAGGGTGCTGGGGGGGGGGACTGCATACCTTGGGGGGGGCCGTGGAGGGGTCGAGGGTGGAGTCAGGGGGGGACCCGGCCCCCCCTGAGCTCTCCTCATCCTCGGGGACGCTGATGAAGATGGAGGGGGGCTCGAGATCGGCTCCCCCCAGGTCGGGGGGGGCCTCGGAGGGGGAGGGCCCCGCGCTGGGACCCCCCCCGGGGCTGGGGGCACCGCCTTCCCCTTCGTCGCCTCCTCCTCGCTCGCTCGCTTCGGGGCTTCTCCTGGGATTGGGGGGGCAGATGAAGGGGGATCCCCGCCTCGCCCCGTGCCCCGGGGGGGACCTGGAGACACCCCAACACCCCCCCACCCCCCACCCCCCCGCGCACCCCACCTCTCCGGGCGGCCCTTCCCGGGCGTCGGGCTCGTGGCGGGCGGAGGCCTCCAGGATGGCCATGGTGGAGAGCGGGATGTGGGCTTGCTGGGGGGGGGGGGGGCACGGCATCAGTGGGGGGGGTGCTGGACCCCCCCCTCCCCCCATACTGGGAGGCCCTCCCCACCCCCCGGTGCGTGCCGGGGTGGGGTGAGGGGTGGCCTGTCCGTCCCCCCGCCCCGGGGATGGCGGGGGGGGGGGTGTGGGGGTGTCACCTGGTGGGGGGTGAGGGCCCGGACGTGGGTGAGCAGGGGCTCCCGCAGCTCGGGGCACTTGTCGAAGATGGCGGCCAGCTGGGGGGGGGGCAGCTGCAGCACCACCTGGAAGGACTGGGGCTTCGTGCGCTGGCAGCACTTGATGAAGCCCTCCCACACCTTGGGGTACTTCCACACCTGGGGGGGGGGGGGGGGGGGGGAGGCAGAAGGAGAGGTCGGGGGGGGGGCCCCTGGGGGCACACTCCCCCCCCCCCCCCGGCCCTGTCACCCAGGGGCGACAGGGGGAGCAGCGGCGGCCCATGGGCACCCGGGGACAGCGGGGAGGGGGGCGTGGAGGGACAGGCATGGGGACAGACACCCCCATGGGGACACCCAGGGACAGTGGGAGGGGTCGGACAGACAGCCAGGGACAGGAGGGACGGACACCCAGAGGGACAGACACCTGGGCTGTGACACCCAGGGACAGGGGGACAGGACGGACAGACGCCCAGAGGGACAGACAGCCAGGGACAGGATGGACACACACCCAGAGGGACACCCAGGGACAGTGGGGACAGGACAGACAGACACCCAGAGGGACAGCGGCACAGGAGGGATAGACACCCAGAGGGACAGGAGGGACAGACACCCAGGGACAGGGGGACAGGATGGACAGACATCCAGAGGGACAGACACCCAGAGGGACAGGAGGGACAGACACCCAGGGACAGGGGGACAGGATGGACAGACATCCAGAGGGACAGACAGACAGGGACAGGATGGACGGACACCCAGAGGGACAGACACCTGGGCTGTGACACCCAGGGACAGGGGGACAGGACGGACAGACGCCAGAGGGACAGACAGCCAGGGACAGGATGGACACACACCCAGAGGGACACCCAGGGACAGGGGGACAGGACGGACAGACACCCAGAGGGACAGACAGCCAGGGACAGGAGGGACACACACCCAGAGGGACACCCAGGGACAGTGGGACAGGACAGACAGACACCCAGAGGGACAGCGGCACAGGAGGGATAGACGCTCAGAGGGACAGGAGGGACAGACACCCAGGGACAGGGGACAGGATGGACAGACATCCAGAGGGACAGACAGCCAGGGACAGGAGGGACAGACACCCAGAGGGACAGACACCTGGGCTGTGACACCCAGGGACAGGACAGACAGACGCCCAGAGGGACAGACACCCAGGGACAGGACGGACGGACACCCAGAGGGACAGAGGGACAGGATGGACAGACACCCAGAGGGACAGACACCCAGGACAGGGGGACAGGACAGACAGACACCCAGAGGGACAGACACCCAGGGACAGCGGGATGGGAGGGACAGACGCCTGGGGACACCAGGAGAGGACAGAGAGACGCCCAGAGGGACAGACACCCACAGCGGGACACCGGGACAGGACGGACGGACACACCCAGAGGACAGCCACCCCGGGCTGTGACACCCAGCAAACCCACAGAGGGACCAGCCGGCCACCCGAGGGCCCCACCCGGGCCCCACCCCCGAGGTGGGGGACAGACGGACGGACAGACCTGCTTCATGATGAGGCGGGAGAGGATGTTCATGACGAAGCCGCCCAGGCGGGGGTACATGGTGAGGGCCTGGATGACGGTGCGCATCAGCAGCATGGGCAGGGGGCTCTGCTCCATCAGCTGCTGCATCACCACCGCCAGCACCTCCGAGGTGTAGACGTTGCGCTCGGCGAAGCACAGGTTGGTGGCTGCCGAGGGGGACGAGAAGGGTGTCACCTCCCCCCCCAGCACCCCGGTGCGCCGGGGGGGGCCCACCCCGCCCCGCCCCGCCCCGCGGCACCCACCCTTGATGATGGACTTCATGTCGCACTTGGAGGAGTCGATGTTGTGCAGGGCGATCAACAGCTCCCCCGGGTTCAGCGGGGACACGGCCGAGGCGCCGTCACCTGCGAGGGGACGGCAGGGGGGTGCCCCGTCCCTCAGGCGGTCGGGGTGGGGATGGGGTCCGGGCGCCACGTCCCGTCTCCCGCCCCGTGGTGGCCCCCAGAGGCGAGGACCGTCCTGGGGTCGCCCTGCGTCCCTGCAGTCGTTCCCAGGGAGGTGCCATGTCCCCGTCCCCCCGCCCAGGACGGCCCCGTGTCCCCACAGCGAGCACCGGGACTGTCCCCAGGGAGGTGCCAGGCTCCGTGTCCCACCCCGGGGGCTGCCGCGTGTCCCGGGGCTGTCCCCGTCCCTACCGTGCTGCGTCCCCAGCAGGCGGTTGAAGACCTCCTTGACCACGATGGGGTTGAGCTTGATGAGTTTGGGCAGCGCCTGGATCACCTCTTTCTGCACCCGAAACGGCAGCGTTCAGTGGGGGGACGAGAGGGGAGGGGACACGGACGGAGGGGACACGGACGGAGGGGACACTCTGACCTTCTCCAGCCCGTTGAGGACGGGGATGAGGAACCTCACGTCCGGCAGCCGCTTGTGATAGAGATCACGGACCCTCTTCACCAGCTCGGGCGAGGGGGGCACTGCCGGAGGGGGTGGCACGTCACCACGGGGCACGTGCCACCCCGCCGCGTCCCCCCGTCCCTTACCTTTGTCCGTCAAGCTGTGCAGGCAGCGTGTCACCAGCGTCTCGGCTCCCTTGGGGCAGTTCTCCACCAGCAGCAGCAGCTCGGGCGAGTTCATCCCCATCCCCGGATCTACGGGAGAGCCAGCGCCGGCGTCACCGGGCCACCGCGCCCCCTCAACGCCCCCCTCCGTCGCGGGTCTCACCGGCTGCTCGATGACCCGCAGGACGGTGCGCTTGATGTCGGCGATGGCCTCGGTGTAGACAGAGGCCAGCTCGTGGATGAGCTTGTGGTTGTGGGCAGCAGCGCCAGGTAGAGGTAGAGGCACTGCTTGATGGTCTCCTCCGTCCACGGCGCCGCCACCTCTGCGTCACGCACGGTGTCACCGGAGCCCCGGGGACCCTCCCGAGCAGGCGCCGCCCCGTCCCCGAAACTCACCCGTGTCCTTGTCGGCCCCGAAGAGGACGGAGGGTGGGTTGGGGTGCACCAGGAGCTGCAGGTAGTTGAGGGCGAACTTCTCCACGTACTCCCGCAGCTGGTCCTTCTCGTACATGCGCTTGATGAAGAGCAGGGCCTGCTGGCGGACCTGCGGGGCGGCCCCGTGTCACCGGTGTGGGGACGGGGGCGTCCCCTGGGGCGCCGGCGGCCGAGCCCCGCGCCGGTACCTTGTCCTTCTCGTGGGAGCTGAGGTCCAGCAGGACGTGGAGGTACTGGAACTGCCGCGACGGCCGCTTGAAGATGAGGTCACGCAGCGTGGACATGCCCAGGTAGGTCCGGCTCTGGGGGGGGACACACACACACACGGTGGTGAGGGACGGCGGGGCTCGTCCCCATGTCCCCAAGCCCACGCATCCCCAAGCCCGCGTGTCCCCACCTCGTCCTCGCAGTACTTGCGGATGACCTCCAGCGCGCTCTCGGTGATCAGCGGCGCCTCCAGCACCACTTTGGTGAAAATCCTGCCGGGAAACGGACGTCATCGGGGTGGGGACGCCAACCGGGGTGGGGACACAGGTGGGCAACCCTGGGGACCGTCTGGAGGGATGTTCACGGCCCAAGAGCTGTGGCTCCCACTGCGCCGGTTCTCTGGAGCCCGGTGAAGCGGCTGGAGGCACCGTCCCGTCCCCGGTGGCACCGTCCCATCCCTGGTGGCACCGTCCCGTCCCGTCCCCCCCCCCGGTGGCACCGTCCCTACCCGTCCTTCTGGTCGGGCTTCTCCTGGAGGCCGGCGAGGAGCCCGATGAGACACTCGTCGTAGCGTTCCAGGCTGCCGGCGGGGAAGCGGCTCAGGTAGGCGTTGTACTCCTGGAAGAGCCAGGCGAAGGCCAGGTCCAGGCGGCCGCGGATGTCATCGAGGATGAAGGCCAGCACCTCGCTCTTCAGCGGCACCTCGAACTGCGTCACCAGCGAGGCCAGGATCTTCACGCGGGCCTGCCGGGGGAGGGAGGAGGGTCTGGGTGAGATTGGGGGCGGGGGCTCACCCCAATGCCGGGGGGGGGGGGGTGGGGGGTGGGTGCGTGCCGGGCGTACCTGGGCGGCCCCGCTGCAGGCGACGGCGCGCTCGGCGCGCAGGATGCGCTTGACGGCGCTGAGCTTCAGCTTCTCCATCTGCGCGTCGCTCAGCGGCTTGAGGACGTCGCCCAGGCGGAAAACCTTCTTGCGGCCACCGGCGCCCGCCAGCCTTGGAGGAGGAAAAGGGTGAGGGGGGGGGGGGGGGAGAAAGGGTCCGTCAGCACCCATGGGTGCTCCCCCCGTGGGGACGGTGGGGCAGCGGGGGGCTCACCGGGGCTGCGTGGCTGGGATGATGGGCTCAGGGCGACGTTTGGCTTGCGGGGCTTCCTCCTCCAGCAGGTTGGCGGCCGAGCCTTGGGCGCCCAGCACCGAGATGGCCTGGCCCTGGGCCAGCGCCGACAGCCGCCGCTTGATCACCACGCTCTCCGGCTTGGCCGTCTTCTCCTCCTTCGGCTCCTCCTTCAGGTGCTTCGTCTGCTCCACGCCTGAAAGGGTACGACGGGGACGCCTGACCCCTCGCCGTACCTCGGCTCAGGCTAAGGAGCAACCGGCCTCACGCCCTCGGGGTGAACCGGCGAGCTGGAAAGCTCCCGGCTCACGTACAAGGGAGCGAAGGGAAAAAAAAAAAAAAACCCCAAAAAAATATTTCGAAAGGTGGTTTCGAAACCCAAAACCGCCAAGATAACCAAAGTACGGAACGAGATACCGGAGCTAAAACGAAGACGCCTGTCTCGTCTGTCCTACTGACCAGCAGCCAGCTACTTCGCTCTATAATATTACCGTCAGGACGGGCCCAGCTGGAGCTCTCCTCGAATCGCAGCTGGACTGCGCGCCAGGCGACTCTCCCCTTGGGGAGGGACGCCTCTCAAGGTTTGAGGTTCCTCACCCGAGACTAAGAGACTCTTCCTTACGCAAGGCGGAGGGATCCCTTACCCGCGACAGATCCTCGGTACGTGACCGACAGCGTGCTCAATTAATACTAATGAAACATTACTAATCCCCGTAGCTACTCAATATTATTATAACCGTTGTATAGATAATTCCATTAGACATAAACCGTTGCCCAAGTCTGAGACTAAGATCGGATCCAGCCGCAGCTAGGCTCCGTAAGGAGTTTAGGAAGCAAAGGGGGTCCACTCTGAACCTCATGGCTCAACGGGAGGGTCCTCCTCACTCTTTGCGTCTCTGCGGGAACCATTCTAACTCGATTCTAACTCCCTTTTTCCCTCGCGCGTTCCTTCCACGCGGTCAGTAAAAGGCCGAGCCTCGCCATCGAACTTAACGAACCCGTCGAACGGCTCTTAAACTCCATCCAACTCCTCGAACTCTGTCAGATTCTTGGTTTACCTCAACAAAACACACTGCCGCTTCTCTCTTTCGAGTGAGGCGCGTTCCGCTCGGCGGCGGCAAACGGGGAGGGCTGGGGGGTGAGCACCCCCAAAAGGCGCTGGCGTGGAGGAAAATGGAGGGGGACACACACACACACACACGCGCACACAGGACACGCGCGCCGGCCCGCCGGTCCCCGCTCACCCGGGCCGAGCCCCGCCGCCGTCATCTGGGTGGCCATGAGCCGGGAGAGGTGTTTGATCTGCGCCTCGGTGCCGGCCGACTCCACGGGGGTGTAGGTGGCCTGGAAGGAGGCGGGCATGGCCTCGGGCAGGTACACCATGCTGATCAGCACCTGCGAAAACCAGGGAGGGGACACACCACCTTAGAGCCTCCCCCCCCCCCCCCAAAAGCGCCGCGTTCCCCCCCTCCAGCCCCGGCGCCGCGTCCCCGTTCCCCTGACCAGGTTGGCGACGTTTTCCGGGGTGAGCAGCGGCTGCAGGAACTCGGCGGTGATGTCCGTGTCCGAGGGGACGCTGGCCTGGCCGGCCGCTTTGGGCGCCGCCACCGTCGTCGGCTCCAGGTCCTTGTCCTCATCGTCCTCGCCCAGGGGGGGCTCTGCCGGGATGGGGGTCAGGGTCCCCCGGAGGTCCCCGGGGGGGGGGGAGGGGGGGTTGATCGGCCACCACCAGGCAGCGGGGGGCCCCAGAGAGGAAGCGGGAGGACTCGGGGGGGGGGGGGTGAGGTGTCTGTTTTGCCACCGATGGTCCCCAGGAGAGGACTGGGAGGACTTGGAGGGTGTTTAATGCCACCACCCTTCCCTAGGAGAGCACTGGGGGGGGAACCCTGAGGGGCACTGGGAGGACCTTAGGGACGTTTAATGCCACCACCCAGCCCTAGCGTGACCAGGAACAGACTGGGAGGACCCCAGGAGGGACTGGGAGGACCCTGAGGGGCACTGGGAGGACCCCGAGGGGTATTTAAGGCCGCCCCACATCCCCAGGAGAAACCAGGAAGACCCCGGGTGGCACCAGGAGGACCTTGGGGGGGGTGTAATGCCACCACCTGTCCCCAGGGGGGGACACTGGGAAGACCCCGGGTGGCACTGGGAGGACTCCAAGGGTACCTAGTGCCACCGTCCATCCCCAGCAAGGACTGGGAGGACCCCGGGTGGCACCGGGAGGACCTCGGGGGGGTTGTAACACCACCATCTGTCCCCAGTGTCCCCGGGAGGGCACCGGGAGGACCCCAATGGGCACCAGGAGGGCCCGAGGGGCGTTTAATGCCCCAGAGGGAGCTGGGAGGGCCCCGAAGGCGCGTGGTGCCACCAGGGAGGGGACACCGGCGACACCCCCCGCCCCCCCCGGGTCTCACCAATCTTCATCTTCTTGAGGGCGGCGTCGGGCTCGTCGCGGGGTCGTTTGCGGGCATCGCGGGGGCTGGGCATGCTGCGGGCGATCTCGGCCTGTTGGGTGCCCAGGTCGACGAGGAGGGTGGTGATCTGGGGCTGGAAGTCCCCCGAGGACGGGTGCCGCAGGACGCTCAGGAGGTGAAGCTTCAGGTTCTTACGGACGCTGCTCACCTGCGACTTGGCCAGGGTGGGGGGCAGGTTGGCTGCAAAAGAGGGGACCCCCCCCCCCCATGTTAGGGATGCCTGGGGACACGGGACGCCTGGGGACACAGACACGGGACGCCCGGGTCCGCGGGGACATGGGACACTGTGGTTTGGGTGGCAACAGGGTCCGCTGCCTGCAAGAGGGTGGGGGCGAGCCTGGGTCCTCAGTCGAGATGGAAGGCGGGTGCTCGGGAACCGGGACCGAGGATGTTTGGGTCCCCAGCCCCACGGGAGGTGGCCGTGGGGACCTCGGGGATCCAGGACTCCCCAGGGGAGCGGGAGGAGCCCGGGACCCCCTCACCCCGCACAGCCCGTGAGCGCTGCGGGGACCGGTCGGCGCCGGGGACGCTCTGTTCCCACGGGTGACGGTGACACCCGGTGAGGCGGCGTTTACCGTGGAGGGTCTCGTAGGCTTGGATGACCTCGGCCATGAACATGGGCCGCTGGCGGGCGATGGTGGCCAGGGAACCCAGGGCGGCCGTCAGGTTGATGCTGGAGATGGCCGGGTGCACCATGAACTTGAGGAGCTGCTCCAGGGCGGCCTTGCCTTCCTCCCACAGCACGTCTGCGGGGACACGGGGGACGCTCAGCCGGGTGTCCCCCCTCCTGGAGGTGACCCCACCGCCCCGCGCCTGCCGGCCTCACTGTATTTGATGTAGGGGTGGTCCTTGGGGATGCGTTCGAGGCTGATGTCGTTCTCGTGACGTTTGGGGACGTCCGAGTCGGCCATGCGGGGCGAGAGGGTGATGATGAGCCCCTCCACGAACTTGATGGCGTGGGTGCGGATGCCGTCGTTGTCCGAGTCGAGGAGGAGGATGATGTCGCTGGCCATGGCCGCCATCATCTCCCAGCAAGCCTCCTGCAGCTCGCTGATCACCTTCGACTTCACCATCCACTGCGGGCAGGGAGGGGTTAAACCTCGCCGGCTGGTCCCCCCGGCACCCGGGGGTGCCCCCCTGCCAGCACCCAGGGGTGCCTCACCTGCAGGGCCACCTTGTAGAGCTGGGTCATGGTGAGGATGGCCTTCTTCACCACGTTGACGTTCTCGTCCTTCAGCAGCATGTTGAGGTTGGCAATGAGCTTCAGCAGCAGCTCGATGTCCCGCTTGCTGGGGGGGGGGGGGACACACACAAAACGGGTGGGGGCACAGATGGGTGCTCCCACGTGGCCCCCCACCCACCCACAAGATGGCCCCCGGGAGAAAGCGGGTGCTCAGCGCCAACATCTCCTCCCTGCCCGTGTCCCCAAAAGCCTGGATGGGGGCACGTCCGTCCCGCGGGACGCGGGGGACGGTGCCGTGCGCCCCCAGGGCCCGAGTGCGGGTGCTCAGCACCCACACCCCGTCCCCCTCCTCGGCCCCCCGCAGGGTGACGCCCACCCCCCTCCAAGTGGGTGCTGAGCCCCCCCCCCACCCCAGACCCCCCCCCCCCCCCCTTACCAGCCTCCTCGATGAAGCCCACCACGAACTTCCGCACCTCGATGGACTTGTCGGCCTGGAAGGCGATGATCTCCTGGGGGGGGGGGACGGGGACGAGGGACGGGGGGGGGGGCTCAGCACCGGGCTGGATCCATCCCCCCGCCCCGGATCCATCCCACCCCTCCCTGCTCACGTCCAAGAAGTTGTCCAGCAGCGTGGGGTCCTTGTTGATGATCAGCTCCTGCACCTGGGGACAGAGGGACGCGGTGGGGACGCGGGGACGGGGCCACCTCCCCCGCCAGCCCGTCCCCGTCCCCCCCGGGGTGCAGGATGCGGCTGCCAGCTCACCTGCTTGAGGATGTTGATCTTGGAGTCGTTGCTGATCAAGGCCGCCTGGTTGAGGAGATCCACCACCTGCGGGGCCCAGCTCAGTCCCGGGGGACACCGGGGGGGGGGGGTGGGGGGGGTGGCCCCAGTATGTCACTCCCCCCCACCCCCCCCAGGCCACCGCTGGAGCCCCTCGAGGTGGCCGCCGTGTCCCCCGGATTGGATCTGTCCCCCCTTGGCCAAAGCCACCGCGGCCCCTTGGAGGTCACCACAACCAGATCCCAGGGCAGTGGATCCAGCCCTGCCCCCCCCCATCCTGGGGATTCGCCCCCCCCCCTTCCCCAGATCCCAGATCCCAGGGATCCTGCCCCCCCCATCCTGGGGACCCTGTCCCTGCCCTCATCCCAGGGATCCCATCCCGCCCCACCCCGGGGATCCGGGGATCCCGCCCCCCCCAACCCCCTGCACTGGATCCAGGGATCCTGCCCCCCCTCGTGGATCCCAGGGGCCCCGCCCCCCCCATCCTGCGGATCCCAGGGATCCCCCCCTCCGTCTGGGGATCCTGCCCCCTCCCCCTGGATCCCAGGGATCCTGCCCACCCCCACCAGATCCCGGGGACCCCCCCCCCCTCCCCCCCCAGCGGATCCCAGCCCCACCCGCTCGGAGGTGCTCATGCCGTCGCTGCCGCACTCTTCCTCGCTGAAGAACTGGGAGGCCACGCTCATGCGGGGGCTGGGGCCCTCGGCCCCGCCCGGCCCCGCCATGGCCCTGCCCTGGGGGGGCACAACGGCGTCACACCCTATACGGCCCCGCCACAGGGCCCCCAGCGTGCTCCTATACAGCCCCGAGGTGCCCAGGCGGCACCTGGGATGCTCTATAGGGCCCCTGGGTTGTCCCAAATGCCCCATACGGCTCCTGGACGCTCTATATACGGCCCGGAGATGCCCCATACAGCCTCTGGGACACCCTATATGGCCCCCGGACGTTCTATACGGCCCAGAGATGCCCCATACAGCCCCTGGGACACCCTATATGGCCCCCGGATGCTCTATATGGCCCAGAGATGCCCCGTATGGCCCCTGGGACACCCTATATGGCCCCCGGACGCTCTATACGGCCCAGAGACACCCTGTACAGCCCCTGGGACACCCTATACGGCCCCTGCACACTCTATACAGCCCAGAGACACCCCTGGGACACCCTATATGGCCCCCGGATGCTCTACACAGCCCAGAGATGCCCCGTATGGCCCCTGGACACCCTATATGGCCCCTGCACACTCTATACAGCCCAGATGGCCCCCGGACGCTCTATACGGCCCAGAGACGCCCCGTACGGCCCCTGGGACACCCTATATGGCCCCCGGATGCTCTATAGGGCCCAGAGATGCCCCATACAGCCCCTGGGACACCCTATACGGCCCCTGCACACTCTATACAGCCCAGAGACACCCCTGGGACACCCTATATGGCCCCTGGATGCTCTATACGGCCCAGAGACGCCCCGTATGGCCCCTGGGACACCCTATATGGCCCCTGCACACTCTATACAGCCCAGATGGCCCCCGGACGCTCTATACAGCCCAGAGACGCCCCTGGGACACCCTATATGGCCCCTGGATGCTCTATACGGCCCAGAGACGCCCTGTACAGCCCCTGGGACACCCTATACGGCCCCTGGACACCCTGTATGGCCCCCGGATGCTCTATACGGCCCAGAGATGCCCCATACAGCCCCTGGGACACCCTATACGGCCCCTGGACACCCTGTATGGCCCCCGGATGCTCTATATGGCTCCTAGGATGCCCTACGCAGCCCAGAGATGCCCCGTACAGCCCCTGCGATGCTCTATACGGCCTCTGGGTTGCCCCAGACACCTCTAGGTTGCCCTATACAGCCCCAGGTTGCTCCGTATGGCTCCTGGGCTGCACTATACAGCACAGAAATGCCCCATGCAGCCCCTGGGATCCCCTATATGGCCCCAGGGTGTCCTACACCCCCCTGGGATGTCCCATATGCCCCCCCCCCCCCCCCGTTACCGCTAACCCAGACCCCTATGCAGCGCCTGCCCCGGGCCCTGCCATCACACGCACCCTATAGCACCCCATTCCCACGCAGCCCAGTCCCTACAGAGCTCCCCCCACCCCAGCACAGGACCCTATAGAAAGCCCTCCCCCCATACATCCTTCCAGGGGCTCCCGCCTCCTATAGATCCCCATTTCCCACACAACCCTGGGTCCCACAAACTGCCCAGGGCCCTATAGAGGCCCCCCGCTCCTATAGGAACCTATAGCCCCCACTCCTACACTGCCTCCACCCCTCTGTGGCGCCCCATCTTCACACACCCCGTGTCCACATGGACCCTATAGTGCCGACACACACCGCCCAGGCCCTTAGGAGCCCCCTCCCACCCCTATAGGCGCCTATAGCCCCCTGCACCCCTCCCATGGCCTCCCCCCCCCCCCCCGAGAGCCCAATTCCCCACATACCCCACGTCTGCCGCCCCAGGCATTGCACAGGGCCCTGCAGAGCCCCTTCTCGCCCCCCTATAGAGCCTATACCCCCCCCAGCCCCACACGGCCTCCACCCCCTATAGAGCCCCACCGTCCCGGGCCCCGCCCGCCTCCTACACATGGCCCAGGGCCCCGTGGAGCCCCGGGGCCCTATAGAGTCGTCCGTCCCCACCCCGCAGGCCCCCTATAGAACACACACCCCCCCCCCCCCCCCCGGCCCTATGGAGCCCCCATCCCCCTCACCGCCGCCCGCGCGCTCGGCGGCCTCCGCGCGCCCCTGCGCACGCGCAGCCCCGCCCCGCCGTCAGCGCGGGGGGAGGTGCCCGCCGGGAGCCGAGGGGCGGGGCCTCTCTCGACCCCGCCCCTCCCCAGGCTCCGCCTCCCCACGCCGGGTTGGGGGGGAGGGCGGTGCGCGCATGCGCACGGCCTCCGCGCACGTGGGGAGCGGGGACGGGGAGCCCCCCAAATTGCCCCCCCGGACCCCAAACTGCCCCCCCAACCCCCCCAGTTACCCCCCACTTGCCGCCCCCGCTCCCCAAGACCCCCCCACTCGCCCCCCCCCCCAAGAACCAGCCAAGCCACAGCTTAACCAAACCCCCTCCAAAAAAAAGCATTGCTTTATTGACCAAAAAGCCCCCCCAAAAAACAACAGAGCTTTGGGGGACCCCCCCCCCCCCCCGATCCCCCCCCTCCCAGGGAACAGGCACTTGTCACATGCCACCCCCCACACACCCCCCCCCCAGGGGGGTGGGTTACGGTAGGGCCTCCCAAAACAATGCCTGGCGGGGAAACTGAGGCACGGGGGACACACACACACACGGGGACGGCGGCGGGGCGAGGGGGGCGTCCCTGGGGGGTTGGGGGTGTCCCGGGGGGGGGGGGTGGGGGGGTCCCTCAGGGGTCCCGCTCCCTCTTGACGCGGACGTCCCCGGCCAAGATGGCGGCGATCTCTCCCTGCATGAAGGCCCAGGGAGGCCGGATCCGGCCAGGGGGCAGCGGCCCCCGCTGGGGCAGTGCACCTCCCCGCCGGCTCCCCGCGCCCGGATGGCGCGGCGGGCGCAGGGGAAGCAGAACCGGTGCGCCGGCACCGAGGGGCACTGCACGAAGTGGGTGTCCTCCAACCGCTGCCGGCACAGGCCACAGCGCAGGGCCGGCGACACCGAACCCTCTGCCGGACGCTGGGCGACGGGCGGTTCCTCGGAAGAAGCTTCGCCCGGCGGTGGTGCCGGTGCGGTCGCGGTTCATCCGGCTCCGGCGAAGCAGCTTTGCGGCGGCGGCGCGGCGGCGGCGGCGGGTGCTGCTGCGGCAAGGCTTCGGGCGCCGGCGGGTGGCGGAAGAAGCGGACGGCTTCGGTGAAGAGTTCGCCCAGCAGACGCCAGTCGCCGCTGCCCTGGCGCTTCTCGTACTCCAGGTACTTGTAGCCGGAGGAAATGGCTTTGCCGGGCGCCCGCAGGCAGTCCTGGAACATCTGCTTCGCCAGGCCCAGCACGCCGGCGTAGACGCTGCCGGAACCGCAGGGGTATTCGGCAAAGAGCTTCAACTCGAACTCGAAACCGGGCCGGGGCGCGGCGTCGAAGGCGAAGACTCGTCCCACCAGTGCGTGGTCCTTACGGAAGCGGACGTTGAAGGGAGCGCAGCCGGCGAGGGCGGCAAGGCGTTCCCGCACCGCCGGCGGCTTCCCCGGCCAGTCCTCGGCGCGGCCGCGCATGGCTTCGCTCAGCTCCGCCAAGCACTCGGCGCCGCGCTGGGCGGCACGGCACCGGCGGCGGGGGGCCGCGGCGCTCGGCCGTCACCTCCTCGGGGCGGCTCGGCCCGGCGGGCGGGCGCGGCACCGGCGGGGCGTCGGGGTGCCGGCTCTCGGCGCGGCCGTGCCGCAGGCGGCGGGCGGCCTCCAGCAGCGGTTCGATGCGGTCGGCGCCCTCGAAGTTGACGCAGCCGCGGCAGACGGCCTCGCTGAAAGTCCCACACCACGGCCCAGGGCGTCTTGGGCAGGTCGCACAGGTAGCACCACTGCCGCCGCCACGACATGGCGGCGGGGGGGGGGGGGGGGGGGGGGCCGCCGCGACCCCTCCCCCTCCGCGCTTAGGTCTCCCTCGGCGGGTGCTCCTCCGCGGGACCCCCGCGCAGAAGGGGGGGGGTCCCCTCGGCGGGGGGGTGTTCTCTCGGAGTTCCCCCCCCCCCTCAGCACGGCCCCCCTCGGGGGGTCCCCCCCTCAGCAGACGCCCCTCGCTAGGCCGCCCCCTCAGCACGGCCCCCCCCCCCGGTGTCCTCCCCTCGGCGCGGCCCCCCCCCCCCTCGCGGCGGCCCCCCCGCAAGGGCCCCTCGGGGTCCCGGTCCCTGTCGTGTGTGTGTGTCCCCGGTTTACATACCGGCCGCGCGCGCCTTAAAGGGGCCGCCGGGGCGGGACGGGACCGGACCGGGAACCGGGGTGGGTGGGGGGGGGGGGGGGGGGGGGAGGGGAGAGGGGACACGGGAGGGCGGCAGTGCGCCTGCGCGGGGCGGCGGGGAGGCGGAGGGGAGGGGTGCGCGCAGGCGCGCGGGGGTAAAGGGGACGGGCGGCGCATGCGCGCGGCGCGTGCGGTGCGCTGCCCCGGTGGGTGTCGCGTCGTCCGTGTGTCCCCCGCGCGCCTGCCTGGGCCCGCCCCCTTGGCACGGGCCCCGCCCCCTTGGCACGGGCCCCGCCCCAATCCCCCGCCCGCCGGACTCCGCCCCGGCAAAGCCCCGCCCCCCCCGAGGACCGGCGGGGCGGGGCGATCTCCCCCTCCCTCCCTTGGCCACGCCCGACACCCCCCCCCGGCGCTGTCGGGCGGGGCGGCCCCACCGCCTCTGGCCCCGCCCCGCCCCGCCCCGCCCCGCCCCCGCCCCGCCCCGCCCCGCGGCTGCCGCCGCTCGGCCGGTGCCGGTGCCGGTGCCCCGTGAACCCCGACCCGCCCGACTCCCGCAAGCGGGCCGCTCGAGACACCCCCCCCGGAGGCCTCCAGCACCAAGCGCTCCCACACCGGCGGGGAGGACCCACGGGGACCCCCCCGGGACCCCCCCGGGACCATCCCCGGGACCCCCCCAGCATCCCCGTGCCCGGCGTCAGCCCCCCCCCCCCCCCCCCCCCGCCCCGTATCCTCGGTACCGGCCCCGGAGCCCCCCCGCGACGGGGCCGGGGCGGGGGGGCACGCGGTACCGGGCGGTCCGGAGCAACCGGGG
>JAPZLJ010000035.1:0-188957 GCA_027474245.1 Spheniscus humboldti | reverse complement strand
AAGGACGCGGAGCTGGACAAGCGCATCGAGGCGCTGCGCAAGAAGAACGAGGCCCTTATCAAGCGTTACCAGGTGCGGCGGGGAAGCTCGGGGCGCGTGTCGTGTCGTGTGTGTGTCCCCCCCTGCCCCGTCCCCCCCTCCGCCCCGTCGTCCCCCCCCCCCCCCGGGCCTGTGCACCGGCAGGGAAGGCGCTTACGGCCCCTAATCCCCTGCCTGCGGCGGCTTAACGCCGGGCTGGGGGGGGGGGGTTTAACCTAATACGGGGGCGCGGGGGTGGGAATCCTGTCCTTCGCCTCCCCGAAATCCACGTGGGGATGTGGGGGGGGGGGCTTGTCCCGCCTCACGCCCGGATCCCGGCGGCAGGAGATCGAGGAAGATCGGAAGAAAGCGGAGCAGGAGGGGATCGCGGTGACGGCTCTGCGCCGGGCGCGGCCCCCCGACGCCGAACCCGAGAGGAGATGGGTGGACAAGGATCTCTCCGTCACTGTCCAGGTCATGCTCTCCCCCGGGGTGAGTGGGGGGGGGCCGGGGGGGGGTGTGGGTGGATTTGGGGTTCAGGGGGACCATCCGTGGGGTTCAGGGCAAGTGGCGGGGTGGGGGATCTGCTGTGAATCTTGCTGAACCCTCTCTCCCGCCCCCCCCCCCCCCCCCCCCCCCCCCAATCTCCTCCTCTCCAGGAGAAGCGCGTGACGAAGGACAAGAAGCCATCGGGCACCCCTAAACCCGGCCGCGGCGCCGCTCCCCGCGGCTCGGGGCGCGCCGGCCTGCGTCCTTCCGGCCGTTCCCCGCGGGGGGAACAACCCCCCGACCCCTTTTGGGAGGGGGAGACGACGCGACCCCGGGGGAGCGAGGCGGCCGGGGAAGGCGCTCGCGGGGCCGGGGGGTGGCCGGCCCGGCGATGGGAGGCGACGCCGGCCCCGACCGAAAATCCAAGGTGGGGGGTGTTTTGGTTTTGGGTTTTTTTTTCTTTTTTTTGGAGGGGGCCGGGTGGGGTTTTGGGGGAGCCGGGTGGGTTCACCTCACACCCTAGGGGTGCGGGGACGGGGTGGGGTGGGGGCTGTTACCGGTTTGGGGGTGCTGCCTGTCCCCGGAGGCAGCCGGTTTACTCCTCGCCAGGAATGGGAAGAGCGACGACGGCAGAACATCGAGAAGATGAACGAGGAGATGGCGAAAATCGCGGAGTACGAGAGGAACCAGCGGGTGAGGAGGAAAAGGGGATCGGGGGGAGGGCGGGCGGTCTCGAGTGCGTGTGTGTGTCCCCCCCAAGGGGTGACAATGTCCCCCAAGGGGTGACAACGTCTCCCTTCCCCGACTCAGGACGGGCTTCACGAGAAGAACCCGGTACGCAACTTTTTGGACGACCCGCGCCGTAGCGGCCCCTTCCAGGACGCCGATCGCAAGGAAGGGAGCCGGCGGCACGTCCGAAATTGGGGGGGAGCCGATTTCGACAAGGTCAAGGCGGGGATGGAGCGTGAGAAGACCTGGCAGGGCCCCGTACGTACCCCGGTGGGTCCCCCCACCTCCTGCCCCTCGGGGTTTGGGTTTTTTTTTTTTTTTCCGGGGTGGGTTCTGGGATGGACGTTGTTGGGGGGGGGTTTGAGTGGCTGGACAGGGCTCGAGCCGTGTCTCGCCGCAGGGACGGCCGTTCCAGCCCGAAAACTGGGGGGCCGCTGGACATGACGCTCTCCATGACGGGTCGGGAACGAGCCGAATACGTCGTTGGAAAAAGGAACGGGAACAGATCGATCAGGAACGCCTGGCGCGCCACCGCAAACCCACCGGGCAGTGGCGGCGGGAGTGGGATGCCGAGAAATCGGAGAGCATGTACGGAACGGGGAGCACGGTGGTGGCTTTGGGGGGGGGGGGGGGGGATGGTTTTGCGGCGTCCCCGCTGTCACCCGTTCCCTTCCTTAGGTTCAAGGATGGTTCTGCGGCGGCGCCCGGCTCGGAAGCGAGCGGCGGGGAGGAGAACAGGCGTCCTCCTCCCAAACTTCCTACCTTCGGGGAATTCCTCGCCCCGCATCGCGCCCAGCGGAGGAGAAAGGGCCGGGGACGCGGCCAGGGAGCCGGGACCAAGCCCTACAGGTCGGTGGGGTCACCTCGCGTCCCAGCGAGGATTTTGGGGGGGGGAGCTCCTCTCTGAGCCCCGTTTTCCCGGGGATTTTGGTCTCCGAGCCGCTGGGATCTTCTTTTTCCCCTCCAGCATGCACGATAACCGGTGGGAGGAGAAGGAGCTGCCGGCTCCGACCGAAGAAGCCGAGAGCCGGAAGGTAAAACCGCCGGGGCAAGAGCCTGGGGGGGAACCGGCGGGTGTTCGGCCGCGCCGCGGTGCCCTTCTTCCCGCCCCGCCCCCCCCCCCCAGCCCCCCGCCCTCTGATACTCCCCCCCCCGCCCCAAACCCCGTGCCCGCAGGCGGAGGAAGCACCGAGCAGGGCCCTCCCGGAGCCCCCCCCTTCCCTCAGCCCCGAGGAGGATGAGGACCAGTGGGAGGACGTCAGCGAGGAGGAGGAAGAGGAGGAGGAGGAAGAAGAAGAAGAAGAAGAAGAAGAAGGCGGCAGCAGCCCAGGGTCACCGAGCGAGGACGAAGCACCCCGCAGTGCGTCCCCCAAAGCTCAGCGTCCCCCCAGAACCGGGCAGGCTGCGGCTCCCAAACTGCCCGTGCCCCCCGCCGCCGTGGCACCCGCCCCAGACGGGGGGGCCGGCACCCCCCCGAGCCCCTTCTCCCCCGTGGAAGGCCACCAGCCCGTCTCGGACTGGGGTGAGGAGATGGACCTGGCCTCTCCCCGCAGCAGCCTGGGGGACAGTCCCTTTTCGGGTCCCACTGTCCCCAAGTTGAGAGGGGCTTCCGGAGAGACTCCAGGTAAAGGGGGTGGGTGGGGAGGGGGCGCTCTGCCCCCATTAGGGCTTGGCGGGGTGGGGGGGGGTGGGGGGAGGACGGGACGGGGAACGCTGACCCAAACCTGGGCTTGAATCCCTTGGGATCTGGGAGGGGACGCGGAGCCGGAGCAAGCAGGACAAGGGAAGAGGCCGAACGACGGGGGCTTGACCATCTCTTTCCCCCCCCGCCTTCGCCCAGGGTTGAGCCCCACAGAGCTGGCTGAGCCCCCCCGGGGAGCGCGGAGCCCTGCGGAACCCCCCCAAGGGGAAGAAGCGAGGCCGAAGACGGAGCGAGAGGCATTGGAGAAGCAGGAGGAGGCGGCGGGGAGCCCGCCGGAGGACGGGACGCAAGGTGGTGAGGGGAATACGGGGGGGACGGGACGCGCGCACACGCCACGCTTCGGGTCCCCCGTTTTCAGACCCCGATTTGTTCTTTCCCACCCCCCCCCCCCCCTCCCCCTGCCCCCCAGGAACCCCGACGTTTCCCCGCCAGCCGGACGCGGAGGCGACCCCCGGCACGGTGGAGATCACGGACTTCGAGCGGGTGCGTTTCCGTAAGAATTCGCCTTCTCCGGCCGCTCGCTAACGGGGAACTGACAACCCCCACCCTCCGGGCTCTTGTCTTGTCTGTCTGTCCTTCCCACTTCTGCTTGCCGGCTCTGACGCTCCCGCTGACAGACTGACTCTACCTGCGAAACATCCCGGAGCTGCCGCTCTTTGCTCCCGGCATCTCCGGGTTCGGGATCCGATTCTTTGCGAAGCCCGAGAAACGTGGCGGGTGGCGGAGGCTGGCGGCGGGTGCTGCTCTTGCCGGGGAAGCTGCGACGTCTGTATGTCTGTCTGTCCGTCCTGGATTAAACTCTCTTCCTTTCCCGAACAGCCCGAGGGACTGGTCTCTCCCTGTAGCCACGGCGGGGAGGGGGGGGAGGTTGTGGAGCCAGGATAATGCTCTGCCCTCGGAGAGCTGGGGCCGGGGGGGGGGGGTGGGGGGCAAAATACCAGCCCCCCCCCTACCCCCCGCTGCCGCCTCTTGGGGCAGAATCGGGCCCCGCGCCCAAAAAGTGGGGTGCCCGCCAGCACCCCGTCGCCCGGCGCCGGGGTGGCAGGAGGGTGCAGAGGCAGGGACCCCGGACCCCGTCCCCGAGCTTATTTTGGTGGCTCCGGGGCCGGCAGCCGCCTTCACACCTCCTCCTCCTCCTCCTTCTTCTTCCTCTTCCTCTTCCTCTCTCTCTCTCTCTCCTCTCCGGCAGGACGGCCAAGCGCCCCGACGTCCTCGAACGGCCTCACCGTCACCCGGGTCGCTCCCGCCGTGACCGTTACAGCTTTCTAGAGACTGTGAGCCGGCAGGAATAACCCGGGGCGAGGCGAGGCGGGGCGGGGCAGGGCGGGGCGCAACCGCGGGGGGGGGGGGGGGAACCACCCCAAAACCAAACAAAAACCGTCACCTGCCTCCACCTCCTTGGGGGTTTGGCGCTTGCTGGGGGGCGGGGGGGGGGGGGGGGGAACACCCCCCTCCCCGAATCCCTTCTGCACCCACGAGGGGGAGGTGGGTCGAGCCCGGCGTCGGGGGGTGTTCTAGGAGCGGAGGGCGCCGGCGGCGGCCCCCGTGGATCCCAAAAAGGGGTTTAGGGGGGGGGCTCCAGCCGCGCACCCCCAGTTCCCGGCAGCTGCCTGCAAAGCTCCTACCCCTGGCAGGGCATGGGGGTTTTTTTTTGGGGGGGGTGGGGGGTCAGGGGGTCCCCTTCTTCCCCTCCCTCCCCTCCCGTGCCCTGGAGCCGGGCGGGGAGGGGGGTGGGCTCGGGCCGCCCCCGTCCCACCGCCTCTTTGTAAAATAAACCTCCGAGACGTCTTTGCGCCTGGTCCTTGCTCGCGGGGGTCCCCCCTCTTGCTTGCTGGGGTGTCTCCTCCTTGTCATCCCCCCCACCCACCCCCCCCCCCCCCGCTTGCTCACGGTGGTGGGGGGCTGGGGGGGGGGGGGGTGTCCTCCTCTCCTCTCAAGGCCGGGGAGGTGGTGACGGTGGGGTCCCGGTACCGGCAAGGGGCCGCCCCGGCAGGCGTCGGGGCTGCCGAGCTTTGGTGGGGCTGTGACGCTGCCTCGGCCCCTTACCTGTTCGGGGGGGGCCACACACGGGATTCCTCGGGTTTTTTGGGGGTGCAATGAGGAGCGTAAGGGCTCCGGAGGAGGTTTTTGGGGTGCAACGAGGAGCGTTAAGGGCTCCGGAGGAGGTTTTTGGGGTGCAACGAGGAGCGTAAGGGCTCCGGAGGAGGTTTTTGGGGTGCAACGAGGAGCGTAAGGGCTCCGGAGGAGGTTTTTGGGGTGCAATGAGGAGCGTTAAGGGCTCCGGAGGAGGTTTTTGGGGTGCAACGAGGAGCGTAAGGGCTCCGGAGGAGGTTTTTGGGGTGCAACGAGGAGCGTTAAGGGCTCCGGAGGAGGTTTTTGGGGTGCAACGAGGAGCGTTAAGGGCTCCGGAGGAGGTTTTTGGGGTGCAACGAGGAGCGTAAGGGCTCCGGAGGAGGTTTTTGGGGTGCAACGAGGAGCGTAAGGGCTCCGGAGGAGGCTTTTGGGGTGCAACGAGGAGCGTAAGGGCTCCGGAGGAGGCTTTTGGGGTGCAACGAGGAGCGTAAGGGCTCCGGAGGAGGTTTTTGGGGTGCAACGAGGAGCGTTAAGGGCTCCGGAGGAGGCTTTTGGGGTGCAACGAGGAGCGTTAAGGGCTCCGGAGGAGGTTTTTGGGGTGCAACGAGGAGCGTTAAGGGTTCCGGAGGAGGTTTTTGGGGTGCAACGAGGAGCGTTAAGGGCTCCGGAGGAGGTTTTTGGGGTGCAACGAGGAGCGTAAGGGCTCCGGAGGAGGTTTTGGGGTGCAACGAGGAGCGTAAGGGCTCCGGAGGAGGTTTTTGGGGTGCAACGAGGAGCGTAAGGGCTCCGGAGGAGGTTTTGGGGTGCAACGAGGAGCGTAAGGGCTCCGGAGGAGGTTTTTGGGGTGCAACGAGGAGCGTTAAGGGCTCCGGAGGAGGTTTTTGGGGTGCAACGAGGAGCGTTAAGGGCTCCGGAGGAGGTTTTTGGGGTGCAACGAGGAGCGTTAAGGGCTCCGGAGGAGGCTTTTGGGGTGCAACGAGGAGCGTAAGGGCTCCGGAGGAGGCTTTTGGGGTGCAACGAGGAGCGTTAAGGGCTCCGGAGGAGGTTTTTGGGGTGCAACGAGGAGCGTAAGGGCTCCGGAGGAGGTTTTTGGGGTGCAACGAGGAGCGTTAAGGGCTCCGGAGGAGGTTTTTGGGGTGCAACGAGGAGCGTAAGGGCTCCGGAGGAGGTTTTTGGGGTGCAACGAGGAGCGTAAGGGCTCCGGAGGAGGTTTTTGGGGTGCAACGAGGAGCGTAAGGGCTCCGGAGGAGGCTTTTGGGGTGCAAGGAGGAGCGTAAGGGCTCCGGAGGAGGTTTTTGGGGTGCAACGAGGAGCGTAAGGGCTCCGGAGGAGGCTTTTGGGGTGCAACGAGGAGCGTAAGGGCTCCGGAGGAGGTTTTTGGGGTGCAACGAGGAGCGTAAGGGCTCCGGAGGAGGCTTTTGGGGTGCAACGAGGAGCGTAAGGGCTCCGGAGGAGGTTTTTGGGGTGCAACGAGGAGCGTAAGGGCTCCGGAGGAGGCTTTTGGGGTGCAACGAGGAGCGTAAGGGCTCCGGAGGAGGCTTTTGGGGTGCAACGAGGAGCGTAAGGGCTCCGGAGGAGGTTTTTGGGGTGCAACGAGGAGCGTAAGGGCTCCGGAGGAGGCTTTTGGGGTGCAACGAGGAGCGTAAGGGCTCCGGAGGAGGCTTTTGGGGTGCAACGAGGAGCGTAAGGGCTCCGGAGGAGGCTTTTGGGGTGCAACGAGGAGCGTAAGGGCTCCGGAGGAGGCTTTTGGGGTGCAACGAGGAGCGTAAGGGCTCCGGAGGAGGTTTTTGGGGTGCAACGTGGAGCGTTAAGGGCTCCGGAGGAGGTTTTTGGGGTGCAACGAGGAGCGTTAAGGGCTCCGGAGGAGGTTTTTGGGGTGCAACGAGGAGCGTTAAGGGCTCCGGAGGAGGTTTTTGGGGTGCAACGAGGAGCGTAAGGGCTCCGGAGGAGGTTTTGGGGGTGCAACGAGGAGCGTAAGGGCTCCGGAGGAGGTTTTGGGGGTGCAACGAGGAGCGTAAGGGCTCCGGAGGAGGTTTTGGGGGTGCAACGAGGAGCGTAAGGGCTCCGGAGGAGGTTTTGGGGGTGCAACGAGGAGCGTAAGGGCTCCGGAGGAGGCTTTTGGGGTGCAACGAGGAGCGTAAGGGCTCCGGAGGAGGTTTTGGGGGTGCAACGAGGAGCGTAAGGGCTCCGGAGGAGGTTTTGGGGTGCAACGAGGAGCGTAAGGGCTCCGGAGGAGGTTTTGGGGGTGCAACGAGGAGCGTAAGGGCTCCGGAGGAGGCTTTTGGGGTGCAACGAGGAGCGTAAGGGCTCCGGAGGAGGCTTTTGGGGTGCAACGAGGAGCGTAAGGGCTCCGGAGGAGGCTTTTGGGGTGCAACGAGGAGCGTAAGGGCTCCGGAGGCGGTTTTGGGGGTGCAACGAGGAGCGTAAGGGCTCCGGAGGAGGCTTTTGGGGTGCAACGAGGAGCGTAAGGGCTCCGGAGGAGGCTTTTGGGGTGCAACGAGGAGCGTAAGGGCTCCGGAGGAGGCTTTTGGGGTGCAACGAGGAGCGTTAAGGGCTCCGGAGGAGGTTTTTGGGGTGCAACGAGGAGCGTAAGGGCTCCGGAGGAGGTTTTGGGGGTGCAACGAGGAGCGTAAGGGCTCCGGAGGAGGTTTTTGGGGTGAAACGAGGAGCGTAAGTGCAGGAGGCTTCTGCCCTCATCCCCCCCACCCCCCCCGGGACCTCGCGCTGTCCCCGGGGACCGGTGGGGACATGGGGGGGGGGGGGGGGGGGGGGGGCACGTAGCAGGTCCCGGCTGGGAGAGGAGGAGAAATCCCCCCGACTCCCCGGCGGTGGCCCCTGGACCGGGGGGTGGGGGGGGGGGTCCCCGCCAGACCCATCACTTTTTCCCCAGCCGCGACGGGCCGGGGCCGGGTGAGGGGGGGGGGGGGGGATGCTCCGGGCTGTCCCCCGCCATCACCTTTGACCTGAAACCAAGCCCCGTACCCCTCAAAAAAAAAAACCCCCCAAAACAACCCAACCCCAAACCGTTTTGGGGTTGACGCCTCGTTTTTTTCCAGCTCCGCTCGGCACCGGCGGCTCCCCCTCCTCGGCTCTGCCGCGGGGGGGTGTGTGTGTGTGTGTGTGTCTCCGCTTGCCGTCTCTCCCCCCCCTCGTTACACCTGGAGACGAAGCGTTCCCGGCCCCCGCCGCCCCTCCCAGCCCACCCGGCCCCCGCTTCTTCTTTTCTTTTCTTTTCTTTTTTTTTTTTTGGCTTCCACGGATGACTTTCTTCCCCTCCCCGGGCGCTTCTTCCTGTTCGCTGCTGTATAAAAACCCGGTGCCGCCCGGTTGTCCCCCCCCGGGGGAGCGCGGCCGCAGCCGGCGAGGACCCAGGTGAGCGGCTGGTGGGGCGCGCGATGGCCGAGACTCTCTCCCATCGCCTAAAAAAAAAAAAAAAAAAAAGGAAAAAAAACCTCAAAACCCCCCCCCAGCGCCGTCGGGGGGGGGGGGGGGGAAAGCCGGGCTTTAGGCGGTCTCCGTCCTGCTCGTGGGACGGATTTTGCCCCGCTGAGGGCATGCCGTCGGGTCGTTGCGGCTCCTCTTTAGGCGTTGGGTGATGGTTGGAGGCGCCGTTATCTCCGCCTTGCCCCTTCTTCCCGTGCTCCGGGTCGCTCAGCCGGCCGCCGGAGGATCTCGGACCTTCCCCGTGGTTTTTCTCCTTCGGGGTTTCCCTGCACCCCCCCCCCCCCCCATCTTGGTGCTGGCGATGTTTTGGGCACCGAGAGGTTTCCCTTCCCCCTCCCCCCAACCCCCGGGGCTTTGAGAGCCAAACCAAAATCATCCCCGCCCCCCCCAGTAGGTGGGGGGAATCGCCCAAAATCACCCACCCGGTAGACGCTGGAGAAGTTGCCGGAGCCGCAGCTCCCCCGGCCTTTCCTCATCCAACCTCTTGCGCCACGCGGCCGAGGGCGGCTGGGCGAGGAAGTGGGGAAACGCCTTATTTCCTTGGTGACTGGGGCGGGGGGGGGACGGGGACGGACGACGATGGACACGGACGGACGGACACACCGGGCCGGGGGCCGACGCGACACCGTGAAGCCGAGGGGTTTGGGGTGTTTGCACCACGCGTTCTCCTCGAGGAGCATCTCGCCGGGCTGGTCTTGGAGACCTCTTCGCCCCGGGGGCGGCGGGGCGGGGCGGGGCGGGGGGGGGAGAGGCCCGTCGGACGGAGGGAGAGACGATGACAAGGGACGTGAAGAGACGTTTTGCGACGAGGGCGGCGAAGACGCTGAAACGGGTCGCCCGGAGACGTTGTGGATGCCCCGGCTTCGAGGACGGGTCGGCCGGGGCTTTCGAACCCACCCCTGTCTAGCGGGAGACGGCCCTGCCCGTGGGGGGGGGGGGGACACGGGGACAGACGACACACGGACGGACGGCGCGGTTGGACTGGGTGGTCTTTGAAGGTCCCTTCAACCCCAACCCTCCTGCGACGGTTTAACCGAGCGTGGTTTCTAGGTTGGGACCCGGTGGAGGATGGACTTCTCGGTGCCCAGTTACGCCTTCAACTACTCCAACTGGGACGACGATTTCCTAGATCACCTCGACGACTATGAAGTCCCTCACAGCTACCGCGTCGTCCTGGCTCTCTACGCCCTCATCTTCCTCCTGGGCGTCTTGGGCAACGGGGCCGTCATCTGGGTGACCGGCTTCGAGCTGCGGCGCACGGTGAACGGCGTCTGGTTCCTCAACCTCTCCGTGGCTGACCTCCTCTGCTGCCTGGCCTTGCCCTTCCTGGCCCTGCCCCTGGCCCGTGACCACCACTGGCCGTTGGGTAGTTTCGCCTGCAAGCTGCTGCCCTCCCTCACCATCCTCAACATGTTCGCCAGCGTCCTCCTCCTGATGGCCATCAGCGCTGACCGTTGCGCCCTGGTGACGCAGCCGGTGTGGTGCCAAAACCACCGGACCCTGGGGCTGGCCCGGGGGGCTTGCGTGGCCGCCTGGTTCCTGGCCGGCCTCCTCACCCTTCCCTCCTTCATCTTCCGCACCACCCGATCCGACACCTTCGCCGAGAAGATCACCT
This sequence comes from Spheniscus humboldti, assembly GCA_027474245.1. Classification (NCBI taxonomy): domain Eukaryota; kingdom Metazoa; phylum Chordata; class Aves; order Sphenisciformes; family Spheniscidae; genus Spheniscus; species Spheniscus humboldti. Next base: position 178,887 of record JAPZLJ010000035.1, on the reverse strand, counting down.
GCGTCCTGGACTACACGGCCGTGGGGCGTCACCAGCACCTCACCGAGCTCGTCACGGCTGTCACCCGCTTCATCTGCGGCTTCCTGGTGCCCTTCGTGGTGATCACGGCTTGCTACAGCCTGCTGCTGGCCCGTGTCCACAGCAAGGGCTTTGCCCGCTCCCAGAAAGCCATCAGGCTCATCTTGGTGGTCATCATCAGCTTCTTCATCTGCTGGCTGCCCTACCACGTCGTGGGGTTGATCCTGGCCTCCACCCACCCTCGCAGCAGCTTGTTCAAGGGTGCCGTGGATGCTGACCCCATCGTGGCCGGTATCGCCTACATCAACAGCTGCATCAACCCCATCATCTACGTCATCATGGGCCAGGACTTCAAGGACAAGTTCCAGCGTTCTTGGAGAGCCGTGCTGCGGGGCGTGCTGAGTGATGACCCCACCAGCACCATGGGGGACAGCAGGATGAAGACCAAGTCCACCGTGGATGACCAAAGCGTCAGCACCACGGTGTGACCAGGAGCGAGGCGGCTCTGGGACCGGGACGTCGCTTGTGTTGCTTGAGGCCATCACCTTCTCCTCCTCTCCCGGAGGTCCCGCTGGACCCTGTAGAGAGAAGACGATGGCTCCGTCGCCCCCTTTCCCCGCCAGTTGCCCCACGTGGCTGCAGGCCGGGGAAGTTGTGTGCCCGCTTACCCCCGGGGCCCTCCTCCTGGCTTCCTCGGTGGCCTGCCAGCGGCGAGAGGGCTTTGTCCTTGCACGCGATACCACGTTCTTCCGCTTCTCCACCCCAAGCACGGACCCTATTTCCAGCTCCTCCCCTCCCTCAGCCCCGTGAGAGCTGGGCTGCCCCATGAACCCCTCCCAGCCCCGCATCTCCACCACCCAGCGAGGTCCAAGACGCGGGTGAGCCCCCCCTTGCAAGCTCAACACCCCCCCCCCCCCTTTTCCATCACCCCAAAAAACTCGAGTCCACCCCACTCGTGGGGGGCTGGCTGCCCTTCGCCCTCCCCCTGGCTTCACCGTAGCCCCCCTCCGCCGTCGCCAATAAATATTGAAGCTCCCTCAAGCCTTGAGCAAGGCCTCGGTCCCTTGGTTCTCCTTTTTCTTGCTTATTGGGCAAGATTTTTTTGGCTGTCTCGGCAGATTTTGAGCTGCGCGGGTGACGCAAGAAGTGCCACAGAGTGTCCCTTCCCCCCCCCCCGCCCGGTCCCGGTCCCGGAAGGTCCTTGCGGTGGGTGGTGAACTCTGTCCCGTGGTCTTGCTTCACCCCGTGGGGCTGGGAGCCGGCGGAGGGCGGCGGCCGGTCTGATTTTTCACCACCCAGGATGGTGCCCACGGTGGGGACAGTTGGGGACGTTTGGGGACAGTGGGGACGGTTGGGGACGGTTGGGCGTCAACGGGGATGGTTGAGGATGGCGGGGACAGTGGGGAACAACAGGGACGGTTGGAGATGGGCGTGGCAGGGACGGTTGGGGACAGTTGGGATGGTTGGGGACAGTTGGGCACCACAGGGATGGGCACGTTGGGGACGGCCCGGCACAGCGGGGACGGCTGGGTACCATCCGAATGGATGGGGACGGTTGGGGACAGTGAGGACAGGGGGGTGCACAGCAGAGGTGGTTGGGGACAGTTTGGCACCATGGGGATGGGTGGGGACAGCGGGGGACAATTGGGGACAGCAGGGGACAGTGGGGGACAGCAGGGCACAACTGGGGACAGTGGGGGACAGTGGGGGACAGCGGGGGACAGCGGTGATGGCTGGGGACAGCGGGGCACAGTTGGGGACAGCGGGGGACAGCGGTGATGGCTGGGGACAGCGGGGCACAGTTGGGGACACGGGGCACACTGGGGACACTGGGGCACAGTGGGGTACAGCGGGGGACAGCGGGGCACACTGGGGACACTGGGGCACGCTGGGGACACGGGGGCACGCTGGGGACACTGGGGTACAGTGGGGACACTGGGCACAGTGGGGACACGGGGGACACGGGGGACACTGGGGACACCGGGGACACGGGGCACATTGGGGACACCGGGGACACGGGGGCACAGCGGTGCCCGCAGCCCCCACCCGCCCCGCCGGGCAGCTCCGATGACGCCCCGCCCATTTCCCCGCCCCCTTTCTCCCTCCCCTTCCATAGCCCCGCCCCTTCCCCCACATGGCGGCGGCGCTCGGGCGCCCTCTGGCGGCCGCGCCTGGTGTCTCCCGGCGCCGGGGCCTGGTCGGTGAGTGCGGGGCCCGGGCCGGGCCTGGGCGGCGGGTGCGGGCCTGGGCGGCCCCGGCCCCGGGGCAGCGGCTACCGGGGCCGGGGAGGGGCCTGCTGGGCCGGGGCCGGGTAGGAATTTGGGGTCCGGCGGGGCTGAGGCGGTGGGGAGCCGGCCTGGGGGGGGGGGGTGTCCCTTGGGGAGCCGGGCCGGGCCGGGCCGGGCCGGGCCGGGCCTGGCGTGAGGTTCCTGAGGGCTGGCTTGGGGTGCGTGGGGGTCCCAGGGGGCTGGGTTGGGGTGCTCGGGGGTCCCAGGGGGCTGGACAGGGTGCGTGGGGGCCCCAGGGGGCTGGATTAGGGTGCTCAGGGGTCCCAGGGGGCTGGGTTGGGGTGCTCGGGGGTCCTATGGGGCTGGGTTAGGGTGCACGAGGGTCCCAGCGGGCTGGACAGGGTGCATGGGGGTCCCAGGGGGCTGGGTTGGGGTGCTCAGGGGTCCCGGGGGCTAGGTCAGGGTGCTCGAGGTCCCAAGGGACTGGACAGGGGTGTGTGGGGATCCCAGGGGGCTGGGCGGGGGTGTGTGGGGTCCCAGGGGGCTGGGTTGGGGTGCTCGGGGGTCCTGTGGGGCTGGGTTAGGGTGCACGAGGGTCCCAGTGGGCTGGACGGGGTGCATGGGGGTCCCAGGGGGCTGGGTTGGGGTGCATGGGGGTCCCAGCGGGCTGGACAGGGTGTGTGGGGGTCCCAAGGGGCTGGGTCGGGGTGCACGGGGGTTCCCAGGGGGCTGGGTCACGGTGCTCGGGGGTCGCAAGGGACTGGACAAGGGTTTGTGGGGGTCCCAAGGGGCTGAACAGGGGTGTGTGGGGGTCCCAGGCGTCTGGGCTGGGGTATGGGGGGATCCTGGAACGTTTCGGATGCTGGGGGTCCCGGTTGGGGGCAAGGAGGAGGCTGTGGGCGTAGCGGAGCTCACCGGTGTGGAGGGACGGCCGGGGACGCGGCCAGGGCCAAGCAGGGTCGCACCCTGCTCCCCCAACGCCCCCAGACCCGCAGGACGAGCCGAGGCTGGGCACAGGTCCCCCACCTCACGCCGTCCGCCTTCCTGGCGCAGGTCTTCGGCTCCGGAACCGGCTGCCCCGCCGTGGAGATGCCGTCGGAGAAGGAGAGCAGATCCCGGCGGCGAGAACGGGACCTTTCGCCTTCCCAGTGGGATTGGGACTGCCCCGCCACGCGGCGCCGGCTGGAAGAGCTGTATTTCCGCGAGCAGGATTACATCGCAGCCGGCTCCGAGGACGTCTGCAACTTCTGGGCTTTCTTCGAGCGCCTCCGGCGTTTCCAGAGCCGGAGAACCGAACGCGAGCCAACCCCCAGCCGTCACCACCAAGCGGAGCCCTCCGCCGCCGCCCGCCGCCTCGACCTGCCCCGCCGATACGACCCCCGGTACCGCATCAACCTCTCGGTGCTGAGCGCCGACGTGGAGGGGACGATCCGAGGCCGGCGAGGAAACTCCGGCGTGCCTCAGGAACGCCTCTCCGAATTTCGCACCGCTTTGCTGCACTACCTGGACTTCACCCAAAAACAAAGCTTCGCCAAACTGGCCAAACTCCAACGGGAACGAGCGGCGCTTCCCATCTCCCAATACCGGGACTGGCTCCTGCGCGCCGTGGCTCAGAACCAAGTGGTGGTGGTCGCCGGCGACACCGGCTGCGGTAAATCCACGCAGGTGCCTCAGTTCTTGCTGGCGGCCGGTTACAGCCACGTGGCTTGCACCCAACCCCGCCGTATCGCCTGCATCTCGCTGGCCAAACGGGTGGGCTTCGAGAGCCTGCACCAGTACGGAAACCAGGTGAGCTCCGCGGGCTGGCGACCGGCCATTCCCCTGGCCGGTTTTAGGGGGTGACTGGGAGCCGTTGAGCGCTGCTGGTTTCTTCCCACCCCGCTACCGGGCGCTACTGGGCGAAGGAAAGGGTCGTAGCGAGCTGGGCTACGTCTGGCTGGCGGCCGGTTGCCAGCGCCGTTCCTCAGGGCTTAAATTTGGGGCCAATCCTGTGCGAAAAATACTGAAAATATCGCCGTAAAAAAAAAGAATTGATATTTTTATCGGTGCTCTGGGTGCAAATTGGCTGGTGACGCTGAACCGGGAGGTGCTGTTGACCCTCTGGAGGGACAAGAGCTCCCTGGTTCAAAGCTGCCTCAGGGGAGGCTCAGGTTTGGTATCGGGAAACGTTTCTTTGCTGAGAGGGTGGTCAAACACCTCGAGAGGCTTCCTGGGGCCGGGGGGGGGTTGTCGATGCCCCACGCCTGTCGGCGTTTAAGAGGAAAACGATGTGTGGAAAACGATGTGTTTTAAGTTTTGGTCAGCCCTGAAGTGGTCAGGCAGTTGGAGTGGATGACCGTGGTGGTCCCTTCCAGCTGAAATGTTTTATTCCGTTTTATTCCGTTTTATTCCGTTTTATTCCGTTTTATTCCGTTTTATTCCGTTTTATTCCGTTTTATTCCGTTTTATCCCATTCTGCTCTTCCTCTTCCTGCCACAGGTGGGCTACCAGATCCGCTTCGAGAGCACCCGCTCGCCCGCCACCAAGATCGTCTTCCTGACGGAGGGGCTGCTGCTGCGGCAGGTGCAGCGGGAGCCGACGCTGCCAGGGTACCACATCCTGATCGCCGATGAGGTTCACGAGCGGCATCTGCACAGCGATTTCCTCCTGGGGGTCCTGCGGCGGCTCCTTCCCGCTCGGCCGGACCTTAAGTTGGTGCTGATGTCGGCGACCATCAATATCAGCCTTTTTTCGGGGTACTTTGGGGGTGCCCCGGTGCTGCAGGTGCCGGGAAGGATCTTCCCCATCTCGGTGAGGACAGAGGGTGATTTTTTGGGATGAATCCCAGCGCGGGGCGGGCGTGAATCTCTACCTGGAGGCAGCGTCCTCCCTGTCTCTGCTCCTGCAGGTCATCTACCAACCCATCCCTAAGGAAGAAGCGTCCGCAGTCGGGAAATTGGGAAAATCGGAGCGCCTGGATCCCCTCCCGTACCTGCGGGTGCTGCAAGCCATCGACCACAAGTACCCGCCGGAGGAACGCGGGGACCTGCTGGTGTTCCTGAGCGGGGTGGCCGAGATCGGCGCGGTGCTGGAGGCGGCGCAGGCTTACGCCGCGCGTACCCAGCGCTGGATTGTGCTCCCCCTGCACAGCACCCTCTCTGTCGCGGAGCAGGACAAGGTGGGTGAGGGACTGACCCCGAGATTGGGGTGGGATTCGGCACCCTGGCGTGTCACAAAGTGAAAAATCCCAGAGCCGCGCCCTGATTGTGGGTGCTTTCGGGGTGCAGCCGACGGGTGCGACCTGTATTTACCACCTTCCTGCTCTGGGGGATGGCCGTTGCTGACGTAGGCCCCTCGTTTCTCTTTCTTCAGGTGTTTGACGTGCCCCCTCCCGGCATCCGTAAGTGCATCCTCTCCACCAACATCGCGGAGACCTCGGTGACGATCGACGGCGTGCGCTTCGTCCTGGATTCTGGTAAAAATCCTCCCGGTTGTCCCTCTCCGCTGGGTGGGAAAGCTTCTTCCTCCCTCCTGCCCTGCTCTGAGCTTCTCCTTCCCTCCTGCTCCCTCCAGGGAAGGTGAAGGAGATGAGCTACGACCCTCAGGGCAAACTTCAGCGGCTGCAGGAGTTCTGGATCAGCCGGGCGAGCGCCGAGCAGCGGAAGGGACGTGCTGGCAGGACCGGCCCCGGCGTCTGCTACCGGCTCTACGCCGAATCCGACTACGATGCCTTTTCCCCCTACCCCGTGCCGGAGATCCAGCGGGTAGCGCTCGACGCTCTGGTGCTCCAGGTAAAGTTGGGGATCCCTCTGCTCACGTTGGGATTTCCTCGGGGGAGATTAGGGGAGATCTTGGAGGGGAAACCCAACCAGCCAAGCGCGAGACCAGGCTGCGGCTCGAGCCTCGGGGTGCGATGGCCCTTGGGGGGCTTTGTAAACCTCCGGGCTCTTCCCGTTGTTGCCGGGCTTGTTGCACGCGTGTTTCTCTCTCAGTTAAAGAGCATGGGGCTGGGCGACCCCCGGACCTTCCCCTTCCTGGAGCCGCCTCCTGCGTCCAGCCTGGAGACGGCCGTGCGGTACCTGAGGGACCAGGGAGCCCTGGATGAAGCCGAAGACTTGACGCCCATCGGGAACCTGCTGGCCCAGCTGCCGGTGGACGTGGTGGTCGGTGAGTAATTCGGGGCACTCCCCTCCCTCCCCTCCCGCCCCCCCCCCCCCCCCCCCCGAAGCAGAGGTGACGGGCACGAGGACTGGGGATCTCCCTTGCCTTCGCTGCCTGCCCTGCCCTCGCCGCGCAGGCAAGATGCTGGTCCTGGGCACGCTGTTCGGACTGGCCGAGCCCACCCTGACCGTGGCGGCCGCGCTGAGCGTCCAATCCCCCTTCCTGCGACCCGTTCACCCCAACCCCGACTGCGCCACAGCCCGACGGCCCCTTGAGAGCCCCCACGGCGACCCCCTGACGCTGCTCAACATCTTCAACGAGTGGGTCCAGGTGGGATTCCTGCCAAACAGGGGAGATGAGACGCGTTTGGGGTCTGGGGAGACTCTGTTTTGGGGTGGGGTGTGCTTGAGTCCATGCAGGAGGCTGCTGGGAGGTGGCGGGGGCTGATTTTGGGGTGCGGGGAGCGGCGGGAGGGACAGCCCGTCCCTGCTGGGGGCTGAGCCTTGCTGTCCCGGAGCAGGTGAAATCGGAGCGGAGCGGCAGCTCGCGGAAATGGTGCCGGCGGCGAGGCCTGGGGGAGCATCGGCTTTACGAGGCCGCCAACTTGCGGCGCCAGTTTCAGGTGAGGGGGCTGTGTGTGTGTGTGTGTGGGGGGGCACAGGATCTGGCCTCGGGGGTGGGGTTTGCCTTCGGTCCGGGGAGGGCATTGCTGGCGGGGAAGAGAGCTGAATTTGCCCCCGCGTCCCCCAACCTGCCCATCGCCCGGCCGCGGGGGCTCAGCAACCCTCTCCCCGCCACGCCAGGAGCTTCTCCGAGACCACCAGCTGCTGGAGGAAGCCTCCAGCCAGCCCAGCGACAGCTACAGCCGGCAGAGCCGGCACCGGGAACGCCGCGAGCTGCACCGGCTGTGGCGTTCCCACGCGGAGACGGAGGGTCGGAAGCGCAAGGTGCTGCGGCTGCAGGACGGAGCGGACGGTTCCTCCGGCGAGGAGGACGACGACGGTGGCGGCACCCGCGGGAAGGGGGAGTGCAGCATCGATATCCAGGTGATCCTTGCATCCTTCTCCTCTCCTGGGAGCCAGGATCCGGCCGGCCGGGCCCCTGACGCGCTCTCTATCTCTGCAGGATGTCAAGTTCAAGCTCCGCCACAACGTGGAGGAGCTCCAGGCCGTATCCAGCTCAGCCCTCTCCTCCTCGCAGCTCGCCCTGCTCAAGCTGGTGCTGTGCAGGGGGCTTTACCCCCAGCTGGCCGTGCCCGACCAGCTCAACAGCGGCCGCAAGGACTCCGATCAGGTCCGTGTCCTCCCCCATCCCCCGCCCCCGGGGGTCCCCGGCAGCCCCTCGCTCTCCCTCGACGTTTCTTTTGCTCTTGCTGCAGATTTTTCACACCAAAAACAAGCAGGGTGTCGTGCTTCATCCCACCTGCGTCTTCGCTACCAGCCCGGAGCTGCTCCACGCCAAGGAGGGACCGGAGCGCGGTGGGACCAAAGGTGGGACGATCCCAATCCCGGAGGAATTGGTTTTCCTTCTCCCTGGCTTTTTCCTCCTCGGATGAAAGCGCTGCCGGCCTCGGGGTTTGGCAAATCCCGGGTGCCGGGGACGGGGAGAGGTTTGGGGTCCAGCTGTGACGCCCCTTATTGTCCCTGCAGACCCCAGGGAAGGGCTGAGCCGCCACCACCAGCTCCTCGCCTTTGTCTCGCTGCTGGAGACCAACAAGCCCTACCTGGTGAACTGCGTCCGGGTACCGGCCCTACAGGTGAGCGCTCGGCTCTTTGCTCCCCTCCTCTTCCTCCCCGTGCCCTCCGGTAGCCTTCGTCACCCCAAACCGTTTGCGTTTTGCTCTTCCAGGCTCTCCTGCTCTTCTCCCGTTCGCTGGACACCAGCGCGGACTGCGCCCGGCTGGTAGCGGATGGCTGGCTGGAGATCACCGTCCCCGACGCTGACTCTGCCCTGCGCCTGCTCTCCACGGCCCTGCAGCTTCGCTCCGCCTGGGAAAAACTCCTCCACCAGCTGCTGGAAGGTCGGGGCGAGGAGCCGGGCCGCCGGCCGAGCTCCCGGGACGTATCCGTGCTCACCCGGGGGCTGCTGGACTTCCTGCAGACGGAGGTGACGTAGCCGTGACCGGGGCGCACGTGGTTTTAATCCATCTCCGGCGCCTTGCGTCGGGTTGAAGGCTGAGAAGGGAGGATGAGGGGAGCTGGTGCAGCCCCCCGACACCCCTGTGTCCTCCTGCAGGTGCTGTACCGCCTGCGCCAGCTCACCGGGCTGGAGAAACAGAACCTCTACATCGGTCCCCAAACCGTGGCTGCCGCTCCCCGGCTCCCGGGGCTCTTCCAGGGGACGGAGATGAAGCCCGACGAGGTGAAAGGCGGCCACAGGGTGACCGACTTCCTCACCTACAACTGCCTGACCGTGAGTACACCCCTCTCCCGCCCTGCCTGCTCTGCCTGCCGCTCCCCCCCGCCCCCCGGGGGAGTCCGAGCATCCCCTTCGCCCTTCGTATCCCGCAGACGGACACGGACCTCTACAGCGACTGCCTGCGGAGCTTCTGGACGTGTCCCCACTGCGATCTCCACATGCCCTTCACCCCCCTGGAGCGCATGTGCCACGAAAGCGCTTGCCGGCCCTCCGAGGGTGAGTCGTGTCTCCCCCGCCCTCCGTCCCCGGGCCTGTGACAAGGGACAATTGGGGACAACCAGCCTGGATTTTCCCCGGGGGGAGCCCAGGCGGCATCTCTGCTCCGTGGGCGAGAGGGGCGGCAGTGAGCCGGGCTGTGTTCGCGCCGGCTTTCGGGAGCGCCCCTCGAGATGCCACCAAGGGCCACGTTTTGGGGGTGCGATGGGGGGAAGAAAAGGGTCTTGGCAGGGCTTTGGTTTCCTTCTGATCCCCCTTTTTCTCTGCGTTTTCCCGCAGCCCCCCTGGAAGAAGCAGCCGAAACCTCGTCCAAAACCTCCGCCCTGCACAGGTCCTACCACTGCGACGTTTGCCAGCGGGATTTCACCTTCACCCCCACGGAGATCCTCCGGCACAAGAAGCAGCACCGGTGACCGGGGCTCGCCGGGATGCTCTGACTGGCCGGTGATGGCAGAGACGGTGCTGAGCACCCTGATGCCGGGATCCTCCCCCAATCCCTTGGGAGGACCAGGGGACCCCCGTAACGGGGCTGGGGGGGGGGGGGGGAAAGCCCCCCTACACTGCTACCTCCGTTGCTCTCGGGTGAGTCTGGCTGGATCCCGAAAGGGATTCGGCGTTTTAGGGGTGTTCTGGTGGCTCCTGATGCTGTCAGTCGTCCTCGGGTGGGGGCACTCCCTTTATTTTATTTTTTTTTTAAAAAAAAAGAAACCCAAAAACCCCCGTGTAAATAAATAGCCTTTTGGAGGAGAAAGTGGGTGCTGGCCCGGAGTGTGTTGCTGGAGGTTGGGGTTCCCCCGCCCGCGCGGGTGCCCCCGGTTCGGTGTCCACACCCCCAGATGCAGCCGAGTTGGGGGCTGTTTTGGGGGGGTGGGGGGGGTGGGGGGGGTGGTGTGTGGAGATCTGCCTGCCTGCCACGCTGCCTGGCGCGGCGCGGCCAGCGTGTGGCACTCCTACACCGGAGTCAATCCCTGCCACATCTCCTTTTCTTGCTGCATCCCCTGGGAAAAGCATCGGAGGGGCCCGTGCCAGGACTTTTACCACCACCAGGACTCAAAAAACACCCCCCCGACCCCCCCCGCTGCCCCCCAATATTAATAACAAGTGACCTGAGCATCCCTTCGGAGGATGCTCGCTCCCGACGCGGCGAGAAGCTGCCGCCTTCGCGTTGCCTCATGAATCGTGGCTGGCTCTGGCGCTTTTATTTTTTTTTTTGGGGGGGGTGGTAGGGGGGGGAAGCTGAAAACACCCGGAGAAAAGCAAATCTGGAGCGGCTTGCACCCACACACGCCCCGCGGAGGCAAATGCCGCGACGCCGGGAACTTATCAGCTGTCTAAACCCATTTTAAATGCGTTAATTATCAGCCCGCGCGCTGCGTTGGGTTCAGGCAGGGTTATTAGCGGGGCCCCTTCTAATTAAAGCGATTTGATGGTATTTTTAGCTCTGTGGCATGGTGCATTTTATTCACCAGGTGAAGAAAATAATAAACAAGCCTGGTTTAACCGGCCTCGTGACGCTTCGGGGTAAGAAGCTGTTCCAAGAGCAAAGTTTCCCGGGATTTTAAACTTTTTGAGCCCCCGCGCTTTTCTGTAAGGAATTAATGGTCGCCAGGGCTCGGTGCGCGTTGCTGGCTGTAAAATCGGTGGCGGAGGGGAAAGGAAAAAAGGGGAAGGATGCTGATTCCTTCCTCGTCCCCTTTTTTTCTTTTTTAAATTGATTTTCTTCCCCCCCCTTTTTTTTTTTTCCTTTTTTTCCCCCCTTTTTCCTCCCAGCTCGCACCTTTTGCGACTCGCTGTTTGTCCTCCCCTTCTCGATTGGGCTTATCTGCAATTAATTACCGCTCGGGCGCAGGTAATTCCTGGCTGGTGGTGACGCAGCACTTGCAGAAATTAATTAAGCGGGCGATTTGCCGAGCAGATTATTTGGTTTGGGAAGGAGGGGGGCGGGGGGTGGAATCTAATTCGAGCCTTTACCCCAGGCAGCTGCCCGTCCTTTAGCTCGGCGCGATCCCACCCCGCTTTCGGGGTGCGGGGAGAGCCGTCTCCCCCAGTTTAGCGGCTGGGGCCGGGGCTGGGGGGGGGAGGGATGCTCCTAACGAGCCCCTGTTGCTATGGCAGCGAGGCGGGATGGGAGATGCTCCTGCCATGGCAACGGGTCTCAGAAGGGTTTGGCTTTGCTGTTTTTTGGCTACGGGAGCCCCGCTTTTTTTGCCCTCCTCGTCGGGTTGCGCGATGGAGGGGGAATTAAAGCCTGGCTGATGTTCCCGGAAGCCAAATGTCCGCGCCGGTCCGGCTCCGCGTGCTTAAGATGCTCTGAAAAATTCAATTTTTTTCCCCCCCCCCCAAAAAGCTGGGCTTTGCTTTCCAGGATGCCGACGGCGGTTTGGGCCCCGGTTCCTCTGCCGCGGGGGTCTTTAACTTCGCTCCGGGTCACCCGGCCCCGCTAAACGCCACCCGCCACGAGCCCGGACCCGCTCCTGGGGTTTCAATAAATCGAACTTCATATCCTCACCTTAATTAGAAGAACCCAACAGCCCTCAGCAATAATCGTTAGGGCTCACGAAACGTAAACCAGCTCGGGCTGTTGACCGCCCTCCTGGAGAAAACACAATATCGCTCTTGCCTTTAATGCAACGGCAAAGCTTTATTGCTTTTAAACTAAGCTCAGAGCAAGTCGTTTACATAACAGAAAATTAAATAAGGCCGCTGCGGCCGTGAAGAAGTGGGATTAATTTACTTTACTAATGAAAGCCACAAATTCAAGTCCTACGCGAGAAAAAAAACACTGGATTTTGCATGAGGTCCTCCAAATTCCCATCCCTGCGGTAACCCTGGGACGTTTGGGGTCAAATCAGACCGCGCTCGTGCCCTGGTTTTGCTCCCCGGCGGGGTAAAGCCATCGGCCGGGGGCTGGTGTAACCTCGGGGGTCTGATCCTGATCGGCGCCGTCATTAATGACCCCGGGGCAACCTCGGCAAGGGGTCCTGGTGGCCCCCAGCTTGAGGGTCAGCGATGCGGCCTCGCTGCGAAGGTGGCCAACGGTTCGACCGCATCACAGAGCTGCCTTAAAAACCTGAGCTTTAAACTTGAGTTTAAGTTGAAGAAGTTGTTTAAAAGCAGAAGATGTCATTTTTTTTTGGGGGGGGGGGGTGGCCCCGAGAAGAAAAAAAGCTGCTGGAGATTCTGCTCTTCGCCTCGTCTCCGCCCGTAAGAGCGAGACCGAGATGAACAGCTCGTGCGGTGGGTTGAGGACAGCCTTGTGTAACCGGGCCGTCGCTCGTTAACATTAATTAACGTTACAGTGACGGCTTTAATTTGCAGTGGGGACAATTAAATGGGTGGAGCGAGGATCCCACCCCGTGCTGTGCTCGTCTTCTTAGAGGTCGCTTGGCCGGGGCAGTCGGTGGTCCCCGTGGAGCGGGGGAGGCTGAGAACGGGATTTTGGAAGGGTGGTTTTTTTTTTGCGGAGGGGGGAGCAATCCTAATTTTTCATCTTTCCAGCGAAAGCTAGACCAAGAGCAAGGCACCGATCCTCATAATTTCACCATATGGCGCCCACAGAGTCTATAACAACGCCAATAATGCCACAATCCCACCCAAAACCTCCTCCTCCCCCCCCCCTTCTTTTTTTTTTTGCCTTTTAATGATTGAAATTGTTTTCCCGTCCGGGTGACTGTGTTTTATTTTTATTTTATTAAAAACGGGAAGGATTTTTCCCCCCCCCCCTCGCTGCCTGCTCTTCGCCCCCCAGCCGCCACCTCCCCGTCCCGCCCCCGAAGCTCCTTTGAAGGTTGTTTCGGAGCATCGACCCCAGCCCGAGCTTCAGCCTCAGCCGGGAGAAAGCCATCGCCACAAATTCCCAACAGGAAAAGATTTTCCCCCCTTTTTATTTTCCTCTCCCAAAAGACCCTCTGGGACGGAGACGATGATTTACCACATCTCCCGGCAGCCTGTACCAATGGCTAATTACCCTGCCGGCTAATTACCTGCACGTTTCCCTTCTAGATGAATTGCGGAGCCTCAGTTCCCACCAACCGGCCCTTGTGCGTTGCCTTTATTGGATAAAAACAAGCCGACGATACCGAGACGGCCGTTTCTTCGGGAGCCAACGACCCTGGCGTCGAAGCGTCTCTCCCACCGCCTTTAATTAGTGATGGACGAAGTCTGACGAGCTAGGAAAGGAAAAAAAAAATAATCACGGGGGCTGAGCGCTCCCAAGGAAAGCTTTAGCGCTTAAATGAAGAAGAAAAAATGATCAAAATTAACAAGCAGATGAGATTTTATTTTTTTTTTCCCCCCCTCCGCAAATGAGCGCTTCTTCCCCGCGACGGCAGGCGGAGAGGGTTGGTTTTATTTTAATTTAATCTCAATCTGCACGCGCCGAGCGATCATCCAGCCCCCCCCCTCTTCAACCCTAGTGAACGACCTCCTTCGTTCTTCGCAATTTTATTATTTTTGTTGTTGTTATTATTTTCCCGGAGGGAATTAATTGTCCGAGGGGTCCAAGTGGCAAGCGGCGGGGGGGGGTGCGGGTGCTTCTGTACCTATTAAAAATGAGTTTGGCGCAGGCAGGAGGGCGGAAGATCTTGTCCCCACGCGGCGCTGCTCTCCGGTGTGCCGGTTCAGCTCCCGAGCCGGCAAACCTCATCCCATCCCGCTCCTCTCTCGGCGCATTTTTGGGCTCCCCAGCATCCCATTCATCCGCGGGAATCCGTCTTCTCTTCCCCAGCCTTAAAATTCAGAGGTGGCAGCCAGATTTATCAGCAGGAATCCATCTTTTCTTCTCCAGCCTTAAAATGCACAGATTTAGGAGCAGAAATTCGTGTCGTCGTCCCCCGCTGCCCTTTAGGTTGTGCACGCTGGGGAAGCCTATCATTAATAATTCTATAATTAATAACCGGTGACCCCCGCGATGGGTGGAAATGCTGACTCGGCACCCGCTTGGGATTTATGGTTGGCCCATAAGCCCGGCGTGGGATTCCCCCCCCCGGATACAACGTGGATCAGCCTCAGGTGAAATATTGAGCTGAAGATGGGAAAAAAAACCCTCTTCCAGCTGAATTCTGCCAATTTTGTGCCGGTAATGAAATGGATGCAGGGAGGGAGAGAGAGAGAGAGATTTTATTTTATTTTTTTTTAACTGAGACCTAAATAATTTCCAAGAAAAAAGGGATCGAAGTCGTCTGCCCGTGGAAGATGCTCTCAAGAGGAAACTTCTCTGCTTCTTCCGTGCTCTTACGTGGTATTTTACAATTAAAAGGCGTGAAATGCCATTATACGGGGAGGACAGGAGGCAAAGAAATGTCACGGCAGTGCTGGGACCGCTCGACATCGCTGCCGTGGCAAAGTGGGGGGGGGGCCCAAGCCCTCCCCAAAACGAGCCAGACCCAGGAGTCTTGCTATTCCCCCACCCCACTTATTCCATTCCCAAATCTGCTGCTTGATTTGTCCATCCCGATAGTTTCCAAGTTTTGGGTTGGGTGTTTTTTTTTTTGTTGTTGCTAACAAAATTATATAGGATACTAATAAAAGAATTTAATGAAATTATTGGCTAACGCCGCTCCTTGAGGGACCTTCTGGGTTTGGGCTTTTGGACGTCGGGACAAGACCCGGCCCAGGCGCCTCGTGCCGTTTCGCAGCCTGCAGGGAGCAGCCTTTCCCTCCTCGACGGAAAGCTCCCCGCTTTCCTCTGCTTTTTATTGAAACGCCGAAAATCGGGCGAAGTCCAAGCATCCGGCTCCTTGCCTTACGCTGTGACCCACCGCGGAGAGACGAAGGCTCCCCAAAGGTCCCAAAATTGCCTTATCAAGCAGGAGCTAAGAATTTCTTTTCTTCCTTTCTTGATCCCTTCGGGTTCGTGCTTTGCGTTGAGTGGGGCGGGAATAAAACTTCACGTTTTTTAGGGGAAAGATTATCACATCGTCATGCGAGTCCCGAACTTGGGACTTTATAAAGCGTCCTGAGACCTACCAAAAAAAGGATGAGATTTGGTTCCTGCTCCTGATCTGCTCATCAGGACTCGAGTGAACGAGCCAAAAATCACATGAAACGCGGCAGTTTGGGCTAATTATGCTGCTTATTGGTGAGCCAATCCTCCTGCCAGTACCAGGACAACCTTTCAGGACCACCGTCTGCTGCTGGAGTCCCTCCTACCCTATAGACCCTGATGCGTCAACCATCAGCAACGTCCTACCTGACCGGCAGCCAACGCAGCACCACGCGACCGACTCCTACGATGGAAGAAGGCTCAGGGAAGCTGGACGAGGATGATGCGCTCATGACGCTCAGAGAAGAAAGTAGGAGGTGACCGCAGCTACCTCAAAGGGAGCTGAACTTACCTCAGCACTGGGAGGACCAAGGGTGGCCTTCGTTGTCACCAAACGGCTCTAGCAGTTGAGTTGGCCAACTGGCCTTCCCTAAAATAATCAACAGAAAGAATTATCTCCCCGAGCAAGCCAGACCGAGGGGGGGGGGGGGGGGGGGGGAAGGTTATGTGTGGCTCAGCCCGACATGAAGTATAAAAATTAACCAACCGGCAAAACGAGCTTTGAAGAGAGCTTCAACCCATGTCTTCCTTCCCGTTGACCTGGGACACCCGGCGTCATGCCGGTGAGATCTAGAGAAGGGGAATCGTGCTTGTATTGCGATTCAGCTGTCTATCGCAACTGTGCTGTGATTTTTAGTAGGCTGCTGCCTCACTTTTCTAAACCCAAACCCCCCTGTAATGTCGAATATCTTCAAATGGGTAAATTTGGCATTAAAACGTCACACCCTCCTCGTGTGGAGTATCTAAAGGAACCCGGTTGAAGAGCGCTGGACTTTGACACGCGGCTGTTCAGCTCCCGTCCCGGGTGATGAAGATCCTGGGCAGTTTGGGGGGTCCCCATGCACCCGGCCATCCCGTGCATCCCTGCATCGCTCCCGAGGAGCAATCCCCCCCCCCCCCCCCCCGCCCCCAATCCCATTTCCCACGCAGGCGGCGCCGGCACGTTGCGGCGGTGGGGATAGACGGCGGCGAGGCGATGCCAGCCTGTCAGGTGGTAATTTTATTCCCATTTTTCTGCGTGACACGGACTCTCTGCCTGCTTGACAGCTCAGCTGTCTCCGAAGCGCCTGTTTATGCAGCTGGAGAAGGAGGGAAGACGAGCAGGTGGGGGAGCAGCCACCGCCAGCAGCAAAGCAGGAGCTAGAAAGAGCTGTATTTTTTTATACCGCGTCCGTACGTAGACACGCGCGCGCTCTCACCTCTCGCCGGTGCATCCTCCGAAAGGTTTCACCAGCTCCTTTGCGGAGCAAAGGCTTTGCTGTGAAAATCTGCCTGATCCCCCCCCCCCCAAAAAAAATGGGTCTTGGTTTGCCAAAATGCCTTGGCCCTGAATGCAGAAATGCCACCTCCAAATTAATTACTAATTACTTGTTGATTGGGTGGGCTGGACCTTTGCAAGCAGCTGGTTGATGTCCCCGCTCCGCACAGTCGGAGACGCCTGGGGATGGGGGCAGAGAGAGCAAAACCTTAACGCAAGATCTTGCCATCCAAGAGCTCCCTGTCCCACCAGGATGGGGAGGAGGAGGAGGAGGAGGAGGAGGAGGAGGTCGTTTCACGGCTGCCTTGGCGTCATCCCACACGCTGGCTTCATCTGGGGCCAGCGTTTCTCCAGAGCTGGCTCACTGCCCGGCTCCCAAAATCCGCTTCTGGTGCGAAAAGCAGCTCAGGAAAGACCCTGGGAGCTGAACACCCCCAAAAATAGAGGAATGGGGAAAAAAAAACCCAACCCACCAAGCCATCCTTCTGGCTGTCACAGAGGAGGCTGCATGAACCAGCAATTAATTCCTCTGGACGGGCTGGTGACAGGGACGGTGACCAGAGGGGACAGGGATGCTCCAGCCTGTGTTTCCTCCCTGCACCCCCGCAGGGGGTTCTGCAGCCGCAGGACTCCCCCGAGCAAAGGCACCCCGGTTCCTCTGCAGACCACGAGCTGGAGGGGACCTGGGGGTCCCCCCTGAGCTGTCCTGATGCTTAAATGGACGCCCGGAGGGTCACTCCAGGCGTTTCCAGCTCCGGGGAGGAGCTTTTCCTATTCAAAGAGCCAGGATTCATCCAAGAATCAGCCTTGCAAGCTCCAAAATACTGCTATTTACAAGTTTTCTTGTTTTTCCAAGATCCTTCATCGCTCACCCACCCCTCAAACCCCCTCTAGAAGCTTTTCGTTGGAGGGCTGGATCCTGCTCTCACCGCTTCTCGCAGGATTTGCTTTCCCCTGCCTGGTGCCAGCTGCCCGTAACTCATCGGAGAATCAATTCCCAGATCTGCGCTGAACGATCATTAAGCCTCATTAGCCTTAAGCTTCCTTCTCTTGATTTCTGCTTATTGCCCGGGTAGGAAATCAACACCTCCGCGTGATGGAGACTCTCTGCTTTCCCTCTCAGGGTTGATCTTAACACCTCCTGAAGCTCTGCGGAAGCAAAGTGGGTAGAGCGTCTCTTGGCTCCACCGCGGATGAAGCCCCTGAGACTCATCTGGGAAGGTCGCGAAGGACCCAGAAATTAAAATGCGGCTCCCCAAAGCGGCGCAGCCTTGAGCGTGAGGCCGTTCGCCCACGTTGCGTCGGCTGCCGTTGAGACCTTTGCCTGCTTTCTCCTCTCCTGAATATGTTCTGAGCCTCCTTGTATCACCCCGCGCAAAGTCTCGCAAAGTTTTTCCTGCTCACGAGTGTCCGCAACCAGACACAATTCAAGTGGCACGGCTGCATGATTAATGCCGCTAATGAATAACGAAGCAAGGCTAATGTTGCATGCATTTTTCATGCTGATCGTGGGAGAGGACGAACCAGGTTGGTTTTCAAATTACTCCTTCGGCTGAGCGGCGGTCAGGGACCGACTGTGGGAGATGAAGGCTGCTAACGGCAGCGACGACCCTACGGTCCCCGGATGCTCATCCTGGAAGAAAAATGCTTGGGAAAGGCTGAGCTTGCTGAAAAAAAACCCCTCGCCTCCTGCGGCTGAGCAGCCAGGCTGAAATGAGATTGCTCTAAGTTATGCTATGGAAAACTAATTTACTTTCTGTAGGTGATGGAGAGGCACCAAACTGACACTTCAGCCGGCGGATGTGCCAGCAGTTTTCAGTTGTTTTTTTTTTCCCTTTCCTTCCTATGATCCGTCTGCTCAGTGCATTACCGGAGAGGAGCCCGCTTATCGCATGAGCTCTGCTTGATGCGATGTGCTGCCGGGCTTGCAAAGGCGAGGCGGGCGCCGGGGGAGAGAAAGCCCCCCCAAACTCTGGCATCCTGCTTGTAGAGCTTGGCGCGTGGGGATGCTCACCCGTGAAATGCGGTTTTTGGAGCCGTCTCAGCACCCGCTGCCACCCCTGCTCCTCTTGCTGCATCCCCTCTGCCCTCGTAGCAAGGGGGGGGATGGTCCTCCCTTCCTTTTTTGCACAGCACCCCTTTTTCTACACCTTGCTTTGGCTCTTGCAGATGCAGATGGCTTTTACTGTCCCCTTTGACGAGCAAAAGGTGCTCCAACCGGCTGCAAAATAATTCTGGGCAGCCTGAAATGTATTTGTTTCCCCCCCCCCCCGATATTGCAGAATGAATAATTGCTTCCTCTCTTGGCCTCGGTCACCCAAAATCACAGGTTTTCCAGTGCATGTCCCATACCCCGTAGGAGCACAACTCTTTACCCAAGACCAGCGTCAAGAAGTAGACCTGCTCCCCCACTGCAAGCTCTCGGCGATGTTGCCCTCCTCATCCCGACTCCGAAACGCGCCGCCGCTATTGATCGCGCCGCCTGCCTCGGGGATTTCTTTTTGCAGCCTGGCGTCGGTACGTGATTGACGGGCCGGAGCCGGTTGATCTGCACTTGTGAAGCAAAACAGAAGGAAACTGCGCCTTCCCCTCCCTTGATTTCAATTACAGGGAAATTTTCTCCTCCGAGATGTCAAGCCAGCTTCTGGAGGACGGGAGTCGCCTGTCAGCTCCCTCTCCGTCACCCTCACCCAGGAACAAACAGGCTCTTTACGGGCTCTTGGCGGCATCCAACTGCTTCCCCAGCAACGAAGGGAGGGGGAAGATGGAGAGATGAGGGGATTGTCCTCAAGGTCGTGCTGGGTCGATGGGTGAAGGACTTTCTCACCACCCTCAGGAGTCCTGCAGGTCAGCGGTAGAAGTCGTTATCTCTTCGATTCAAGGACATCAGATATTTCTGGGCTTTTTTGTACAAGACGCGCTGCCTCTCACTGCTCTCACCAAGTCATCTTCTCGCTCTGATGGCCCCTCTCCTCTGCTCCATCCGTGTAGGATGAGGACAGCCCCCCCACCTTCTCCTCTGCTCCATCCGTGTAGGATGAGGACAGCCCCCCCACCTTCTCCTCTGCTCCATCCGTGTAGGATGAGCCCAGCACCCCCCACCTTCTCCTCTGCTCCATCCGTGTAGGATGGGGACAGCCCCCCCACCTTCTCCTCTGCTCCATCCGTGTAGGATGAGCCCAGCACCCCCCACCTTCTCCTCTGCTCCATCCGTGTAGGATGGGGACAGCCCCCCCACCTTCTCCTCTGCTCCATCCGTGTAGGATGAGCCCAGCACCCCCCACCTTCTCCTCTGCTCCATCCGTGTAGGATGAGGACAGGCCCCCCCACCTTCTCCTCTGCTCCATCCGTGTAGGATGAGGACAGCCCACCCAGCAGACCGAACCTCGGGGTGCAGCTATTCTGCAGGTCACTCACGCCTCATACATCGGTTTGTATTCTCCTCCTGATAGTTTTGTGGAGCCCGGCTGCTGTCCTGAATAATAATCACAGGAGAAATAAGGTAAGAGGAGGAAACAAGTCTGGGCTCAAAGCCGCCGAGAGCAGGCATACATTTTTTCATTGCTCTGACATGCCAAATTAACGCCGCAGATCGACAAACCCTGGCGATGGGGAGAAAAGTTTGCATAGCAGAAAAACGAGCAAAATAAAAGTATTACGGTAAGCAGGGAGAGGGACCGACGACTTGAGCGAGACATCGCTCCTCGGTGCCTTTTCCAAACAAACCTTTGGCTGTACAAATGAATGCGCTGGTAATATTCCTCACGGCCTTGCAGAAAGCTCATTAGGAGGTTAACGAGGGGCCCAGGCTTGGTGGATAACGCAAGAGCCGTTACATGTTCTCCCTGGGGTTTTTTCTGAGGTGAAGCCAGGAGGGCTCACATGCAGCAGCAGCCTCCAGACTTTTCCCCACCTTCCATCAAAAATCTCCTGTTTTTTCAGCTTGGCAAAAGCACCTTTTCCGACAAAAGGTCACGTAACTTCTGCAGCTGAGCACCGCGACGGCGCAAGGCTCATATCAGCCTTCCGGTTTTCCCTGCACCGCATGCAAAGCGAGGGTCACAAGCCTCCCCTGTGAGCTATACGGCATTTATGCTCCTCTCCTCCCAGTGCTTTCACATCTCAAACCCATCCAATTTATGGCGATGACCCAGGAAAACTAATACCTGTCTCTGGCATTTATCAGTTTGCACGACAGAGTCAAGCATCTTCCTGCTCCGGCAAAAGGGCAAATACCAAGTCGCTGATTAAAATCCTACAGTCTTTTCCACTGAAAAACACAAGGTTGAGTTCTTCAGGTCCTCCTGTGTCCTGTTCCTTTGGGAGAACCTCCTCCCCACCTCCTTCTCCTCAGTGCTGCTGCAACAGAAAGGCGATATGGCAGCAGTTTACAGTCTGGCGTGGTCAACGAGGACATCGAGTTGAAAACTGGAGGGGAACCTCGTTGAAGTTCGACAAGGAGAAGTGCAAAGTCCTGCCCCTGGGGAGGAACAACCCCAGGCACCCCAGTCTACGCTGGGGGTCACCCGGCTGGAAAGCAGCTCGGCAGAGAAGGACCTGGGGGTGCTGGCGGACACCAAGTTGACCATGAGCCAAGCAAGGTGCCCTCCCTGAAAGAACGACAACAGCGTCCTGGGCTGCATTAGGCAAAGTACTGCCAGCAGGTCAGGGGAGGTGGTCCTTCTCTATTCAGCGTCGGTGAGGACACATCCGGAGTACCGTGTCCAGTTCCGGGCACCCCAGTTCAAGAGAGACATGGACATACTGGAGAGAGTCCAACAAAGGGCCACGGAGATGATGAAGGGACTGGAGGAAAGGCTGAGGGGGCTGGGTCTGTTCAGCCTGGGGAAGAGAAGGGTCAAGGGGGATCTTATCAACGTATATAAATACCTGAAGGGAGGGTGCAAAGAGGACGGAGCCAGGCTCTTCCCAGCGGTGCCCAGTGACAGGACCAAGAGGCAACGGGCAAACTGAAACACGGGAGGGTCCCTCTGACCATCAAGAAACATTTTTTTACTGTGAGGGTGACCGAGCACTGGCACGGGTTGCCCAAGGAGGTGGTGGACTCTCCATCCTTGGAGACATTCAAAAGTGTTTGGACATGGTCTTGGGCAACCAGCTCTAGGTGGCCTTGGTTGGACCAGATGACCTCCAGAGGTCCTTTCCTCTAATTCTGGATATATCAGCGGGCAGATTTTCAGAGGACCAAGGGTCGTACACGTCCCGCTATGCCAGACCACTCTACATCTGCACAGCACCAACCTTGCCTCAAAAGCTCCTCTTAATAAAACCCGAGCATCCTGTAAGTCCAGCCTGAAAAAAAACCCCACCCAAGGTCATCACAAGCAGCACCGTGTTGTGAATTGCTTTGTTCAATAGGAAGCGACGGGGCATCATTAACCACCTTCCACATCAGACAACACCAAGGAGGAACGTATACGCCTCGACGTATGGCAGGCCATAAGTTTGGCGGCACGGCTCTGTTGTGACACACGTCACCTCTTCCAGAGACCAGCAGTTCCCCTCCGCCAGCGCATTTCTATTAGGGTGACCAAACGAACAAAGGCGTGACGCTGCAGATACCTGCTTCCCCCCCGGAATAAAACCCAACATCTTCTTCTCCTCCTCCCATTGACCTCCCTCCAGCAGCCGAGCACCCCAACCCGGTTATTACTACAGCTGCACCGAGATTTTCTGGATAACCCTTACGGTTCCCCCCACCCGCAAGAGCATCCATACCATGAAATATCTCCACCACCTCCAGGTATTTTATTGCTCTAAGCACGCCAGACTACGGCAGGTTAACGTGGGCTTCTCTTGAGACAGCTTTGCATAAAGCTATCATGAACGGCTGCATCGTAAACTCGTCTTCTTAATTGCCTTGTCATTAATACCAGCTCCTACGTGCCACCGGTCTGAACGTCCCCCAGACCAGCTTGTTGCTGCAATGATCTCCCTTACCAGTAGATAGCGGTGAGGACTGGCAGGGCATCCCGCGAATTGCAGGTTGGGGTGGTCCTCCAACAGCATGCTCAAACTTGTGCAACCACGGCCTGCCTCCTGCAATACCAAGTGCCTTCAAGAAAGCTCTACACGCCTCAAATCATTTAATTTGCTTTCGCTTTGGGCTGGACTAAATAAGTCATCTAGCAGTCGGCGCTGTCTTTTCATGTCATATACTTTTACATCCCGTAATACTGCTGGGACCAAAAAAATATAGACTTGGAGATGACACGATTGCTGTTATTGTTCCTCAGACTGTTGCCTTCTTAGAGTCTCACTGCACCTCCTGCAACACGGTGAAGGCTGCCCATCCATAAGCAGAAGCCATTGGTCTGCAGACAGTGTTTCCACACCAGGAACCACTCCGTATCTTTTTTTAAATGCACCTGTATTTGCAGTTATGTGCGCAAGCGTGCCGATATCGCCTGCAGAAGCTGCTCCCTTCTCGGTGCTTGATGGAGAATGAATGATCAAAGGCATAGAAGAAAGCCAACTATGATTCCCTCAGGGTCCCAGAGAACGGTTTCCTTGGCAGGTTGGGACACCAGGTCGTCTTTTTTTCTCAGCCAACGACCCTTTTTTAGCTCATCTGCAATGAGTCGGGGGAACGGGCTTGGATTTGGGTCAAGCCAACTGAGTTGTGATTGCTCAGTAGCGATGACCCTTTGCTCAGGATTCAGGCTTGAGAGTTGCAGGAAGCACCGAGCTCAGGGAAGGTCCCAACCTCAAAAATATCTTATCCGTAGCGCAAATACAATTTAATTGGCTCCCTGGATGAGTTGGAAAGCACCGTCCTCCTGCAGCTGCTGGAGGAAAGCAAGGGAGGTGCAGAGCAGACCCTGGTTTCACCCCTCCATGCCCCCAGGGTGGCTACAAGGGAGATGGGAGGGGAAAAAAAAGGTTGGAAAACCTGAATTCAGCCTGGATCAGCTGTTTTCCTGCCAAATCTGTTGATAAAACAGGAGCAAACCCCCCTGGAAAATGCCCGTGCAAGCCGTTTCTCCAGCCAGCAAAGGCACGCAGGACAGACACTGTGGTCCCCGTCACCTACAAGGGACCTCGTCTGCTCCTCGCATAAGCAAACAGCGGCCGGAGACGAGCTTGATTAAATAGCTGAAGCGTCACATTTATCTTGTCGCTCGGCTCTCCTCCGCCGACTTAACTGAAAGGGCTTTGCAGAGCTAAAAGTGTCCTCACCACCTCATACGGGGTCAGAGAACGGGTTTGTTACGCGGAACGAGGCGTAGAAAGGAAAAGCAACCGTGCATCTCTCTCTTAACGAGACGAGAAAAAAAAAAATAAATCAGCGAGAGCTCTGGGCTGCTTCGCAAAAGCCTCGCCTGGATTTTTGAAAGGGTCACGGGCACAACCTGAACGCGGTCGTCTCAACCCAGCCGTGCCAGCACCGACAGCTTTCAAGTGCCATTTCATTTCTGATTCGCTTTGAACTCTCGCTTCCCCTTGGAGAGAAATTCCCTGAAAAATGTCAGTTGACTACGGCAGGTTACTGCGTGCAGCTGTGAAGCAGCTGCTGAGCATCATCAAAGAGCTGCATTTCACCACGCTGTAGAAGACGTGGACGGAGATTTCCTCGCACCACGACCTCGTGCACTGCAAAGCAGCTGCAAAAACCTCCCATTTTGTTTCAGACCTTTTATCTAGCATCGGTTTCCCATCTTCAGCCATCAGAAGAGCCCACAAGGCTTAGAAAAGTCACCGGCAGGATTGCACCTACCTCCCCAAAAGCATCCCTCGCCAGCAGAGCAAGCCAAGCCACGAACGCCTTTTGCCCATCAGCCGCTGTCGCGCAACAACCGGCACGGGTGTTTTGCTCCCCAAACCCTTTGCCAAAAGCCCTTTCCCCTCCCGCAACACCGTGCCTTGCATCTCACGGGCACGGCAAGCCCCAAACCAGTGAGTTTGGGTGGACCAAACAGAATATCGGAGATGGTTCCCAAGCTGCCGTCATTCACGTGTCACCGGAGGGTCTTCTCTTCCCCGTACAAAGCAAGAGCCAAGAAGAAGCGTGATGGAGCTGGGAGTCAAGGCCACGACCAGGAGAGCCTCTGCCTTTGGGTTTGCCGTAGGACTGGGTGCTCGGTGACAACACGCAAGAGCTCTTGAAGGCCTGTGGAAAAGCACGTGTCCTCGTGGCACATAACCTTCTTGGGACAGGGCAGCAGGAGTTTCTTTCCCTCCCTGTACTTTGAAGTTGATCAGAATGGGCTTGGAAACAATTTTGATTATTAATTAATCAGGTTTTTTTTCTCCCCTTCTTCCTGGATTCAGGGCTAAAATCTGCCAAACTCTGCAGGGCGCTGACCGTTTGCTTTGCCTCGTGCCTCTCGGGTGTCTGCAGATGCAGACCTGCGGCTTACTGACCCCCTGCAACCTTGCTAACGGCTTTGCAAGCACCTTCCCTCCAGCTTCGCTCCCCGCAACAGCCTGTACGGTTTTGCAGCATCACGCCATGTTTTCCGTGGGATTGCAGCTTCGGGATCAGTTAGATACACAAGCCAGGCTGAGATCTCCATCAAATTCACCCTGCGGATGCTTCTCCCAGCAGCGTAGGAGGAGGTTGAGAGAGACCCATTGAGGCAGGTAATAAAGCTGGAGTTCTGCAATTACTTCTCCTTGGTGGATGCTTCAGGAGGCAGCAAGACACGGAGCTCGAAGCAAAGTGATGGAAATGAAGCTCGTGGCTGGAGAGGCCAAGTCACCTCCTGGGCTTTCCAAGTCCAGAAGGGAGAACCTTGCAATTTCTTCTCGCAAAGCCACCGTCCCAGCTGATAAGCCAGGACAATCTCCCTGCAGTGCGGAACACAAATGAAATGCAACGCTTCTGCTAAGAAAAACCCTTCGTTAGATCCCGGCTACTTTCCAAAGGCTGAAAAAGAACAATTAGAAACCAATCTGGGGCAAACACCCCTGGTACGTACACGTGATGGCAGCACCGATGGGTGTCCGTGCTCAGTTGCCGGCTGAGGTTAAACCACGACAAGGGGATAAGCAGCCGTGGGGATAGATGTGCAAGATTCCTCCTTGCAGACATGAACCTCTGGGTATTTGCTGAGGATGGGAGGTCTTGCAGGGAGAGGGATGCTCCGCAAAAACCCCGGAGCGGGCAGACCGTAACGTGCATCCTTGGGGTAGAGCTTCATCCTTCTGCAAAGCTCTGGAGCACATCAGTGGTTTACGTTAGACCCAAGCAGCCTACGAAGGGGAAATGCAAGCTCCTCTGACGGGGGGGGAAAGCTGGAGGAGAGCAAGAGATGCTGAGCACGCGTAAGAGGTACATGAGGATATAGTTTTTAGGGAAGATTGTAGCTTTTAGCTAAGAGCAGCCATCCAAGTGACCCTACGGTCTTCCACGATCCATGGAGACTGGGGATATTTTTCCAGGACCATTGCTTTCTGCCACCGATTTACTCGTACCCAGCTCCAATCCCTCTTTGCCTACAATCGGGACGCTACTCTCATGGGAAAAAAAAATATTAAAAAATAAAATAATTAAAAAAAAATAATAAAAAAGAATAGGCAGCCAGATAATCCTACCATAAATACGTCCTCCTCCAATCTCCCTGTCCCCTCGGTAAAGCAACAAGATTTGATCTAGGCAGCACACGCAGAATGACAAGCTGTGTGTGCACGCACAGGCGTAATGATTTAGCCCAGCAGTCGCTTTGCAAGCCGACATCTAAAGCTTCCAAATTTAGCCCTTGTTCAAAGGCTTGTACAGATCTAATGCTTGTATTGATCTGATACGCATGAAAGCCGAGGTAACGTGTCCGAGAGGAGACAATCCCACCGGTTCCTTTTTGGAAAAGCATCGCGCATTTGTTGAATAAGCAAAAGAAACGGCAAATCCAGCAGACAGGCGAAGACCACAAGCAAACAAACAAACAAACAACCCGGGGTGGGTATGCACGGTCAGAACAGACTGAGTTTCACCAACTTGCTTCGAGAGATTACGCAATTTTTATTTTATTTTATTTCTAACTGCAAATATTCAGGGTTAATTACCTATTAGCAGAGTCCTTGTCCTTAATGAGGATCTTTAAAACGCACGGAAAGGGGAGATGAGTCTTTCTGTTCTCAGAGACCACGGATGATGGATCAGCGAGCGCGTGCTGGATAAAAACTAAGCCACAGCCAGACCCAAAACCAGTCTTGCCCCTCAAAAACATGGTGTTGTATTAAAGGAGAATGCAAATGGCATCCTAAAAAAAGCAACTTGCCGTCCCAGACACACAAAGCCACGGCTGTTACAGACACGATCAGGCTTTCCTTTCACGCAACAGGGTCCTAAATCCAACTGGAGTTTTCAAAGATGCAATGAAAATCCCCAGTCTGGGAAATACGACGAGTTTTGTCCCGGTCAGCTCAAACCTACAAGAGTTTTGAAAACGACTGGGTTTTAACGGGGCAAAAGCAGACGAAGGAGCAACGCGACTGGCATTACGTCTGCCTGCCTTTGGCTCTCCACGTAGCCACCTACGGCCGCTTCTCGAGGGCTTGGGCACCCCAAAAGCATCACTGCCAGATACAGAAAGTAAATACTTGGCTCTTCCCTAACCCGTTCTTGTTGAGAAGCCCAAAGTGCTTTCTAGTCTCACCCCAAGGTTGGCGCCGATGGGACATCTGCAGCGGTGCAGACCCCAAAACGCAAGAGATGTAAGAGCGTGATGGGAAGCGAGCGCAGAGATCCCAAAGGACGCTCAGTCGCAGCTTGGTCGAGGTGGGAAGGGACCTCTGGAGGTCACCCGGTCCAACCAGGGCCACCTAGAGCTGGTTGCCCAGGACCACGTCCAGATGGCTTTTGGATGTCTCCAAGGATGGAGACTCTGCTCAGCTCTCTGCTCCAACCACTGGGCTTCACCTGCTCCTTGAATGGAGAAATAAACCCCCAAACTGGGAGTCAAGCCCTCTGCTATTTGCTGAGGTGCTGGTTGCTCTCGACCAAATGCTTCTGGGACGCGGTTTTTGAAGCACCCCCGGGCTCGTCGGACCTCTCTCCGTGTGGATTTCTGGGCACTGTGCAGAAACACTGCTTCAAAAAAATAAGAAAGTAATTAGATATTCTGCACCCTGCCCTGAAGGTCAATAACTCACTCGGTCTGTTTATGTCTTAAAAAAAAAACCCCAAAACCACCCACAAACCCGCAAGCCAGCCCTCTATTATCTTTTAATGTGAAATATGAGATGGCTCCCTCTGCCACACGGTAATTTATAGCCTCTTGCCCATACCCTCCACAGCTTCTCCAATCCCGTTTACTTTACACCTTCAGAAGACAAATTGGAAAGCTGCTTGAAATTAAGGATCAATGAAGAATTTAACTCCTTTTTGCCCTGTTCTCCTTTTTTTCCATCCTACCCTACCCTACCCTTTTTTTTCTTTTCTTAATTTTTAAGGTTTGTTGGGGTTTTTTTTTTGAGCTGGGCACAAATGAAAAAAGGTGAAAAAAAGAAGGGGAAAAAAAAAAAAAAAAAGAAAACCCATTCCCTGCTTTTTCCCGGGAATATCAGCACTTTCAGGAGACTGTGCAAGCTCCTTGTCACAAACCGCCTGGGAATTAGTTAGCTGACACCCCACGAGCAGCCTCGAAATCCCTCCTGTAGTAAAAGCTGCCCTCCACGCCCCAGAGATAACGGGGAGGAGACAAAAAAAAAACCAAACCCCATCACCGAAACGCAGCATCGCCACGCTCCAGGCGAGCGGAGGGAGGGTCACTGCACCCATAAATCAGCTTTTTCTTTCCTACCGCTCCGGCAGCGTCTTTGGCCCGAAAGTCCTGGTAATGGTGAATTCAACAGGAGATTTCAGTGGCTCTGGGGTGTTGGGCTCTTCGCTGGGTGGCTCTTGCTGCTGTCAGGTGTCTCTGGGTATGGAACAAATACAAAACAAACCTTTAAAAAATCATTATTACTACTAATAATAACAACAATAATAAATTTTAAATAATAATACCATAAATAATAAAAGAATGTAAATAATAATGATCTAAATAATAATAAAAACTTAAAAAATAATCGTAATAATAATACAAATTCTCAGTTTGGCCCCAAAGCCCTTTTTCTCCCTTCCAAAAGTCTCACCCTTTATACTTCACTGAGCACCTCCACCCTCGGCGGGGCCGCTCATTAACCCAAGCATAAAAAAAAAATAAATTACTGGAGCTCTTTAACACTCACGTCCGTAAAATCACACGCTAAGAAGCCACAGCTCTGCCCATTTCTGCCAAAGCCGTTATCTTTTTCAACAGTTCCACGGCTTCGATGCTCTGCATCTGTCATCTCGTAAGAGGAGACAAGATGGGGAAGGGAACGAAGAGAGTTTGGGGGGGGGAGCTCGGGCTTTTACAGTCCTCCATAAATTATTTAGCAAGGGAAGGACGTCAAAACCAGAACCTGTTATTAAGCTGACAATAAGAGAGTATAATCCCGAGAATAGTGCTTTTAAAAACCAGGGATGTCCAGTTTCATTAGCTTTGCCCAGACGCTTACGAAGCACGAGAGGAGGGGAAGGGCTGTAGCCTGAGGACTCGTCTACACGCACAGATTAATTTGGATTAAGAGTGTGCGCGGGGGGTGAATTTAAGGAACTTTCCTGTTTCTAAGCAATGTCCAAAAATGGGATTATTCAGGAAAAGCTGCTCTGGAAAGAAAAACCCTGTGCAGCTACAAGAGCTCCTGCCTGGACCATCCTGTGCTGCTGCTGCTGCTGCTGGACGAGGAGAAACATCTCCAGAACCTGCCACGACGGAGCTGCAAGCCCTGATTCGCACCCTTTGGCAGAACATCAACGGGATTTACAGGGATGGCCCCGAAAAGGCGTTTTTGTGGGTTTTTTTTTTTCATTGGGGTTGAGCCTACGAACGGCAGATCACACTCCGGAAGGAGCTGCAAATAGCGTGATCCTCTATTCCAGAGCTTTTTCAAACGCACCCGTTTAAAAACCTTGCAAAGCCTGAGGGCGATTTCTTCTCCCTCTGCATCTTGTGAGCTGCAGCACTTTAAAAAAAAAAAAAAAAAAAAAAAAAAAAAAGCATATATATCTCTCTATTTATATATACACCCCCCGTATAGCTGTCCTGCTTTCCTCCGTTCACAAATATTGCAAACCCATCACCATCCGCCCAGTCTCATCATCCGCAGCACGCCAGCGCCGCAGATAAATGAGGGTCGTGGGAGAGTAAATCGGAGGCGGCAAAGGTAAATGCTAAACCTCAGCGATGGTACCAAGGTGGCAGCCGCTGAAGACCTTCAATCGGCTGCGAGCCACGGGCCGTGCTTACCGCGGAGGCTGCGGCCACAACCACCCATCAAATAACCTCGGTGTCACGATACACGCTGTGCAAGCGAACAAGGAGAGGCAGATTCTGCAGGCAGCGAGAGGAGCCTGCTGGGAAAAAAATACGAGAAATTAAATATAAATAGTAATTAAAAGAAAAAAAAATCACATGCAAAAGAACACCACCAATACCAACCTCTCCATGAACCTGAGGGCAAACCCTGGGAGAGACACGCTTAGCCCGAAGCTCCTGAACCCGTGTCAGGGTGCCAAGAGCCACCAGGGATTTTGCAATTAATATCGATTTTGCGCGCAGGGCGCTCTGGCTGCTGTGGCGATAGGCAGCAGCGTAAAACCTCGCCACTGATTGACGTCCGGCTCGTCAGGCTGGCGACGAGTGCTGGGTCATCCCACTTAACCTCCTGGGTATTGCATGGCAGAGGACCTCATCCGTTTACCCCCGGACTTACCAGCTCAGGCTGAACTTAAGGTAAGCTTAGTTACAAGCTTAACTAAAGGGAAGATTTAGATCTTTGGGGGCAGCCACCGTTTTCTATCGTTTCTGACAATTAGCTAATTCTGATGTTAATTAACCAAGCCTACTCATTCTCCCTCAGCTCTCCTAAGATGCCACCCAGTTCCTCCTGGAGAGGTTGAACCAAACACCTGAAGGGTCAAGACAAGGAGGAGTCAACCGGGGAGTCTTAGCACCCAAACTTTCACGTCATTAAAGACCTACTCAGGAGACCATGGTCAGGGTGATGGGCAACCACCCCTGGAAGCTGCAGGTGAGACCAACCAGGCTTCAGAGACGACTGATGCACGCTGGTCCAGTCTAGGGACCTGCCTAGCACCTCTGAAAAATCAGATCCTGGGACTCTGAGGAGCATGACTTGCTCTTGAAGTTAAGATTTCGTGTTTTCTAGGCTTCTTAGGTGCTTCTCAAGCAGTCCATGGCTCAGCCAAAGCCCTGGAAACAGATGAATGACAGACCGGTGTCCTCTTAAGGGCAAGGAATTAACTCTGCAGGAGTTAAGGAAGGCAGTTTAGCAGCAAACGTTTTATTAAAAGTCAGCAGAGAAAACCACCGTTTAATTCCCAGCACCGTGGGAAACGCTGGGTGAGATGTTACGGCCCGGCGCTTGCAGGGAGGCAAAGCAGATCTTCGTAACGATGCCATGCGACTTTGCCATCTGCCGCTACGGGCAGGTGAAAAGCAGGTGGGACATGGCCCAGACCTGCTCTTTGGGCGTTTCTTTGCAGTGAAAAAGACCACATTGAACAGCGCATACGTGAAGCACGGTTTCAGCTGCGGGACCGACGCCAGGCTCATCATCATCTTCATACCGGAACCGGTGATCGCTCTGTTGTACTTCACGCACGTTGGGTTTTAGGTGCTGGTCCCACCAGTCCAGCTGGGCACACCTTCCACCTTTGTAGCCTTTGCATGGAGCGTGTTTGCACAGATATCTCAAGAAGAACGTATTAACTGAATATATAGTAACGCAACATGAAAGCTGATCGAAACCATGACGAACGAGTCAATATTTTGTCATCCTTCCAGCAGCTCTTTGCTAAAAACTTCTTTTTATTTCTAAAGGTTACGAAAGCCTCATTTCGAAAGGCCAGGAGGAACTTGCGCGAGTTGCTGCAGAAGGGGATGCACACACGTTCAAAAAAAACGGGCGCATTTGATTTTTCAACAGCTCGGTCCGCTTTTCCCTTTCTGCGGCAAGCTCGAGAGAGAAAACAAATTAAGGGAGCTCGCCAGGGTCCTCGTAGCCACCTCCTGCCCTTTGCTGTCAACCCCCTGCATGGGGCGATGAGAAATCCACGCTAATCAGCGCATCCTCGTACAGGCTCTGAAAAATCGGCTCTGGCCCTTCAACTCTCAGCATCCTCACCATTTCCATGATTTTTTTTCCCCAGCCTTTATTGTCCCTCCTGAGATCTGGGCATCAATTTTTCCACCCAGCGCTCCCGGCTTAGGCCCAAGCAGCCTCGGTCTAACAAAACACTGCGTGACCACGTTGTGATTGCAGGTGTTCAGATTCTTCTTCTCATTCAGATGCTCAGCCGGTGCAAAGCAGCAATGCGGACTAGTTTAGCTTACTTCCACCTGAAAAACCAACGAGCGCCAATTATTGAGCTTCACCCTGTGCTGCAGAGTCTGGATTTCGAGGGGGCTAGTCCGAGACCTCCTCCAAACCGGGGAAATTCAGGTTGCAATTTGCAACGAAGCCCAGCTTGCACCCGCATGGACGTGGACGCACGCACAGCACCGTGTTGCACAGATGGGACCGATATTTCTCATTGTTATGCAGAGAGCGTGCTCGTCCACATCAGGAAAAAAAAAACAAAAACCAAAAACACCAGGTTTTTGCTGCTCGACCGACCTGGGAAGGTTTTGTCCTGCTTTGCACCGATTTAGCGTCTGCGTGAGGAACGGGACGTTGATGCCCGCACGCATTGGGAACAGGAGGGAAGGTAAACTCAGGGTTTTACTCAAGCTGTGAGTCAAAACCCACCCTGGGGGTTGCTGGGGTAAAAAGGGTCGTGGAAAGGATGTTTTCCTCCTTTTTCTTCAAAGGCTTATGAAACCCACGGCAGGGGAAAAAAACCCCAAAACGCCGGGGAAATTTTGTCTTTGAGGAGGGACACGGCAAGCTCCTGCAGAGAGGATGAGAAAGGGCAGGTGACCTCCCAGGGAGCCGTGCCTCCATCACATCGGGTTCAGCATCCCAGACCTTATCTCAGCAAGCAGAGAGCCTGTGCGTGGTAGAGACAAGGACTGGAAGAAGCAGAGCATCACGGACGTTTGGCCAGATCCATCACCAGGAGATGCGGATTCTGACGGATGCACCCTTTTAAATTTGTTTTTCTCTCTTCTCCAATACTATTTTTCTTCCCTCCCTCTCTACCTAACCCTCGTTTCTTCTTTAATGCTCTTTTAAATACTTTATAGCACATTTAATGACCCATTTAGCTTATACACAGCTGATATTTTCATCAGGTAATAAAAGGGCTTTTACCACTGGAGATCAAGGGCTAGAAACGCATGACATTTCTCCTTCACTGTAGCCATTAATTGTGCTTTTTCATTTCAAAGATATGATAAATCAGCTGAGT
Organism: Spheniscus humboldti; assembly: GCA_027474245.1. NCBI lineage: Eukaryota > Metazoa > Chordata > Aves > Sphenisciformes > Spheniscidae > Spheniscus > Spheniscus humboldti. Next base: position 146,143 of record JAPZLJ010000035.1, on the reverse strand, counting down.
TACAGCTGCCCGGAGAAACATTTTTCTTTATACCTTCCCTGGCACAGCCCATACTGCAGAAAGCCACCCAGTGCATGCTAGGGAAGAAGTAGCCCAGGTCTGAGGAGAGGGAAAAAGACCGAGCACGGCAGCTTTCTACTAAATAGCCTGAAAAATGGGATTTTCTTTTTGCTGCCAGTTGTTTGAGGGATGCTACTTATTCCTCCATATAGAAAATCAAGTAGCGTGGAGGCAACAGGAGCTTTGCAAAAGCCGGGAGGAACCTCTGAGCACCCAAGCTGCTGGCCACCCACCTGGTCTTTTTGCTGAGCTGTAAATAAATCTCTTTTTCTGAAGCAGAATTAAGATCAGGGCAGGACTCCCGCCTTCCCGTCCAGCATCCTCTTGACTCAGAATAACTACCGGGTTGCTCTTTCAGCTGGTGTGAAACCGCCGCCTTCCACGCAAGTCAACAGAGCCAGGCTTAATTCCTCCCCCCCCCCAGCCCCCCGAAGATCAAGCCTCCAAACGACTGATGCGGTGGGTACGTGCAGATTAAGCAGCAAGTTTTTTTTTGGTTTGGGGGATTTTTGGGGGGGTTTGGGGGGGTTTTGGGAGTTGTTTCTTTCGTTTATTTGTTTGTTTGCAGTGTTGCGGGAGGTCTTTTGGAAGCATGACCCACAGGCGCCGTGGATTCGAGGTAATTAATGCTAAAATCGTGGCTCTTCGCTAAGCACAGGAGAGCCTTGTGCATAATTAAGCTAGAAATAATAAAAGCTGGTATGAGAGAGATAAAACTACCCTCCCTGTCATTTTTATTTGCAAGTCATCCACATGCACCATGGGGAGTTCAAGCTGTGGACACTTAATTAGAGATGTTCAGTCGTCATTCGCGGCGCTGGTGTGACCAACCTGGTTTAGCTGAAGTCACCCTGGTTCCCCACGCAGACACGAGATGCTGATGGGATTGGGGGGGGGGGTGTGGTGTGTGAATGTCACCCACAAATCCCCTGGAAGTGGGGGGAAAAAAAAAGGGGGGGGGGGCAAGTTTTTTTTAATCCCCACCTTGCTCAATGCTTTAGAGGAAGGAAACCTGCGTTTCGGTGTTGAAACGGCCACGAATTGCGAATTTGCGGGAGTTCTGCCAACGTTTTAAAACTGTATGGACACGATAATGACAGGAACTAAGAGGAGGAGAACACACCTTCTGCTCTCGTGTCCCACTTTCACAGCTGCATGTCCTTTATGCACTTTTTTTTTTTTCTTTTCTCAAGGTCCATAATGATAAAAAAACGCTCCAAGAAACATTTTCGACCTCTGCTGCCCTCCCTAATGCTAATTCCAGCGGACAGACGTGCCTCTGCAGCTGCCGTGGCTCTAGGGAAGAGAAATCTACATTAAGCCTTAGCTGAGTATTTGCAAGCAGACCAGAAATAGCAGAGGTAACAGGGGAGGTAGAAGAGATGTGGTCCTCTTCATCCCTGGAAAACTTGCCTTCCAATGTGCCGTTACACCTTGCATCGCCCTTGGACGCAGAATATCCCCGCGCGAAGCAAGTGCAGTGCAACATCCTCCTTGCAAAGCCATTTTCAGGCGTGTTTTAGGTTAGGTATTTTTGGCGCGGGGAGCTTTTCAGAAAGGAGACGCTCTTTTTTTTTTTCCTCTCTTTTTTTTTTTTTCTCTCTTTTTTTTTTTTCTTGTAACGTTGAGTCAAGGTAAACCCAGGCAGGAGATACTACGTCAGCGGGGTGCATGAAAAAGAGACAACTTCTGCCTCATCTTCTGCCTGCATTTTACGTTAAGTTTACTATTTTAGTGGCTAGCGAGCTGTAAAATGAGCCTAAATACAAGAAGTGTGGCTTAGGCTGAAAAAGCCCCTCTTTCCGCATCGCAAAGATAAACCACTCCTGCCTGAGCTCAAGCCCCCTTAGCCACTTCTCCAATTCATTAAAGACGAATTTCTCGGCTATTTGAGAGCTTTCCAAGGTCAGCCTGAAAGCAGCACACCTGTGACCTGCCTCCCAGAAGCCTGGCTTACCCTTACGCAGGCACAAAAGGCATAAATCCGATTTTAAGAAGGGTGTGTGTGGGGGGGTGTTGCGCAAGGAGCCAGAGCCGCGCTTGCAAACGGCAGACCAGCAAGGGAAATTCCTGGGGGCAGGGGGAAATAAATACATATAAAAGATTGCTGGAGGCGAGTTTTTGCTGGTATTGCAACGGAAGCAATAGGATGATAGAAGAGAGTCTCAAATGGGCAACGGCACAGGGAAAACTCTGATACAGAAATATTAGAAATCTGAATTATCCTGTTTCTCTAGTTTCATCAGCGGATGAAATTTATTATTTTGGGGCACCAAAATCTGTAACGGAAGAGCTTATCCAGGAGAGAGGAGCATATGGTGAGTAAAAGGAAAGGAAAACTCCCCCAAAACCGGTGATTCATGGTACTGGTTTGCCTGAAAGAAGTGGGCTGACTCGGGAAATTGTTTTGCTTGGGCTTTTAAAGAAAAATTAAAGCAAGTTAGGCATGCGTAAGGCACATCGTCTAGGGTGGATAGGGGGAAAATGGGCTTCAAGTCTGTAAAGAATCAGCTGCTGCATGGAAACTCCGATTTTCCACTTTTAAACACTTACCTAGCCGTAATTCTTAACATTTTACTGACAGCGCCCTCCAGACACTGGGTATTTTTTCTTTTTTTTTCTTTTTTTTGGGTGTTTTTTTGTTTGTTGGGGGGGTGTGGGTGTTTCTTTTGTTTGTTTGTTGGGTTTCTTGCCTTTTTTTTTTTTTTTTTTGCAGAAAGTCTTCCCGCGTAGCCATTTCTCCCCGCTCCTTGCCCATCTGCAGCACCCTGGGCAATTCACACCATTTTTGCTTTTTCTCCTTGCTTGGCCTTTGAAATTTAGCACCAAGCCACGATTCTGCAAAGTTATAACCCAAATTGTTATGACCAGGTTAGAAAACTTGTTGTATAAACCAAACGACCCAGAAAACTTAGGGCGTGGTGAGAACGGGACAACTGTAACATGGAATAAAGATGGAAATTTGCGTGCACAGGGAGCGGTAGCACCAGGTGAGGAGATTTTAAATGCAATTCCCATCTTGCTAAATCCTCAGCTCTCAAAAAAGCAGCAAGAAAACCAAAATCCACGAACCAAACCCAAAATACACCCTGCTCTTGAGTCTGCTCACACTCCCTTTCTCCCATTTTTCTCCCCAGAATGCGTTTCTGATGGCGATGCAGAAGCTCAAAGTGTGCAGCAGATGCAATTAAATTAAAGCTACAGCAAGGGGAAGGAGAGTCTGAAATAAGATTACACAGACAGTTCTATTAAAATGTCCCTTCTTATTCAGAGAGCGCTTGATGGACAGCTTGAAGAACGGCTTGATTACAGTTTTAAACCTGAGCAGAGTCAGACGTTTACCATAACGCTCCAGTTATTAACTCTGATTTCACAGGAACAAGCAATAAAATAGATACTGCAGGTTTACTAGCGCATTTCTTGATGCAAAGTTAAAAAAAAGGAGAATTTGAGGGATATACGCGCACCCAAGAGACAGCAGATACCTCATAGTTGAGCGGCTAGAAGTGGAACAAGACCCAGCTGTTGGAAGTATAAACCAGATACACCCCCTCGTGAGGTGACAAATCGATGATCCCAATAAAACCAGACTCACTTTGAACCGGTACAGATGACAGCGAGCACGTCAAGGACAGCGAGCACGTCAGGGTGCGGATGGAGTCCTCCAATTTCTGAAGGAACATCAATAAAACATTAAGAGACTGATTTTTAACATGACTTTTTAAAACCAACCCTTGTTCCCAACCTAGTTCGGTGCTTTTTAACACCATAAAAGGTCCTGAGTCACCCTCATTTTTAAGTAAATCCTTGAAAACTTCTAAAACATGGGAGAAATGTAGTCTGCTGGAAAGGACACATTTTCTACTTAAAAAAAAAAATTAAACTGTATTTAAATTAGAAGGGGGGCGGGGGGGGGAAGCACCCCACACCATTCACGATATATTCCCAGCATGGAGATGGGGGGAAAAGTGTCTTTTTTCCACCTAATTGGCTGGGCTGGGCTGAAAACCTTCTTAAGCATTTGCAGGAGCTCTTCCGAGGATGTCACCTTAGTTCGAGCAGTAAAAATGGGTGCACAAGAAGGGTGTGTGCACATTCAATCCCATTTGACTGAATTAAGAACATAAATTGATTTTTTCCCCCTTTTCTTTGATTCAGAGCTCCTCCTAAATAAAGCAACACATTTAATGAACCAGGGTACGGTTCAAATCCCAATTGCCCCAGAAGAGCCACCAGCCAGATGCTGTGGCGGGCGGTGGAAGGGGGAGCTCAGCCCATGGTGTGAGCACCATCGCTTGGAAAACAGGTTTAATCCTGTCTTCTCAACGTTTCAAATGTCATTTTGAGGATTTCAGGGTCTTTCATGCTCTGGCTTGGAGCGCAGTGGCGTTAACGCAGCTCTCCAGCATCCTTTACACCAAGATATTGCCCATGAAGGGTGAGCCTCCATCCTCTAGCACCAGGACACCAAGTCAACCCAAGATTGAATGAGGAGGGCATTAGGTTTTTTTTTTTTCTCTCCCTATAATATAAGGGCTGCTAATAAATCTACTGAGCTGAGAAATTCTGCTCTGTGTGACCCTTTCTGTCAAAGCAGGACTGAGGGGGAAGACTCTACGGTCCACAAGCTCATCAGCTCTTACAGCAGTTGCCAATTAACACAAGAGCACATAGGAAGGCTTCGCCTGTGCCTCCTGATCTGCTGTTTCCCATCCTGTTCATGCCAGTGGTGAGCTCTCTGGGCAGGGATTTCTCTCCTACAACTTCATCTCTGAAGATGAGCAGGGCTACTAGGGTTTGAAGTGCCACCACAAGACAAGAAAAACTCCTCCTGAAGTTGCAGCATCAACAGTCCTGAGCGGGGCCACCACAGAAACGCATAAAACTCTTACTGAAAACATTTGTGGCCCTTCCTTGCCCCATCTTGTTCACCTACGTGCGGTCCTGTAGCAAGCCCTGCTCACCCAAACGCGATCCTTGTCCTCAAACACCAGGTATCCTGCTGAGAAGCGACGCGCGAGCTGTGCGTCAGCCCTACAGCTACAGAAGATGGGAAGATACAACCCCACTTGCTGGTGAGAAGGTCCAACTGACACCCAAAAGGGATCCAGAACAAAAAAAAAATAATACATCAGCACTTACTGAACTCGCTGCCAGGACTTGGGCTACGGCCCAGCTAAAGGAGCTGCAGAGATGCGCATCAATTGCTCATCAGTTAATACCCAGCTCCAGCCCCAAGCGTTGAGGTTAACCACAGACACCGTATTTCCGCTCAGTCTCCGCGTTCGCGTGCGCAACGTTTCACCTGCCGTTTCTTTAGCAGACGCTTTTTCCTCCAGCTTCTCCTTAACGCGTCTTTGCAGGGTTAGCGGGAAGGTTATGTGTTTATTACCATCCCCTCACTGGTTTTCCCTAGAGGAGGCGCTGGCAGGTGGGCGATCCCACGCTGTACCTGCCCGCTTTCGCGGATCACCACCGCCAGAGCCGTTACCACGCTCTCCATTGTTATTCCACAGCTGGAATGATTTGACCAATTCATCTGCAGAAGGTAAATAAATAGCGTGAGACGGATGTTTCAATTTTGCCTCTGCCACGGCTGGGAATGACCAGCAAAATTTCAAGCAAGGGGCAGGGTGGCAACGCAGCGATGCCTTCAAGGGAGAAGGTGGAGGAGGCGAAGAGAGGAGAAGAGCTATCTAGAGCCATTTTTGTACCAATCGGTCTGCAAAAAAGGAACCACTGTCAATTAATTTAGGGACAGACAGTTCCCACCTCTTCCGTGAATCAGAGCCATGTTCCTAGGAGAATTTTAAGGTTTGCATCCCTACACCGTGCCCTACCGCTGCTTTGCATAATTTATATGCGTTTGAATCAAGTTCGTGGGCTAACGCTATCTTTAACAAACCCAGTTTGCTCTTGAGTGGACAAATGCCCTCTCCTTTCATGACTTTTCTTGCATCACCCCTTTATTTGCCCTCTGGGAAGAGCATGAGTCACACAACCAATCCAGGCTTCCCTTCCGAAAAAAAACCCGACAACCGACAACCAAAACCAGAGCAAATTTATGGGTTGTTTGTGCAGGTTTTCTGGAAGAGAAAAGTAAACAAACAAGCAGCCTGTGAGGCTGTGAAATTACTAACACGAGCCTGCGACCGTCTTGTCTGCAGCAGCTGCAAACCAGGCTCGGCAACCCCCAGCATCCCGTACTGCATACGAGCAGAGATAACAGCAATTTGCTTGAGGTGACCAAGAGAATCAGGTCCGAGAAGAAGACAGTCCTCCCGACTCGGCATTGCACAGTAATCAGGTTTCCCCCCCCACCCCCCCCATCTTCAAGCAAAAGGCTGCAAAGCCGCAGAGCCGTGCACACGCGTGCAATCAATCCTCGGAAGACGACAGGCTGATTACTCCATCCCACTCACCACGCAGCCGGCGACACCGGGCCCATCAGTCGTCCTCATTCCTACCAGTACATCCCAGTCCTGAATACACTTACACAACCCAGCACCCTCCCGTGCAACTGGGCGTCGGTGACCGGTACCCGGTGCCAGGCGACAGCATCCCGGTATCTTGAGGATACAGCCAGAATGGTCCGACAGATATTCACGGTGCTCTGCAAACTGAAATTTAGCGGGGAGGAACACCCAGACAAGCAGTAATTTATTATCGTTCGGATCGTGGTGGCACTAGCAGTTTTCAGTTAAAGAGGAGCCCCGTTAAGACTAGACAGGACACGGACCTGCCGGAAACAGCTCTCGGCTCGCTAAGGCAAGGAAAAGTAATTACCCCCCACAAAACTTAAGGCCAGAGACCGCCTGAAGGGCTTGCGTGGGAAGTCAGCACCAAACAACCAAGACAACAGAAGGACAGGAGAGCTGAAGACGTGGTGCAAGACTGGGAGAGAAGGGGACCTCCTGAGACCACCACCTTCCCCAAAGCTTGTCCAAGAGCGGTGAGCGTTCAAGCCTTACTTCTCGTCGCAGGGATACCACCTGCATGATGCGCTGCTACAAGGCGTTAGTCCACCCCTTGCAGCAAGAGGAATATTTGTAAAGTGTTTTCAGCGTGGCTTGTTAAGGGAAAAAGCAACCACATGCAATTACGACCGACAGTGAAGCTCTGAAGCCAACTCAAGCTGTAGATTGCATACCAGCAGAAGGTTGTCAAAAGGATTTGTTCCTCCCTTCCTCTTCCCCAAGAAAGCAGTAACAAGGGGAAAATCCTATTTATATGTCGCTTCGGGGGGGGGGAGGATCAACAATAGCTGCCCAAGAAAACAGAAATATTGTTCTAGCTCGATAAAATACCGCAAGCGATTACCATCTCGGCAGGTGTGATTTCGTAGTAGGGCACGTGCAAATCGAAACACAATATAATGTTCTCAGGTTTCACACTGAGGCTTTTTTTGCAGTTAGATTCTCATGCAGGCATGAGCTACAACTTGCGCCAAGGGGGAAAGAAACAGTCGGTTTGGGAAAAACAAGGGAATTTTTCAGAAAAGTAAGCAGGATCCAAACGACGGGAAGCATGCGAAGCGTGTCAGATCCTTCTCAGAGACGCTAGACTGACCTTCAAGATAAATCTTCCAAACCCCAGGTGAAAAAAGTAACCAAAAATTGAAAGTCATGGGATCACTCAACAGTTTAGGTGGGCAGGGACATCTGGAGGTGCCCAACTCAACCTGCCACTCAAAGCAGGGCTCCAAAGGTAGAGCAGGTTGCTCAATGCCCTGTTGCGTCGGGCTCTACATCAACGCTACGATAACTTCATAACCCGGCCCTCAAAACTTCTCCAGGACTTCTCCTTGGACTGATGAAGCACACAGACTAGTCTTGGAAAAAAAAACCCAACCCACCAAAAATGGGAATGTGTTACAAAGGCATTAATCCATTCCCTGCTCCTTCACTTGACAGCTGCAAGTAGCCCTGGGCCTACACACAGTAAATATGTCCTTTAATAAAAATCTATAAAGGAAGAAGCTTTGTCTGGATGTTGCCTGAAGTGCTTGGATCTCGTTACTCATCATCCGCGATCAAAAGCATCCAACTCATCCCCCTTAATTCCCGTATTTATAAGAGCCGCCTGCATCCGACGGATTATTTTTCATTACGCGTCATTAGTTACGGTATTTACAGAAAAGCCAAAGTGACAATGAGGATCATTGTTCAAAACACCCAAATCCTTCAGGGAGAGCGAGGATCTTTTGTTTGCTCCTGGGATATCTGCAATAATTGAAAATCGAGCGGTCTGGGAACGTAATGCCGTCGGGGAACGCAGCTCGTTGCCTATCTGAGGTCATTTGTTAGGGTGATGCCAGAGCGGGAAATGGTAGAGTCACCTCTCACCCCAGCTCCATCGTCTAGACCATCGCTTTATGCAGGGCAAGCGCAAGCTGAAGGCAATTAGGATCAGGTGTAAAGGGATGCAAATGAATTCCCATCCACACTGCTGGCCTCTAGACTGCATCACGGGGGAGCAGAGCATGGCCACGGATCCCTGTGGCCTCAGCATCTCGAGGGCGTTAAGCCCTCGGTTTAACGGGGGAGCATGCCTATGGGGAGATAAGCGGCCGGACCTCTTCTCCACGCCTGGAAGAGCAGGAGCATTCCCTGGGGAAGGCCACCGCTCCCCATCCCCACCTATTCCTGCTCGCCCATCAGCTTGCCCAAGGCATGCAGGAGATTTGCCGAGCTACAACGCTGCGGGCAGAGCAGTTTTTATAGGGCAGGGGGCCGGCACAACCAGAGAGTCAAACCTCCCTTGCAAGCGCTCAGCATCCCCTCCCGCCCCCGGCTTCCAGCTTTTTCCCCTCCCCGAAAGGAACCGCTTCCACATATGCTGCGGTCTGGCAGCCGCCCAAATGTACTCATTAAGCAAGAGCTACTGCTCCCATAAATCAAGGAGCTGGCAGCTTGTTTAAATGCAGGGAGCCGGGCTATGTTTAGCTGTTGAGCTCCCAGAATAGCATCTGTTCCCAGGTACAGACCGCTGGCTCGGAGGCTGCCTCTCCAGGAGATGCCCGCGGGACTGGCAGCATCCTTTCGGGCTGGATTCTCACCTCCCGCAGTCCTCAAAATAATGTTTATTTCTGACTCCGAAATCGGTATCGCGCTACAAAACATCGACGGGGCCACAGGTGCCACCGGCTGCGACAAAAAACTGCGAGCTGCCCCCGTCAAAGCAGAATGGCCCCGGGCTGGGTTTTCCAGCATCATCAAAACTCCCGCTTTTGGGCTGCGAATCTCAATGTTTTCTGCTCCAACAGAAGGAAATAAAAAATAATAATAAAAAAGGTGCCATGTACCAAAACGATAGAGGGCATAAATCCCTACCAAAGCAAAACACCGTTGCGCATCGCCCCTGGGGGAGGCAACAAGAGAGCAAACATCCTGCGGCTGGTTTATCCTACAGCTTGCTAAGTCGCGGCAAGGGGCTCCGACAACACCTTAAAGCCGAAGTGGCATTGCAAAGCCAGGAACGTTGCTTTTTTTATTCTTAGCTGCCTTTCCGTCCCAACCCACGAACGCTGCAAGCAACTTTATAACAAAATGGTGACCCAGATTCCCAGCACGCTCGTGCGCTTTCCCTTGCACGTAGGAGAGGAGAGAAGAGGTGACGCCTTACGGTACAGAAATTCAGATATTTTCCCCCGTTTCTCACCAAAGCTTCAGGGAACGCGCGGAAGAAGTTGTTGCACCGTATCGGCAGTTGCAATTATTGCTTTCTCTTTCCTGTGCTTATTACCCAACTCCAAAGGTTCGGCGCGGTGTTCGCCTTTTAACGCAGCGAGATATTTCACGCTTTAGGTATACAAACGCAGAAAAGGCCAGGTGATGCTTCCAGCAAAGCAGCCCAGCGTTCGCTCGGCGCGCCAGAAAGCTCCTCCATTTGCTGAGCTCTTTTATTCCTGAAAGACTAAGAGAGAGGGGAGGTAAAAGCACCCGGGCTGTGGCTAACCCTGGGCAATTTCTGCTTGCTCAGCATTTCTCTTGGCCGTGCCGTGCCCTCCAGGAGCTTCTGGGCTCAGCATCAGAAAATGTGTGGACATCCCCCCTGCTTTTCTGGTAACGAGGCGAGACGCAAGCAGGTAAATTTAGCAGCACAGGTCAGCAGGATTTGCCTTCAATTCCTCTCCTTTATAAATGCACTTCTGGCAAAGAAAGCATAGTCTCTATTTAAAAGCACAATTCAGCAGGTAGGTGGTGGCCAGAGAAAGGACCAAGCAGTGGGGAGAACACATGCTGCCCTGCTCTTCTGCGGCTTGAAAGCATAATTACGGAGTGGCTGGAAGCAGTTTTTCCCTAAACCTCTTAATTTCGGTGCACGGAGAGCGCGATGCCAAATCTGAGGACACAGACCCGTGCGAGCCGGCGGCACTGGTGTCACCTCCAAAATCTAGTTCCGGTGCTCTTCACGCACAGATGCCGCAGCAAATTTAGAGGACTTGGGCCTCTCTTCCACCAAGCCTGCCCACGCTCTCCGCCCCTCAACAAGGCAGGTAGTTACCTCCGCTGCACTGGCAGGGAATAAGGGTGCAAAGATGGGAGACGTCTCAACTGCAGATGCTTGCGGCGTAGTGTCCACCCCTGAGGTCCTTGCTGGGGTTTGCGCTTGGCCACTCCTGGGCAGTTAAGTCGGGGAGATGATGGGTCTTGCATACTTTTCTGAGCATCTGTCAGTCGCCCCCAGCGCTGAACAAGAAACGTCTCCGACCGCAGCAGAGAAGAGCAGGGAAGGGGATCTCCTCCAAAAAACACTGCGGAGGTCCAACCAAGTGGGAGATCCAGCTTGGAGATCAGAGGAAAGTGCCTGGCCAGCACGCCAGCTCTCCAGAGCGGCGCCGCACCACCAGCCCCATCGGTGGCCACACTTTGGGGAACGTTTCGATGCTTTTGGGGTTCTGCAGAGGGGCTCCAGGATGCAACAGCTCCTGTGCTGCTGAAAACTCCTCGAGCCCCAAGGTGGTACAGGATACAAAAGGTCAAGCATGACATCTGTGTTTTAATCCAAGACCTAAAACTCTTCAGACCAAAATTCTAGCAATTTCTTCTTCTCTTCAGTGAACAGTTAAGGGATGCTGCTGAATTTCCACAGATTTGGATCTTCTGTACTCCTCACAGCTCCTGTCACCTCCTCCAGACAGGACAAACCTGCTGAAGTATAAACCAGCAACAAGGATTAACTGTCAAGCAAAGAGAAAGGCTTCCAGCAAAGGGGGAAGAGGAAAAACTCGAACAAGATGCCAACTCCTCAGCACCGAAACACTATCCAGCAGCTTTCCCTCCCTGCTGCCAGATGGTTTTTGGCTGCATTAGCACCACGCCGCAGAAGCCTGCGATGCTGATTTGCATCAGCTGATCCACCTCCCCGCTCCCATCTGCGTAAAGCCCTGGGGACCGGACTGGGTTTGCTGTAGCGCACATCCAGCACTGGCATGCTAGTCCCCTCCTAGACCGGCAAGATGCTTGCCAACCAAAATACCATTTGTTTAAGCCAAATTACCTCGAAAACATACAATCCCCAGCCCAGCCAGAGCTGCAGGACCTTGAACCTGGCAGGTCCTTCTTCTCGCACAGCTGAGCACTGGTAGAGGTCCTCCAGGCATTTCTCTTCCCTCTTTCATAACCCCAATTGTTTATTTCTTCTGAGAGCATCAGCTGCCGGCAGACAAGGAGTGAGCATGGGAACAGGACAGAAAGGTCAAACCGTTTAATATCAACAAATAAACAAAATGTCAGGGCAGAAACATTAGTTGTGGCTTTCGCTTCCCATGTTGGCTTGCACCTCCCTAACCTTGAGCGTCCGGGTCTGCTTGACCAGCATAGTTTTCTCCCTGTTAACGACATCCTCACTGCTGTTACTGATTATTTACAGCTTCAAAACTACGGACCCCAACAATTACAACCGGGGCTCGATAAGTCGCCTCTCCGCAGGGCTGCCACCACTTAGCACAGACCCGGATCTCCCCCTGCTCCGAGATGTGTTTCACCGTTAAGTGTACGAGAGAGCACAGAGCCATCGAGCTCCCATGGGACCGTTTCCCACCTCCCAGCAGCACCCAGCCCAGCCAAATTACAGCACCCAACTCCGTGCAAGCTGTATTTCTCAGCCTGCCACAGAGCATCCCGTACATCAACGAGGAGGGCAAGGGATCCAGGTTCAGCTAACAAAGGAGGATGAATTATTACTGACATGCGCCCTGATGAAAAGAACACAAATAGAGCAGAAATGAGCCAGCTCACTTAGGGAGTGAAAAATTCACAGGGCAGTGCTTCCATTTAAGTTTTCAATTTAGGATTTAATTCGCTCCTTATACACGGGAGCGGCAAATTAGTTGCCGGGATGGAAAATTTGCCTATGGCAACAAACTGCGGTCTTATTTCCCCCCTAAATATCTTGCTAAAAGGGATGACTGACTCGGACATTTCTCCCTCTGAAGCCTGCCTGCACCTGAGTCCCCTTTGCATATTCAGTGGAGGGGATGAAATTTTAAGACCTAGCAGGTGATTCATCGCTCTGACGGGTATATTGTACAACCCCACCCCACCAACCCCACTATCACAGCAAACAGTCTGAGACCTAAAAACTCACTTAATTCAGGAATCCCCGGGCAAACGTGGCAAGAAACGAGCTCCACATGCTCACCGAAAATTAACACTCAGTTTAGAAGTGGCTCCACAACTGACCGGCTTTATTAACATTTAATTGCTAACTAGCCCACGTTGCTGTTGCCGCCTGCTAGCTTGGGACCCTGCTCAGCCGAGCCGGGTTGGGTTTTAGTACCAATGGAGATCACGCGATGTCAGCCTACAGCGTGGCATTTACTTTTTAAAATCACATGCCTCCAAAGGGTAGACCGCAACCAAAAATATCCGTCTCATCCATGAGACAGTCCTACTCAACCGATGAGGTCCATATAAGCGAGCCTAGAGGTAAGATTCCTGTTCTCCTTGCCCCCAAACCCCTCTTTTATCATGGGGGTCAAGTCCACGTGGCTGACAAAGAGATGCCTGCAAGTGGGTCCCAAAGCACCTGCAAGAGGTCTCCCGCTCCCTGCTCCAAGTCACTACCGTAGCATGAGACAAGGATCTCTCCACCTCTCTTCTTCTGGCTGAGGTGAAAGCGGAGCGTGAGGTCTCCAGCCCCTTGCTGGACCCAGAGATATCCCAGTGTACAGAAGGGATGGCAACAAGAGCAGAAATGTCAAGAGCACCAACCAATGTCCCCGCCCAGGATCCTGACCCACCTCTTACCCCAAAAGAGAAGCCTTCTACAGCACAGCTCTTTTAAGGCAATAACAAAAGGTTCATGAAAAAGTCCTTCCCGTCCTCCTTTTGTACCATGCCTGCAAGCGTCCAACCCTTTCAGAAGCCACCCTGAGACACCAACAGTTCAAGGGAACCCAAAGAACTCAGTTTTTAAGCAAGAGACCTCCCCCTGAAGATGCCTACAGCAGCTCCTGGACCATCATCGGTCCTTTAAACATCGACAGTCCCTTCCAGGCTATGGAAACCAGGAGGAGAGCGTGGGAGCCCTTGTACACCTGTGTACAGCAGCTGTTAATTGCTCAGGTGCTCCGTTAAATGCAAGTGAAACTGCAATTAGAGCTCCTGTTTCTCCTGCAAGGCCAACCCTCGAATCCGTAATAACCTGTCAGCTTTCAGAACGAAATCCTGGATTTTTTTTTTTTTTCCCCCAATACAAAATAACATTTCATTATTTCACTAAAAGGCTTTTAATTTCTTATAATAATTGCTGCAGCAATCCAGCCAAGATTTTTTTCCCCTTTTTCTGTAACCTGAGCTGATGGAAAATTGCTTTCATTTAATTTAATTACAGCTGTGGAATAATGCATTAAATATGCGCTCCCTTTGTGTTTACTCTTATATTCAAGAGCTAGAATTAATTAGGCCTTAACTGTGAGAAATATCTGCAGCTAGCCACTATGTAAACAGCACAAACACTTCAGCGACTACATGTTGAGGGCTGAAACAGCCACAATTTTTCCTCCTCCCGTCTCCAAGGGAGAAAAAAAATAATATTGTCAAAGTATTCTGCCTTAGAAGCAATCACATCAAATATGGGCAGAGCAATAGCACAGGCCCACAGATGATCCCCTCCAGCCCACTGCAAAACTGATGATCATGATGGTGATGATGATAATAATAATTAATCGCTAGTTGAATACAGAAAAAGGAGAATTTCCCACTTTTTGAACAGACATTTGCGGGTCCTTTGGTTATCAACAAGACTAAAAAGTTTCTACTTGCATTATGCTAGCACCTGGTAAGAGGTAGACATACCACATGAGACATCATCAACAAACACCCCAGGAACATTTGCAAAGCTCAGAGGCAGCTTTTAATGGAGACACCAACTCAACCCTACGCGCACGGCCTTACACTGTGTCACTGTTCTGCACCAAACGTTGGGTCACAGAAGCTGCTGCGCTAAAAAAAAGCCAATAAGACGTCACCTTGGAGGCCAAACCATGACCTTTCATGCTGGGAAACTGAGATTTTGGAGGACGTGGAGATGGCCAAGTGGCTCAGAGAGACTCAGTGCTTCAGCTCCCACATCTGTAGTAACGGGGCAATGAGTCCAACGTTGGGCTTGGACACCCAATACTCGCCGAGCCACATCTGGCACCAAGACAAGACCACACGAGAGACAGCCTTATGGCTAAACTCTCACAGAGCTTTGACCACTGACAGCACTGCAGCTGTTACATTAATTAATCCAATGAATTTTCCATTTGCTCAGCACCGTGCCCAAAAGCACGCACTCGGCCATCTTCTAGAAGGTGCTTTATTTGATCGCTCGACCTCCTGAGCTTTTCAAACTGAGCTGGTTGTCCCTTTGGGCAGCCAGAGCTCCATTAAAAAACACCTTTTTCCCTTTCAAGTGCTTTATCTTCCAAATTGTCAGATCCTGCTGCGCTTTACTCCAGGGGGTCAGAGGGCTTTTTACACCATATTTCCCCCCTCAACTTCAAGCCATTCTATTTTTTCTTTTTTTTTTTTTTTTTTTTGTCGATTAATCAGCTGGCATTTTCCCAGTCCGTCTCCCTCCAGCCATTTCTGTAAGCTACCGTGCCATTTTGGTGTTTCGTCCTTGCATCGCTTCCAATTTTTTCAGTATCCTTCTAAAAATGCCACTTATGTGCCAAACGCAGCATTCAGCGCTCAGGCTGTAAAACCATCTCCCTCCTCTCATCCACTCCTGCCTATCACAGACGAGGGCTGCACTTGTTATTCAGGTTTCTGAGTTCTTTTAACTAATCCACGGCCCTTCCTCCAGTGCAGGAGGAGGAGAAAGGAGAAAGCCAGCCTAGAAAAAGCTGTTTTCAGTAGAAATCAGTACTACTTCAAAAAAACTCTCTCTAGCTTAGCGCACACCAGGAACATGGAACGCAGCCATACATTATTGCTTAATTACTTACAAATGTCTATAGACACTTGCTATTAGCTCATTGTGCAATTTAGCCGAAGGCAATAGGATTTACAAGGAAAGCAAGACACTTACCTCTTCCAATTGAAACCACCCTTTAGCAAAGCCCAAAAAACTTTGTAATTTGGATACTGCTCCACTATGGGATCTACAGGTCACCAGAAGAGGGAGGAAATAAAACTCTTTTTCTAATGCATACTATGTTAACACAGCCCACAGACAATTTTTTTTCCCTTCATGAACAATTTGCAGATGAAACAGGAGCTAGCAGGGGGTTTATTGCGCAAGAGCCGCATATGCGGCGTCTCATTAATCTAATCAAAAAGGGAAACAGCAAAATACCGACTCAAATGCGTCTTGCAAACTAAAATAGTCCAACGAGACCAATAGCCCCGAAAGGCTGAATACACCAAAATAATTCTATAATGCTCAAAGCCCTGTTGGGTTCACTGCTCTAAGTTACGAGGGGGCAACCTCTCCGCCCTTTGGCAACGTGATATTATTGTAAGTGCTTCTAATTGATGCTTTGCAGAGGCTGCTAATTCAGCTGACTTCCAGGGCACCGTCAGCCAGGCTGGATTTCAAAATCAAACTAAGATTTCCCCCCCCCCCCTTCCCCATCTGGGCCCACATGATGGCGTGCTACGTCTACACCGGCAAGGGATGCGAGTCAAGAGGAGCAAGTCCGTAGAGCAAGAGATACCCACCCTACATGGTTTATTTCACGCTACTCCGATCCCAGTTGGGCCCATGGACTTGATGGCCATCAGCACCGAGGAGCGCATCTTCTGGTGCAGTTTCATCTTGAAGGACCCTGGTTCCCGCACTAGGAAAGCATCGATGTCCATCAGCATAGAGGATCGCATCTTCTGGTGTAGCTTCATCTTGAAGGACCCTCTCTCCCGCTCTAGGAAAGGACACAAGTGCAAGACACCTCTGATTTCTCAGGCTTTGCCTATTGACTCTTAAAACGGGACCAGAAGAACCAAGCGATGGGGCTGTTGTTGTAGAAGCAGCCCTTGGCACGGCAAAGGCATCGCTGCTACGTCTGTCAAACTCCTGACCACAGCAACGTGGCTGCTGCTTGAAATTTATGGCAGCAAGAAGTTTCCTGCCCAAAACCGGTGGGTCCTTGCCCAAAGACCGTGGGTCCTTGCCCTTGCCTACCTGCTGCCCCCTCCTTGGGGGGCACCTTGCAGGTCCTGTGGCTTTGCAACCTCCATCCTGAAGGTCTGATACTTAGTGTGGCATTAGTGGCTACTTCTTCACAATCCTCCTGGCTGGTGGGAACAGGGGGCAACAGGCGAGTGGTTTAAAACAGCCTAGTTGTGGGACACGGTGGCAATGGGGACAGGAGCTAGTGCTCCCCAGGATACTGCCAGAACCGTAACGAGAGGGCATATAATTAGCCCACTTGGAAGAAGTTCAGTTGGGAGGATGAGATGCTGAAGGACGAAATTAATTGCTTCGAGATCAAACAGAAAGAAGCTGGGATGGGAAGGCATCAGGCGCATTTGAATGAGTTTGAGGTTAGCAGCGCGTACCCCTGAGAGCGCAAGAGCCGAGCGTTTGCTGAGAGAAGCTTGCATGCCAAGAACAAACACGAAACCAGCCTCCACCTCCAGCTGTCCCGGGGGAGAGGAGCCTCAACACTGCCTGCGATCCGGCAGAGGCAGCACTGCAGTGGGAAGGCGGAGAAAAGGCTCTGCAGCGGAGCTGGTAAACACCACTTCATGTCTCAAAGCATTCGAGTTCAAGGGGAGAACCGGCCACCAGGTCACCAAGATGATGCTTCTGCACTCTGCAGAGCTTTGCTCCCCAGAGGCTTCGGGTTTATTCCGCTTTCCAGAATATTTTATTCTGCTTGTCAGTTTGGCAGAAACCGCTTGACAAAACCAAAGAACAGAAAAATCAGTGCCCCGTAGCACGGATGCTCACAGATCCAAATCCAGGGAGTAGAACCCATCCCAAACCCACGTCAGAGCAGGGAACGGCTCTTGGTGTCTTTTCCCAATGCTGGTGCGCCCTCCCGACCTCAGCCAAACACAGATGTGCCCATAGAGGATGGGAGAAAGAAACCCACTAAATCTGTATCTGGGTTTTTTCCGCTTTGCAGAGACGCTTTTGTGTTGTACCCCAGAGGTGATCAACTGAGCATGAGATTTCTTTGTCTGCTCACAGCACCCTGCCCAGCCTGGCATCGTTGGCACCGTGGGCTTTCCAAAGGGCTGCTGAGTTTTACACCTGGAATTCAATCAGAGCTCTACCTAAAGCATGGAAAAAGGCTTAAAATTTAAAGGTCTGTGCCTTGCTTGAGGGAAGAAGAGAAGCCATGCGTGCACATCCACTTCGGGGCATGCCATCCAAAACGCAGCTTAGATCTAGGTGAGCTAGAGCTCCCCTAAGGTATTTCAGAAGAAAAGCTTCTGCACCTTCCTCGTGCTGTCACGGAGGCAGCCAAGTCCGAAGTGGAGATAAAGCTTGCGCTGGAGCAAGCCTCAAGCTACGGAGATCTACCAGCCATAAATACTGGAGGTGTCCTTGAGGATAACGTTGACTTGTACTAGGCAAGGGAGCTGCAAATACATTCGACTTCTTGCAAAGCATTACAGCTCCTTCCTTGGATGTGGAAAAGTCCCTGGGTCTGGATGACAAGGTCAGGGTTTAATAAGAAGCAGATCATAAACGTGCAACATTTATAGGACAGCCTGAAATACCATTGCAATAAGCAGTCATCTTCAAGGCAATTAAACATGAGCTGACACTTGGGATAATATCTGAGACTTGATCAACACGGAGTTGCACTGAACCGTGATGCTGATTTTCTTCAAACAGGTTAGGCTGCAAATCCACGTTCTAACATTCGCTTTGTTGTTGCGTTAAAAGTCAACAACAGGAAAAAAAAGAGAACGCCTTAAATAAGAGAAGGTACATGCTAGAGACTCCGACCCTTCTTAGCATGACTTCATTCAAGGTCCTCAAGCATTTTGGGGAAACATGGGACCAGACAATGAATGAGAAGGGGATTTTTTTTTTCTCCAGCCGCTTTCCCCGTGTGCCTTGAAATGCCCACAAAAATATGGATTGATTCCACTTCTAGCTGCAGCTTACCTATTCCTGGCTGATTTAGAGATGAAAGGTAACATCGCTGAGGGGGGGGAAAAAAAAAAAAAGGAAAAAAAAATCGATGAGGGCCAATACGAGATGCTGCAGCAGCTACAAGAGGCAGTCTTGCAGCTTCGAAGTGAATTAAGTGAGAATGGATCTTTTCATTACCTGATTGACACATACTTAGTGGCGCCACAGGCCAAACTGATTTATTTTCAGTGGCTGGAGCAGCAAGATAGCAAGAAGAAGCTTCTCTTCCCAAGGGGGAAAAAAAAAAAATCGAGCCCTACCCTCATCCCCTTGCCATTGCACAACGCTCTCAGCACCCACCGCTGCCGACGAAGGCGCGCAACGCGAAATACCCTTGTGCAAACTGTTGTGATTTTATATAACCGTGCTTATACAAAAATGCTTTTCTACTGCGTGCTTGCAACTTGCAGAAGGGAAAGCATTGGAAACCTGCGCCCCTGAGCTCTGCTGGGAGATGGTGTCGCGCAGAGATGGATCCTCTCTCCTGTAAGCAGCAGATGGGGACAACTGGGTGGTGGGTATTAGCCTATAAACACCAGGCAAAGCACCGCATAAAGAAGCAATTTGGAGAATGCACGATGCTGAGCTCTTATCTGGATGCTATTTCCTTTGATGATAAGGATTTTACTCGTTTGATATCACCTTGTACTTGCGAGAGTCCCCGGGCTCTCGGCAGAGTTTTGCTAAGTGCATTGCAATGTTTCCTCGGGAGAAACGAAAGCGGCACAGTGCATGCCTAGAAAAAATGAACACCACCCGATTAGGTATGCAAAACATACTGTTTGGACAAAAAAAATCCACAAAATTACCCTGCGAGGCTGACAGATGCGTTGTTAACCTTATTTTACGGCTCGGGAGCGGGAGCAGAAAGCAAACCCAGGACTCCCAAATCCACGTTCGACAGCTTAGATGAATTATTTTGGAGAGGCTGGGTCTTTGAACTGCCAACTGCAGCAGACTGCCTGACACGCAGCATTTAAAACACCGAAAAGCCTCCTTCAAAACATCAGCGTGCTGTGGTACCCTCCCAAAAAAGTGACTTGCCCCCCTCGGAGCCCTCCTATAGCTAAGAGGAGGGTTGGGGAGGTGGACAGACCTTCAAGGAGAGGTCCGCAAAGATTGTCACCCAGAACAGGCTGCCAACAACTTCCACGCAACCTGCTATTAATGAGTCTCGCGTTTTATACGCTAGTTAAAAAGCTAGCTTTTTTGTCTTTTTTTTTTTTTTTTTTAAATCTGCACAGCAAAATGCTGTGACAAACAGGCACTGAAGACCAGAAAATTACATCAGCATCTCTGCTGTGCCTCGTAAGAAGCATTCCTCCTTTAAATGTGCTCCTGAGGACAATATTTATTTAGAATTAAAAGCCTGCAGTACATATTTCTCAGGGCTTTCTTTGCAGCGTTGATTAAAGGCCTATGTTTAAGCTGAAACGGGATGGATACTATTCTGCATGCAAAAGCACCAAACTCCAGAAGTATCAGTAGAAACGAGGCAACTTTGAGACTCGAAGAGGTATCCTAGTACGTAACAACCGTGGCGTTTCTCATCCCAGCCTCTGAACGGTATCCAGCAGCTTGCCTCAAAGCCGGCACAGAACGGCCAAGGGTGGATGGGACCTCCGGAGGTCATCTGGTCCAACCCCCTCCGCCTTGTCCAAACACTTTCGAATGTCTCCAAGGATGGAGGCTCCACAACCTCAGCACTGGCCTTACCGGTGTCGGGTAGAGGGGAAGGACCCCCTCAACCTGCTGGCAACGCTCCTCCTAATACAGCCCAGGACACTGTTGTCCTCCTTCGCAGCAAGGGTACATTGGTGGCTCATGGTCAACTTGGTGTCCGCCAGGACTTTACCTGCAAAGCTGCTTTCCAAGTTGGTTGCCCCCCCGCCAGCACGTCCTGGTGCACGGGGTTGTTCCTCCTCAGGTGGAGATGGAGGAACATCTTCAGAACATTTGACCCTCATCCCAAACTGAATTCACCACAGCAGCTTTTCCACAAACCTGGCAGGTCTGAAGCTGGTTCTGAGAAGCAGAGAGAAGGTGATTTAATCCTTTTTTTGCTCTAACCCTGTGGGAGTTTATTATTGTTTACAACGGATTCTCTACATTAAAGATGATTTTAATCTGAATCTTAGAAAGAACAATAAAAAGGCTGTTAGAACTCTACCAGAAATTGAGAGATGCATTTAATTAATTTGTCAGGAGTTAGTACGGTAACTGTTTCAAGTGTGACCAGAGTTCTGCATAAATATGCACAGAACTTGCTGGAATTCTCCAGAGGAGATTCAAACCCAGATTTAAAACAAATACGTTAGCACTAAAAGCAGAAGAAATTGTTCTAAGCACAGCTTTCCCCTCCTGCAGCCAACTCCATAAATCTCACACAGTTTAGTTACCAACAGACAAAAAAATCTGCCTGTGAAAGATATCATCCCAGCTTTCTGGGAGGGAAATAAAGTCCACTTAAAGCACTGCAGAAATGGGATGGTCCCACCAGGAGGGAGAAACCGCGATCTTTCTACTTTCAGTTGATTCTTACATTTCTCGCTGGAGACCAGAAGCATCGACTAGTTTACGACTCCTTGCTGTCTTTAGGAAACATCACTGGCAGGCACGCTCAGTTATTTAATGTATTTGTTATTTGCCTTGATCTATTCCTCACCTCTCCTGAATAAATGCATTAGAGCAAGGAAGGCAGCGTGTTAGGCGAGAGAACTAGCTACTAAAGGGTGGCAAGATCAGTTTGGGTTTAATTATTGTGGTTTTGCACGTAAATTCTGGGATGCTGCAGGTAGGTCTGCGGTTTGAACGGCCAAGAGAGGGAAGGTGGTAAAGGGCAAGGATTTGAGCACCTGCTTTTAGGAGGAAGCCTTGCACGCAAAAGGTACGAGCGCTATTCAGCACACACACCCAACAAGCACTCGGCAGAAAAAACAGCGAGCCATGGGTCATGCTTTGATAATTCTCGCTCTCCTTTCTGCCAGTAGTCCGTTGCCTCCAGCCCTCAGCAATAAGCAAACACACGGAGTTGTTAACAGTGAAAAGCCCATTACCTGCTCTATCGGTAGCAGCTATAATAAGCAACTCCAGATCCATGGCAACTGAATAACCAAAAAAACTCAGTGTCATGCACGTAGGTGCTGTCATTACCAGACAGCACCCGCAGCTGCGAGCAAGCAGCGTGACTCACGTGCAAATCGACACGTTCATCAAGGTTACCACACATCGTTTTGAACAGTGACCTACATACGCCTTAAACTTGGGCAAAACCACCCTATTCCCCAAGGGTTTCTGGAAAACGTGACATGTCATGCTTGTTTTGCAACGGGGTGGGTATATCCCAGATATTCCAGTCCTGGCAGAGGTACAGCCCACCCACGCACCCAACACACCCTTCCAGCAGTCCTCCCCAAACCCCAGTACCTGCTCACCCATCTGTGCTCTGCCAACTTCTTTCAACCTCAAACCCCTCTCACGGTTCATTTTGTCCCATCCGCGTTGCAGCAGGTTGTCAGCTCCACCTTTGCAAGAAGATCTCGTACAGGCATCCAAAAAACCCTCCCAAAACCTCTTGAGGAAGCTCTTCTTAATTTTTCTAAGTTCAAAAATAAGTTGAGAAGGCATCCAGTGTCCTTCACTAGAGGACCGGGTTCAACTGGAACAAGACACAACAGCAACCCTCCCCCCATAGCAAGAGAAGAGTTTTGGGTAGCTCCAATTCTTGAAGTTTTTAAAGCCATGACTACACAAACACTTCTTCCCGTTGGATCTCCGAGCAGAAAGACTCGCACCACCTCTTATTAGCCAATGTTCACCCTTAAAGGTGAGGGCAGGCATTAAAAAGAGTCATGCAAAGCTACAGCGTGTCGCAAGTGCCAAGGCAACTCCCGGCCTCACTGGGAACGGGTGAGTGTCCTACGGTACCCAGACGGTGACAGTCAGCTCCACACTTAATGAAGATAAATGACAGTTTTCATTTAAAGTGCATGAATGGGACTGCATCTCCAGTTTGATTCAACTGAATAGGCCTCCTGTCAGTCGGTACAAATTCTTCTCTAAATGATTCTGTAGTTTCACATACAGAATGATTCATTTCACTTTCTTTTTTTTTTTCCTTCTTTTTTAAACAAAAAAACCACCCAAGACTTGGAAATTAGCATTGTCTCCTTGACTGGAACAAGGTTTTACTTGGTAGAGGAAGCAAGCAGATTAGAGAAACTCAGGAATGTCTTTAACCCAGGCGCTTTGGCAAAAGCAAGAGCCTATCTAAAGAGTTGCAGTGTTGTAGACACTCAATTAGTAGCATCAGACCTTAAGGTCAGAAGCCGCGTCACCAAGGAAATTAAAATTCCAAGATAAGGCAAAGTAAAGAAGATTATTTACTCTTTTGATGCCAGAATTATTACAAGCAACGTGGGGAAAATGAAGAAAAGTTAGACCTGACCACTACCTACCACGCTGGATGCAACAACAGCTAAAGCTACCCCAAACGCAACCCCTCCTGTTTATAGTAACTAGCAGAAGACTACCCAGACCAAGGCAGTTTATCCTCCTAGCCAAGGGACAGCTCTGACACCTCCCGTATGATTCAGCCACACCACAGCAGGCATAAGGGTAAGCAGGTTTTTATTGGAGAGGTACATACCAAGGCCTGTAGGCCATGAACTGATGGAGAAGTTCACCATCCATCAGCAGAAGGCTTGTCACCAGCCAAATCCTGAAATGCATGTCACACGAGGAGCAGGGGCCAGTGTTTCTCTTGGCACCCATCGACAAGAGAGAACCAGGAGAGCGTGTGGTCACCAAAAGGCACAAAGAGACAACCCTCCACCTTCGTTGGTATTCCAGGCGCACGCTCGCGCTGTTTGTACCAAACACTAATTATTTCATTTACTCAAGGATGACTGTGTAATTAACAGGGAAAGAATAGGCTTGAGAGGAAAGTAACAGGGAGAGCTGGCAAATGACAAGGTGAAGAACAAGCAACAGGTACCAACCCCAACCTTTTCACCTCCCCACCCCGAAACAGCGAACCCGGCAAGGAGAGCAGCGCATGAACGCATCACAGCAGGCTACGGGAATCGGCTGCCAGACGAAGACACACCACACCCACAAGGAGGCAGAAAGGCAAAGGACAGCCGTCCCTTGCAGATCTCCCTAGAGACACATTTGACGCCTGGTTTATGGTCAAAGGGGCCTAATGGCAACCTCCAAGCAACCTTCTCTCCTTCCATGACCCTACAGATCCCTGCCAAACCAGTTAGAAAGATCTCCACCTACTTGCCAGCCGTGCAACCACTCATCCTGAATTTCAGCAGCCCTCAGGATCCAACTTGCCTTTCAGCTGGGCAAGTCCTCCCGGAAACCTGAGGTCCGTACTCCTCCCAAACTGATGCAAAGTCTGACCTACGGCACTCGCACCACTGCTGCTGCCCTCCTGTCCCCGGGACCGGTAACGGCTACTGTGGAGGTTCATCTCACCCAAGGTCACAGCGCAAAGCTGTGCTAGGCTGGTACTGCCACTGCCTCGCTTGAGCATCTCAGTTTGGGGCTTCTTGGTCTTGCACTGAAGCATGTGCTTTGCGTTTTGTGCATTTAATGGGGAGGGGGAAGGTGCTGCTTGCCACTCGCTGCTCTGACTGCATTTGCTCTTGTAACTAAAAAGGGTTGGAAAACGAGAGATTAAGAGAAAGTAGCTTAAAGGCAGGCTGGAGGAGAAAAAAACCAAACAAACCTACAGTCAGCATCAGGCAGCAAAAACGCTGGTGGAATGATATAACTCCCTTTATTCCCAGCTCTTTTTACATATCTAACACCAAATCAGTCACCTCACCCATGAGCACTTCTGCTGCGGCAGATGTGGCTCCGTTTAAGATCTGCAGACGGAGGGGAAAGTAGGTCAGCATTACTCGAAGCTCCATCCCCAGCTGCATCGCTTGGAATCGCGGAGACGTAGGGGTTTGTTAGTATGCCTGTTTTACGCATCCAAAACATCAAAGCCTGATGCTGCTCGTTACAGAGCAAGTCGGAGGCTGATGCTGCTCGGCGCAGCTCACGAGAAAGCCAAGTTTCCAGCGGAGATAAACTACGGTCTAGTGCCCCAAGCAATAGAAATAATGCGATAAAGTCTCCAATAACATCAGTACGGGTGAACGCCGGCTTCGGTCTTTATGTTTCCTATTGGCCATGACAAAGTCCTTGACCCGTGCAAGTCAACTAACAGTCTGATTTATTCCTATTGCCAACACCACCGATAGCCACGGCAAGAGTACAGGGTTTCAAGCCAGCAATAAACAACCAAACAACACCCAGGAGCCTTGAATTTTAAATTAGCTTCTTCCCTGTGTTTAAGGATGCACTGGGATCGCTGAATGAGTAATCTGTCTTACATCCCTGCATAGGGAGACTCTGCAGAGAGTGCAATCATACTTTATTGCAGCTCTTCCAGCAGCAATTTGAACTCCAGTTCAGGCTCTGTCCAGGCCAAAGATGATCCTTTCACGCACATTCCCTATTTCCCAGGGCACTTGCAGCAAGCCTGCTGCTTTCTCCTACTTTTTCCCATTTATACTGTATCCGAGTGCCTTTTCCCTTGCCTGCCTTTGTCCCCACAAGACCCCCGCGGCCAAAAAAAAAAAGCATCCTCTGCACTTTTGGGCAGAAAAAGGTTGAAAAGCACCTGAAAACTACACGCTCAAGAGATCTAATTTATAGCCATGTTCACCGGACCGGAAGATGAAGCCAGCTGGAAAAAGGAAGAAAAAGTAAAAAAACTTGGCAAAGCAAGTTCAAAAAGTCTGAAAGTTATCCTTAACTTTTTTATAGCGAGTTTAAGAGAGAAAGGTCTGATTTTTGCAGAGCAAACAGAAGAAAGGTAGAGTGATTAAAACCCCCATGAGCATTTGGAAATCTCCAAGAAACGATGCCGGGTTTTGACCCGGTCTGCGGTGCAGAGCTTTGTAATGAAAGATGACCTCCACGTAGATAATCAAAATGCAAATAAAACAAGATGAACTAACTCAATTGTCCAAAAAAAGGTCGTCTCGAATGCCATAAACTCTCAGCAGGCAGTCAGCAGAAAAAAGTACCTACTCAGCTCAGCCTGTGAAATAAAAAAAACCCCAAAACAAAAATCAAAACAAAACCAAAAAAGATGCTGCCAGTGAACCACCAATCCAAGAGAAATACGACTCTCAAAATTTATTCGCAGCCAGGTATAGAATCATAAAATCATTAAGGTGGGAAAAGACCTCTAAGATCGAGCCCAACCGTCGACCCAACAGCTTCTGAACAAGGCAGGGTGAGAAATACGAACAACGCAGCTGTTTTATTCTCTGGACTACAGGATCCTGAAAACCTCAACCTTCACTTTGGGAACGAGGAGATTGTCCATAAAGAGGCTGGGGAACGGCGAACAGCACAATCGTTAAATTAAATATCAACAGCCAGCCCTGGGAGCACGGCAGCGCCCTTTCCTTTAACTCCTTGCTATTTTTTAAGTCTCCAAAGAGAAAAATGCTCGTGCCCTCAGCCAGACCCTGCAGGACAGACTCCAGCCCCAAACTCTTTGACTCTACGATACCTCTTTGACTCCTTTTTTTTTTTTTTTTTGCACTAAGCATAGAGAGAAAGAAGCGACGGCGCTGCTGTGTGAGGGCACTTACAGTCAGACCCCTCTGTACCCTGCTGCCGGCTCTGCTTTCTCCAGCACATCAGTTTTCCATGAGGTTCACAATCCAATCGACTCCCTTGTGCCTTACGTAGGTCATCAGGAGCTGCCACACGTGGAGGCATGGCATAGGTGTAAGACGTATAGGTGTATGAGTACCACTACATACCACTCTGAGCCCAAATTGCACGAACACACCGCAGGCATAGCTGGAATTGCACGTATGCAATAAAATCTCATGAGCTACAGGCAGGGTGCAAGGTGGATATCATGTTGGGCGTGCTAAGGAGGCAACCTAAGCTCCTTTGGAAGCATCCGAGTCCAAAACCTTGACCTCATCAACAACGGATGCATAAGCAGAACAACACTGAGAAAGCATCATGATCTAAATCGACCGACTGCTCCTAAACGAGGCCGGCACAGCACCTCTTCTGGCACACAAAGGCAGGCGCTCAAAGCACCGCAGGAGAGACTTGACCAAGTTTTTTTGCTCCGTGATATTGGGAGAGCTGAGCTGCAAAAGCATCTCCGCAGCAGGGGACACCACTGAGCTGAAGTCCCAGTAAGTGCACAGATATTTTAGGGACAAGTTGAAGGGGTCAACCGGTCTGAAGTTGGACAAAAAATACCAGAAATAACCAGAACTGGGTGCAGAGAGTCAAGAAGTCCTCCATGAAGTGGCTCATTGCTGCCTTCTCGCACTCTGGAGGGTCAAGGTAGGGTTTGGGATGGGGGGCGGGAATCCTCAGTTTGCCTCAATCTGTTTTGCGGCAGAGGGTCCGTATCCATGGAAGACATCCCAAAAGAGCAAGAAAAAAGAAGGGGGGTGGGTGGGGGAGAGAAAAGAGAGGGAAAAAAGGTACATTTCACCTGAAAACAGGAGCTTTACAGGAAGGACAGAATCCAGCTTCAGACCCACGTTCAATTCTTCCCCTCTCCTTTGAGTGCAAGAGCCTGGGCTGGACTGAGTTCTCATTTCAAAGGTGGCACCAAAATAGTAATGCCCATTTGGGTTGTATTTAAGCTTTCTCATTCCCAGGTCGAGTTAAGCCAATGTAACGTGGAGAATTTGATTCACCCTAGCAAAGAGCCTAGCTAGGGGCTTTGTCTTCTGCTGTGGAAGCGCTGTGTTAATTTTAGTGAAGGATCCAGCAAAAAAAATAATGTAAAAAAAATGAGCTTAAGCCAAACTCGTACTTCTGGGCAAACTGCTCCGTGTTGTGAAGTCACCACCAAGTCGCAAATATCACTGCCTGGCATGGAAGTATCACCATCTGCCACTTTGCTTAGGAGGACCCTTTACTGAATGAACAAAGAGAGGCATCGCAGGAATTTGCCTACTCACCCATGAGCGGGAGGGCTGTGCCAGCGTGGCAGGAGGCGCGCTCCAGACTGACAGCCAGCTCCAAGAGACGTTTTAATAGCCTGGCCTTGCTCGCCGGTGTGGGACGGGCTTGGCACAGGCTACTCCGCTCAGGCTGGAAGAAAAAGCGGCCGCTCGGTCTCAAGTGCATCTCCCAATTCACCCCAAGGTACAAATTAAAGAATGAAAAACCCTGCAGATAAAACCGAGGTAAAAAGTGAGAGTGGTCAAGTTTAAGTGCATGTATAAGGATGTTATCCTCAGGTCTTTTCAGAGGCCAGCAGTTAAGCAAACCTGCTATTTCTCATCACCAAGCACGGCTCACCGCGGTGAAAGTCTTGACAAACACCAACACAGATATACAGGGAACAAACAGACGGCTGCGTCCCAAAGAACAGCCGCCCAAGATGAACACTAGAGCAGAGCAGTAACGACGAGGATCGCCACACAGGGTTTGGACAGAGGTGTTTCACTTTGCTACAGCCTTGGGCCTCTCAAACCTCCGTTCTTCATCCTCCGGTGAAGTTCACAGAATCACAGACCGGTCGAGGTTGGAAGGGACCTCTGAAGTTCATCTGGCCCAACCGCCCTGCTCAAGCAGGGCCAACCAGAGATGGTTGCCCAGGATCGTGTCCAGACAGATTTTGAATATCTCCAAGGATGGAGACTCCCCAACCTCTTTGCGAGCACAGATCAACAGGACTGAGGTCAGGGTCTGCTGATGGGTCCTGTGCTGGAAGACAAGAGACAGGTTATATTAATTGCATTCCCATCCACTATCACTAATAAGAGATGCATCCGCAACACTTTGCACATCTTCTTGCTTTCCCAAAAGCCAGCAAAAGTGCGTACTCGCCACCCCGCCAGTTGCTTCATGCGTTCGTTACAAGCCAGGCTCGCTAGAAATGGCTCCGGTGTTTTAGCCGTGCTAATGTCACACCACCGCTTCATGTCACCGGCTCAGCTTAGACCTGTCCTGCACCCTCCACTGCCTTTTCCTCGCTCTGCGCTATCCCCACTTCCCAGCCTCCCAGCAAAACTCTCCAGCTCCCCTCCTCCGTTGCATCGTTTTCTGAGTGCACCTAATGCTGTAGCAGATCCCTCACAACCTTTCTGGGAACCTTCTCTCTAGGAGCTCCCAACAGCACGCAGAGCATGCTCTGATCATGACCCAATGCTCTCCCCACCCCATCACTCAGGGGGGGACACCCCCTTTCCTTCCCCTCCTCCCCGCCTTTGCTCAACACAAGCTTCTTGCTAAGATACGGGTCAGGTGGACTCAAAATTGGGGACCCCCTTGCAGAGCGTGGCTCAGGACAGATTTTGGGTGAGCTGCTGGATGAGTAAGAGCCCTGAAAAGCAAAAAGGAAGAAGCCTGGGTACCCCATTGATAAAATTTCTGTTGGTACACTAGGAAATCATGAGGTTAGTTATCTGTTCACGTAGCCGTGGCAAGATAATTTCAACCTCTGTTGAACTACTTAAGATTCATGCTATCTCGGTCACCCCCGTACACCTTATGTCACGCGGAACAGCACACTGGGACTTGATTTTCAGCTCCTAGTTAGGACAGATGCTGTATAGACAAATATCTACCTTTTAAGCCTGCATCCCACGGCTGTAAACGGCAGAGGAGGAAAGGCGAAGCACCATGGCTATGTCCCGTCTGCAGAGAGGCAGCTGAAGGCAGAGCGCGTGAAGATTTCACAGGTACCCACGACGTGACCAACATTTTTTCCAAAGATAATGCGATTTTTCTCTTGAAGCTTCGGATGAAAGCAGACTTTCCTTGCCTCGGGCAGAAGCCAGTCAGGTGGAAAGGGACAGCGGGAACAAACCAACAGAGCAGAACATGGTTTGGAACGAAGTTCAGGATTTGGTATAGGGAAAAAAAAAAAAACCCCAACGTTTCTTCTCACTGAAAGCAGACAGATACAAGCTGTTAGGCTCGCTGCGCTAGCCCAGCCCTGCATAAAATTCCCCCTCGTCTGATCATTTGGTCTCATGTTTATCAAAGATACCAACAGCTTTAAAAAGACAGGACCTGACAGCTTAGTTCTCCTCTTGCTCATCTAAGATAATCAGGCAATTCCGGCTTTGCACTAAAAATAACAAAAATCAAGCCCCACACATTTAAACTTTCTGTCACTCAAGTCACTTTTATGAGCTCAGGACCACGATTCAGACTAGCAGAAACAATTTTTTTTATGAATCCACGATCTCGTGGATTACGTGATCATGATCTCACGTAAGGGCGACACGAGATGAACGGTTGCGTTTGCTGCAAGCAGAACCCTGGAGATGGCCGTTGGTCAAGCTGGTGGAAAGCTCAGCTTCTAAAGCAGCTCCGCGATGCAACAGGCATCAAGCAGAGCCACCAGCTCTCCGGTGCCAGTTACACCCTCACGTCCCAGCGACGGGTACTGTTGGCCCTCAAGGAGAAGAGACGGTGATCCACCTCCTTTCAGCTTTGCCACCGGCTGCGTGGCTTTGGCCAAAACGCCTGAAGTAGGAAGAGCAAAACCCATCCCTGGAAACGTTCAAGGTCGGGTTGGACGGGGCTCTGAGCAACCTGATCTAGTTGAAGATGTCCCTGCTCACGGCAGGGGGGGTGGGCTAGTTGACCTTTAGAGGTCCCTTCCAACCCGAACCATTCTAGGATTAGACATCATCTCCAGTTTACACCTAAAATATTTCGGTTGGAACAACCAAAAGCTGAGAACCAGTAAATAAAGTGAAGGATGAAGGAGGGGGGAAAGGGAGCAAGACACCCCAAGAGACGTTTGTGAAAGACATATTGCTAGTCAGTAGGAGCAGGGGTAACAACTTGTCTGTGCCGTCATTCATGTTTCAAATTTCTGGCCTTCTCCTGAAATTTTTTCATTAAAAGCGTGACTACGTCCCTCGCTGCTACAAAAAAAAAGGCTGTGGCTGACAGACAGGTTACAGCGAGCAGAAGTTGCTGGCTCAATACAAAGCCACTGAGTGAGGTCCTATGACCCCTAACAGGTCAATGTGGGGATCATGCTGCTGCTGCTGCTGCCCTGAAATACATCCACGGAGTTACGAACACTGCTCATTTTTCCTTTTCTTACTTTTCTCCTTCCTTCTGGTCACCTCATCTACATTTGTTCAGCAGCTGAGCCTGCTGCCCTGCAACAAATCACCCCAGGCAGCTTTCCTCCCCGGCTCCTGCCTGTAAGTCCCTCCTCCAAGAAGACAGAAAAATCCTTTCATCGCCAAGGAAAATTGTCCCCGAAGCTTGTTTCAGTCTGGCAGGGAACAGATGAATCATGCAACGGGCCTCTGAGCGATGACAAGCAGGAGCCAGCTAGTGTTTCAGAAGAGGTAGCGCCGGGGCCATGGCCACTTCGCACAGCGAGTGCATCTCAACGTAGGTCTAGTGCTAAGTCCTTCTCTTTACAAAAAAGAAATTTTTTTACATAAAATAACTCCTCAAAACAAACATCTCGTTACTAAAGTATACGATGGGTGGCTTTCCAGAAAGCCTCTCCATACCACAGGAATGTTTTAGTGAAAACTCTATAGCTCCATAAAATGCTACGTTATAAAAGCGCCATCTGTTTTTTTACATTTTCCTTCCATCTGGGTGTTTTATAGAGAGATTTTACAGCCTTTTGCACTTTTATATACCTCTTGCAAAAAAATGCGCCTACTAAATGGGCAGGATATCCATTCAGAGCTAGGCACGGGAAGGTGAGGAGGCTGGGAAGGCATAAAGAACTTGAAGGATATCCTTGAGACGTTTCAATTAACAAAGATCTACACCCCAGCAGTGCTGGATGGCTTCCTTTTGCTTTTTTTTTTTTTTTGCACATGGCAGGTGACTTTACAATGAAACACAATTTGTTCCTTCTGTTTAATAAACCGCCTCCCTTCGGCTGGGGGAAAGAAACGATGAAAGAAGAAGAGGCTGTTTAGGATCTGAAAACTTAAATCCCGCTGGAGAGGGCAGAGAGGGGCTCTCATCTCACCGCACAGCGACAGCACCGCCACTATGACATTCTTCCCACCGTCAGACCAACAGATTAAATAATAACCAAGACAAAAGGACAGCAAGTCTCCTTTGTACTGGCGTTGCACTGTGCCGGCACATCTCCAGAAAAGCTTATAGGCTTGCAACGGAGTTGTGCTCACTTTTTTCCCTGCGTCTTTCTCTCTTCCTGGAGCTGCAAGGCAAAAAAAATAATCACTGCCCGTTATTTGAATCCTGTTCGCAAGCGCTGCGGGGCATGCACCAGAATGTCACGACGAGACACAGAGGAAACCTTCCTGCTGCTCTCCCCCATGTGCAAAATCAAAACCTCACATAAATACTTAAAAGTTGACCCCCCCTAAGCTCATACGAGTATTTCCTTAAGAGAACGTGATCCTTTGGTGAGCTACAAACGTGGTATCAGTAAAAACCGAAGCCACAACAAACCCAAGGAGGATAATAAGCCAGACGCGCCATCTTCTAAATTCTCTCATGTTCTCAAACATTTCTTGACGGACACACGCAGAGCCAAAAAACCTGAAACCTCTGTTCAAACAGCGCAACCGTAACGTGCCTCTCCATGTCCGTCCAACAAACGTGCTCGAGCTCTCACGCCGCCTCTAGGCTTGCTGCCCCGACAAAAGCAAACAACCCCCCGTTGCCCCACACCTTTAATTTTTTGGTCTCCACACTGGCTTATTGACCAATAATTCCAGACGCTGCGTTCCTATTTCATGCTTAGTCATTTAAAATCCTTTATTCAGAGGCTTTTCTCCCATGTTTCTTCAGAGGAAGTTATGACTATAGTCGTAACTAGATGAAAATAGTTGAAAATAGGGGGCGACAGCTGAAAATAGGGGGCGACAGATGAAACTGCCACAAGATATTACACAAGGAAGAACTTGTGTTAAAGCAACGCGGGGCTGGCTATCCAAAGAGACAGCAACAGTAGAATCGGACCTCAGTGATTGACGGCTGTCACAACGAGCAGGCAGGATTTCCTCCAGGACAATACTACAAAATAATAATAATAATAATAATAATAATAATAATAATAATAATAATAATAATAATAATAATAATAATAATAATAAAGTCAGGACTCAAAAGCTGAGTCCTGACTTCCCAGCGGGGTCTAGTGAGCAGGAAAAGTCACACTCTCCCCTTTATAACCCAAGGTCACAACTGAAGCCGCAGAAGGCGGCAAACGGGAGAGTTTCTCTTGCTTGGATGGGCTGCAGCAGAGCTCTGCCGTTTGAAGAGCAGCTGCAGAGCCATCCTTACCCTGCCAGAGCAGATTAAGATAACTCCCCAAGCTCCTGGCACGCCTAAAAGATGCTCTCAGTTATCCCGCTTCGCACGCATTTCGCTTGGTGAGGACCAAACGCCAAGGGAGATCAAGAAGTGACGTGACCATGTGTCCCTGGAGGAATAAGGAGGTCATCTGGCTTTGGCAGCAAACTTCTGTAGTTGCTGCTCAGCAGAGGATGCTTCTGCAGCTCTGCTCAGCCTGAAGTTAGGCAAGAACGTGCCAGCTCTAGCGATGCTTCCTCCACTCCCCCGTAACAACCGGTCCCGAGAAGATCAGTGCTTTTAGGGCTGAAAACCCACAGCTTGCGAAAGGCATGGGTCACCCCATTTCTCTTGGGATAAGCCTGCTGACCCTTTTTTAGGTAGATTTAGCGCTTTCTCAGAGCGCCGGGATTTTTTTTTTTGTTTTTTTTTTTAGGTTCTCATCTACAACACACCTCTTCGTAAGCAAAGCCAACACCAGGGTAGAGCATCCCCCTTTTAGCACATGGAGAAAGGGGGCGAAGAGACAGAATAAAGCCACGTCTACGCACCAGGCTTACAAAAAGCCTTTTGCGCTCGGACACGAAGAACGTCACCTGCACCATTTATCACACAGACAACCTGGAGACGACTTGATTACAGCGCATCGTATCTTAAAGAGGAGAAAATACCAGGTATTAAAGGATCTTTAAAACCAGAGGAAGGAACTGTATTGCAAATCAATGGCTAGAAGCTGCAGTCGGTGATTCAAATTAGTACCAAAGCTCATGCTCCTAACGATAAGTAGGATTGAGCTTTGAAGAAAACTGTCGTGGGAGGTAGAGGATTTGCCACTTGTGTCTTCATACCAAGACTAGATATTTCTGGAAGAGATGCTGTACTCCAATTTATTTTTTGCAGAGGCAACTAGCTGTCATTTAACAATCAAGGGAACAGAAACTGTGACCTAGCGGCACCTCTTTGCCATGCTGAGGGTCGGTAGTGGATCCAGTCAAAATTTAAGTGGGCTTCGACAAAACGTAAATCCCTGTTTTTAAAGAGCGGGAATGCTGTAAGGCGCATTTAATAAAAACGGTTATATGAGATAGCGTTCAAATGCAAAGAAATACCACGTAAAATGAAGCACAGCCCTCACCCAGAAACGTAGTTCAGGTGGGAACTGAGGCCGCACACAATGCAAATGATGAACAAGTTTTTTACCTTCCAAAAATGGAGCTCCGACTGAAACACTGGGCAGGTCAATCCGGAAGGCTGACCAAGGGTAGGACACAGTATTACCAGCTCTTAAATCCCAAAGGAGAATTCTGCTCGTGAGGTTAGTGGTAAGTAAGCTAGGAGGAAAAACACTTGATCTTTGCAGTTGTTAATATGGCAGATACATCAGTTGGTTTTAATTATCCTTGGGAAAAGTTAAATCAGTTTGTAATAAGTGGGACCATATGGTCTTTCCTTGTCCTGGAAATACACTTAATTAAATCCCATTAAAGTTATCAACAAACAATCACATTTTAACACCAACTTGGAAACAGACACGAATCCGCATTCACTCTCCGACTCAAGACCCAGCAGCCAATTTCCATTTACACCATGAATATTTTACGGACGCTTAAATACAGCGTAGCATACAGGACGAACCATGTGCAAACTCCTCCGTTCCGGCTTGAAGTGTGTCCTTAAGATACTTTATCGTACCACGGTGCCTGCTGCCTTGAACAGTCTCTATATGAAGCTATTTAAGCAATAAGCCACCATAATCTTACATGGTAAGAGCTTTTGAATGAGAAATAAATATCCATATCCATCTTTTACCCCCGATTTGGAAATTCATTTCCTTTTAATACCATGACAACCAGAAAACAATTGATTTAGGGGGATGAAAATACGGATTTTCAGCTCCGTATTTGCAAATGTCCTGGACTTAATTCAGCCACGCGTAGAGGTTCTTCCAGGGAATAAAACTGAAGCAAACCAGTTATTTAATACAGAACATAATTTTACTTCTTAGTCTGTAAATTTGCTTATCTCCCAGGTAGCAGATTGACCAAAGTCTTTTATGCCATAAACAGGCTAAAATTGTTCAGGATCACATTTCTGGTCATCATTTGCACAGGAATCCAAACTACATTATGATGGTACAGTACCAAATATTAAACAGATGAAAGCTCAGGAGTCAAATATTTTGATGAAAACCAGATGAGGGCAAAAAGACAGTGGGATATTAACAGCCCAGTGAGCTTTCATCCGTCGTTCAAGCCACCGTTTATTTGCGGAAAACCATTTTATAGTAAGTACGACCCTACAGAGCTGAAGCTGCCTTCGAAATGTCTCATTTCAATCAGGTTTCGCAACCTTTTCTCCGTTCAAAAAATGTTACCGGTTGCAGTGTCTTCTACAGAGACGGCCAGCCCCAACGCCACGCAGCAGCACCGCGGGTGGCTAACCTGCCGCCTCTACAGTCATCTCCCAAAGTCAATGAAAATTGACACCTGCCCCTAAATTCTTGTTGTTTCCACTCGGCGTGAATATTCATGGCACGGCTGGTTTTTCGGCTTCTGGGGAATCTCAACTCTGGCAATTACGCCAGAGACTCTGCACACGATGAAAAATTAATTAGATTTCCTACGAGTTCATCTGATGTTTTTACTTTTTAAAAAGGTGCTTTGATAAGAAGACATATTTGTTAAACTCCCGTCACGTGGGGAAAAGTCAGAATTACTCACAGCTACCGTGCTCTGTTCAACCCCAAAGCCTTCGCAAAGGATCTCTAAGTCTTTAAAATAATTTGTAATGCACTGGAGCGTGGAAGAGGCATGGACTCCAGTACACAAAGTTAAGCTGAGTAATAACATAAAGAAAATACGGAGGAGGTAAGAATTAGTTTAGACAGTGAAAATGTCAGGAAGGTGGAAAACCTTCAGAAAAGTGCAATAGGTTCCCCTTGCAAAAGAACAGATCCTGCTATTTAAGCAATCTAACCCTTTTGTTAGTGTTTTGGAAGAAAACCCAATCAAAAAAAAAGAAGTCGGTATCACTATTTAATGAAGAGCCCTAAGCTTTTAAATATTGACAGTATAAGTTCAGAAATGAAATTAAAAATGTATTTTGCAGAAGGCAAAGGAGGAAAAGGAGGAAATAGTTCAAAGGCCCTTCCACTTGCAAATTCAGCAACAGCCCAAATCACTTTAAGTAAAGAACATCACGCAAATTCCTCATCAGCTTCGCTTATACACCTCTTCTGTTTTGGAGGATGAGAATGAAAGCAGAGGACCACGAGAAGGTCTTCCAATATTGGCCACTGCCTGAGAGACCATCAACCCAACACGTACAAACATAGGACTTTAAGCCCCATCGTGAAGTTTAAGTGAATTAGGTAAAAATTTATAGCTGTTGACGGCAGGACATGTCCTCCCTCGAGTCTTGACATAGAAGCGCCTGCGTTCGTTGGGTATTCATTTTCAAAAACAAGTTTGGTCTTACATGCAGGACCTTGGCCAGACCCGATGACTATTCCTGTCCTGCCTGTCTCCCATAGCAAGGCGTTCAATCCCTCTGTATGAAAAGCTAATTAGAATAATCAAGCCGGTTATATCCCGAAAACACAATATGGAAAATCCTTCCCAATAGCACTTTGAATCCTAGTTGCAAATTTAACTTTACTTAAACCCTAGTGTGGGCACACTGTCTTGCTACCAGAAATAAAGCAAGACCTCTACATAAATCATGCTTGGCGGATGTAACGATCTAATTAACCTAACGAATAAGCAATTGCTGCATTATGACTGTGAAACTGCCTCTTTGAAATGTCTCCTTTTTTTAAATAAAGGGGTTTTTTTGTACTTTCGGTTCCCACTACACTTAAAAGCAATTTAGTTTTGCGTAATGCAAACAAAAGGGGCTTTGCCCTGCAGTGGCATGCTGGGAGGGTGCGCTGAGCGGGCATTTTCGGTGCATGTGAGAAAGCGGATTAATTTACAAAAACAAACCCAAACCCCACTCTTCTCAACCCCTCCCTGCTGCAGTTCAGCTCAGGACAGGGCGTTTTCACAGATCATAGGATGCTTCTCCATATCCAAGTGGTGCTCAGCAAAAAAACCCCAAACGACCAAAACTCCGCGATCTACTGAAATAAAAAGACACTCTGTGAAAGTGGGTGGGTGTAGCGGGAATGAGGTTTGGGATGCTCAACGTTGCTTTTACAGAAAGCCCAGTTTTTACAGTAACAGTACAAAATGACAACAACAAAAAATGAGTTTTTCTGATGATTGACAGGAGTTTTACACAGGTTTGGCCACTTCATTTCTTTGGGCTACACTGTCAAGCAGGATTAAGATCCTGGCTGTTAGTACAGTCTCTTCCCAAACTAGGCTAGACCATCTAGTCTTTATAAGACACGGAGGAGAAAAAAAAAAAAACCCAAACCAACCAGGAAAATACAGATTCTGCTCACACACACTCATGCCAGTGTCTCCAAGCTGCTCAGAAGCCAACGCCGCATTTTTTGAGCAAGCAACTCACAGGAGACGGGATATGTACTTGCTACGCCTGCCCTAGTTCTCATTCCCTTTACATTCTGCGGCTGCGAACAACGTGAAAAGGTTTTCGACATCCATGTGTTCTCCATAAAGCAGCAAGCAGAGTCCCTTACTCCATCCTCTCGAGGCAGAGCACCTCTCCCTCTTGGCAAGAGTGGCATTAAAACTTGCATCAGCAGAGAAAATGAAACGCAAGGGGTTATTGCCCATGCTCTCCCGGCAAGAGCTGCCTTCCTCCTCGCCGTAGTTATCTTGGGTGAGTTCTCAAGCAATAAGATGGAAACACGAAGTAAAACCCTTAAAAGGAGCCAGCTTTTTGGGAAGAGATGGTCGACAGCGTAAGGAGTCAGAAAAGGGCTGTAAGTGCTGTCAAAATAACGGATGTCAAGAAATAGAGCCTGGTCTGGGAGGTGTATTGCTCCTGTAAGGTTGGTTGTTTGTGGGGTTTTTTTAAAGCCTTTCTTTTAATTGACATTTGGAATAAAATGGTTTGTAGTTTATGGAACTTACCTCTCCTTATTTAAAAAAAAAAAGTGCAGCAGCAGGGTGTTAAAAATAGAATAACCTTCAGCATCAGAGTGAACGCCTCCTGCATACAAATCAAGCCAGAAGAGGCAGATTAAAAAATGGTTTGTGTATACTTCATTTACCAGGAATCTCCCCCTAAATCTACGGCCTATGCAAGTGCCGTAAATTTTCTTTTAGACTCATTTCCTTCAGAGGGAAACTTCACGTTTACCATCCTAAAAAAGAAAAACAAACCCCATGCACTACTCAATATTTTTTTTAACCACCCTGATTCTATGCAGATCGCTATTGACCCTGGATAAAAAAAGGTTCACGGTTGTATCGCATCACCCAGCGAACCTGCTACGTCAGCAGAATTATCGACTAATTCCTATGCAACACGTAACGAACACGATTCAAACCAGGGACAACCTCAGTGTTCTGAGTCATGTCATAGGCTCGTTGTACATCTTATTTTAAACAAACCTTATTTTAAACAAACCTTATTTTAAACAAACCTTATTTTAAACAAACCTTATTTTAAACCTTAGATTTCATTAGGATGCTGATTTGATCTTTGTATGCAGATATGCCCAATTCGAAGTTACCCATAATTAAATTTCTACCCTGCAATTGCACAGGACAGCAAGAGAATATATGCCGGCTTCCCCCAAAATGGTGTAAAAATTATAAGGCAGGAAAAGAGTGGGGAATAGATTTCTTTCCATCCTGGGCTTACTATTGGATTTCCCGCCCCCCCCCCCCCCCCCATTTGATTGATGGCTTTTACGTACTACCTCCAGGATTATTTTTTTTTTTCCCCTCATTTGATTGATGGCTTTCATGCACTGCCTCCAGACTGCACACGTGCACGTCGTTCACGGACTTTAAATGAAGATCCCTGCTGCAGAATTAATGCAAACATCTGCAGCTCTGCAGGTTTTCACAGTCTAAATTTCAGGGACCAACATTACGAACACTGTGCTGGTTAGGTTTTCTTTTTTTTTCTTTTTTTCTAAACTGCTTGGATAAAAGTACATTTCTTCCACATTTTCAGGTTCAAAGGGTAACATCTGATACCGGGGTTGAAGCGTTCTCTCTTTTGTGTCCTCAGAGAAAGAAATACATTATTTTTTCATTGCTGCAGAAGGCACTCCCCCCCGCTCCTCGGGTTTTCTCCTTCATTAACATCAAAGAAAGGACCTTGTAGCCGGGATATAATCCAGCCATAGGCCTGACATATCAATGAGAAGTTCTGCGGTCCAGGAAAATTTACTGATGTTGCTCTCTAATTCAAGAAAAAGAAAAAAAAAAAGGGTGTGTGTGAATCGATATGGAAATTCATGGTCCCCTGTCATCCCCCCCGTGCCTTTTGACAACTTCATGATGAGATAAGCTTGGGAAAGCCGTCCTGAAGAACACGTATCAACAAGCAAACCTAAAATCCCTGGACTGCTCCATGCTACTTTGATGCTTCCCCAGAGCAGTCCTATATTTGATGCCAGGAGGACACCTGAGAGCTAAATGCATTAGCCAAGCACCTCGGTCAAAGCAATAAATCTGTGCTCGAGGCCAACGACCTGCAGAACCTACTCTGCAAGACGCGGAGCACGTGTCAGTCACTCAAAGGCCAGGGTGAGCGGGTCTCCATCAGGATCCACACCTGAACCAACTTAGAATCATAGAAGCATTTAAGTTGGAAAAGACCCTTAAGATCGAGTCCAACCGTAAACCTGACACTGCCAGTTCCACCACTAAACCATGTCCCTGCACGGCTTTTAAATACCTGCGGGGATGGTGACTCAACCACTTCCCTGGGCAGCCTGTTCCTATCAAACACTGTGAATACGCTTAGCGGACTTTTACGCCTAAGCTGATCCTACTCCCTTTATCTTGGGGTAGCAGATGCCACCATTGCCGTAACTCAAGAGTTTCTTTATGCACTAATGACGATTTTTGCGCCGGGGGATTCAACTGGATCTTCACCACGAGTTGTTCTCGCCATCAGAAGCATTCGCCCTTGAAGACTCGAAAAGGAAGCCTCTTCCAGACCGTCGTTATGCACCTCTTCCACCATGGAGCAAGCCTTTCCCTTCTTTCCAATACGTATAGGAATATTGCAGATCCGTAGTCAGGCCGCAGACCATCTAGCTGTCTGGATTCCCTTCTCCTACGTGGGTTATTTTGGAGACATGCGTTTAATTTTGTCTTCACAAGGCAGGGCAGTACATTGTTCCTTCACAAGGTATATGCTCCCTGCTTTGCATAAGCTGCTATTACCAACTATTATACAAATTACTTAAGCTGCAGCTATTAGACTAAAAATACAAGATGATCCTAGCTGTAATGATAAAAGAGCAAGGAAAACATCTCTAGGGCATCAGACAGTCGCATGAAAGGAAAGCTTTACAACTCTATTTTC
Organism: Spheniscus humboldti; assembly: GCA_027474245.1. Lineage (NCBI taxonomy): Eukaryota > Metazoa > Chordata > Aves > Sphenisciformes > Spheniscidae > Spheniscus > Spheniscus humboldti. Next base: position 105,709 of record JAPZLJ010000035.1, on the reverse strand, counting down.
CATTGCTCCTTCAACTAATGCTCATAATTCAGTAAAAAGGGGGAAAGTCTTTTTGCTTTGCGGTTCTCTCTCTCTCTCCCCCCCCCCCCCAGTTAAACTATTCCGTTAATCAAGTTGCTTTCAAAGTCAAACTACAACAAACAGCCTCCTCTAGGAAACGCGTGACCCATTACTAGTCCTTACACGCTAATCAACTGAAAAGCGGTGCATGCTCATGTTTGAGGTCAAGTTGTGCATACGTTCACGTAAGCCTGGTCCTCGTTCATTTAAGGGCCCGGCTGATGAATACTGCTGAAAAGTAGAGCAAACCCAAATCCAGACGCAAGAGGAGCAAGAAGTCTTATTTGGGTTCGTTATGCCCTTTTACGTCATTCCGGCAGCATAAAAAGTAACTAAACCATTGTGTGTTACTCGTTTTACAGGTGAGAGCAATAGAAACTCATCTTCACTTCCAGAGAGTCGAGCATCCCTACGCTCACCAGGAACTCAAGAAAAACGCACAATTTCCTGCAGTAAATTGCTCCTCTCCCTGGTTCTCAGGACTTCCCTCAGGCTTCCCTTTTGCAGCTGATGCAACTACAACCAGCATTTTATGTGCAAGTCAGGGTGTCATCCTGCTGACTGAATGATCTGCCACAAAACTCTCATTTTATCAGAAACATGAAACGGTTCTTCTCACTTCTAGACCGCGGGTGAGTGACTAAACTGAACAGGAACCGAACTGTCAATATTTCTCTCTCCAGTGGGGGAAAAAAAAAGCACTTTCAGTTCACTTTCAAGGGTCTTACACCGTGTTAATGTGAACATTCCATGAATGAATTAATAGAGGTCACGTTGCTGCTGCAGCCAAGTGAGATGTAACCATCATCCTGACTCCGACTGTCCCAAGATGGTCTTGAGGGACTTGAGGACTGGTGTCTCCGACCATCCCCACCTCATAGAATCATAGAATAGTTTGGGTTGGAAGGGACCTTTCAAGGTCACCTAGTCCAGCCCCCCTGCCGTGGGCAGGGACATCTTCAACAAGATCAGGTTGCTCAGAGCCCCGTCCAACCTGACCTGGAATGTTTCCAGGGATGGGGCATCCACCACCTCTCTGGGCGACCTGTGCTGGCGTTTCACCACCCTCAGCATAAAAAACTTCTTCGACTTTAACCCGACAAGTGTTGGTGTTATTGAGCACGAGTGGAAGGCAAGGGGTGGAGGCGGCTTTTCTCCATTTGCTCTTGCTTGAACTCACAAGACTTCAGAAAGCTGTGTTGGCTGCAGGACTGCATCCTATCCTGCCTTGGCAGCAAGCTCGCACTCCCACTCAAGCCTCTGTATTTTTATTGAAGAAAGTAATGGCTAATGCTATCATGCCCATTCCCAAGCAGATGGATAACAAGATCATCAACGGGGAAAAGATTTCCACAAAGCACCGTTGGCACCGCTGCCTTTTCTCCTTATCAACAGTTGTGCAGGTTTTTTCTTCATTTTCTACCGATCATCACAGTTTCTTCTCAGCTGCAGCCCCAGGAAAGCCATTTTCCAAGACCTCCCCTAGACCAGTCGCTGCATGGCTTTGGGACCTGCATAATACGAAAACGAATGATTTTCTTTCTCCCCAGCTGCTGGTTTTCTTTGACACTTTGGATGACAGAGAGAGTGAAGCGCAATAAGAGGTGCGGATGCACAGCACATGCTCGTGAGGAAACCCTAAAGCCTTAAACCTTGCTCTTCAACACCAGAACCACCGCCTCCAATTTTCAAAGGAATTCAAGTTTGCTCCCAAATTCTCTGGTTTTGGGGCGTTAAGCTCATGTCGGGGGGAAAAAAAACCCAACACCTCCAAAGCAAGCCGTTTTGTGTTTCATGGAAGGAAGCGATGGGCTTTTTTTCACCTCTGTACAGCAAACCAACAGACCGTATTATTAAATTATATTGTGTTACAGAATCCTGAAATTGAACTAGTTGAACATTATTTCAACCCCTCCTAATTATCCACCCGCCTGCTGCTTCCCTTCGTGTCAAGTTTTTGAGCTGTTTTAATAAATAAAGTCATTCTTTCAGCACTTTGTTAAAATGTGATATTTGAAGGTGATGACTGAGGCAGCAAGAAAAGTGGCCAAGCAAGTGACAAAAAATAAAATAAAATAAGTAAAATAAAAGGGAAGCATCCAGAAAAGGAAGTTAGTGGAACTACGGACTTAGTAGAAATGAAAAAGCAAAATAAGCTTAACATGTGGCCCCGCAATTTCACTTGATATAACTTGCCAGAGAAGAAAATAAACTGATCTTTGAAATGCTAACAAAAAAAACCAACCCCAAACTGAAAGTAGTCCAGCACCTTTTCTGAGCACGAGCCAGTTATCTTTATGTCTAGGTTCTCTTCTAGCCCCCATCACTGATAAGACAAAACCTGCAAGCCTACCGCTCCAGAGCTTTTCAATATCACGTAGGATTTTTCGCTTCAGGATTTTATTTCTTTTCTCCAGGAACCGTCTCTCGATCGTGGGAGATTACGTTCAGAAATATTCAGCCGCTTGCCGGAGTACATCGGTCCGTTCCGCGTTCCTAAAGCAAGTTCTGCCCTGTTCAAAAAATAACGACCGGGACTGAATTAACAGTTTCTCCAATTATTCTGGCATATTACCCTTAAGAATGTGAACAGTAGCACAATGCATGCAGCAGTAATACCTTAAACGCTTACTTGATTGGAATTGCTGGCACAAGCCGTGTTTGCAATTGCTTTCCCTGAGTGTCACTTAAATACCGAATGCCACCACCAGGCCCCCAACCTTGCTTTCTGAAAGAAAAATTAAAACGGCTTCCATTGAGAGGGAAGATTATCACTTCAAAAAAACCTTTAAAGACAATTTCACCTGCTCTAGGGTTGATGCATGAGCCTGTAAATCCTTTCTGACCACTTCAGGGCAGCATTAGAGAAAAATTCAAATGCACAACTGAATTTATTTTGAGCGGCGCATCTGATAATCAAGACAAACGCCATGATATGGCAATTAAAAACTGTGCGAGTCAGTAAAACCGGCACTGCCCATGCAGGAGCCCACGCTGTTTCTTCCGCCAGCTTTAAAGCAGCGACTCAGATCAGTAGGGGAATAAGGCGCTTCTATCTTAACCAGTGTTGTCTGCAACAGGACGCGCTGCAGAGGTGACAGAGGCAAGCAACCCCAGTGTATTACTAAAATCCCCGGGTTTTTGTACACATACAGCAGAGCCTGCTCCTTCAAGACTTGGCCTTAACCATTGCACTCCCCAGGGAGAAGCGTTAGCTGAGTTTCCACTTCTCGGAGATTTCACTGCAGCAGAACAGAACTCCCAAGCATCGCGTTTGCTGCTTCCCCCTGCTCCCTTTGAAATAAAAATCTTGCCAGCCACGATGCACTAACTTTTATCGCGTCCTCCGAGGCCACCGCAGCATGGAGAGATGTCAGGCATTTTCACGGCTTAGCATGTCGAACACCCGTCCAAAGTCACCTGCGATGCACGTTCAGGTTTGGAGAAGAACTTAATGGGGGTAGAAAACTTAAATATTAATGTTAAGGACATAAATGCTGCCAGTAAACATACTACTGCCTTTCTTTATTACAGCCGGGGGAAAATAAACCTGTTAATAGTGGTACAGCTCAGGTATTTTGGAGTGTACTCAGAGTCAACAACAGCCTGGATGAACATTAAGGAACGGCTGTTAGCAAAGAACCACAAGTAACACAACCCTGCACCGGTTTAGTTTCTGTTAACGAGAATCTTAAGTCATCAGGTAAGATTTTATTACGAAGGACAGGTCTTACAAAATTCAGGCGAGTAGTTCTTCAAGTCAACCGGAGCAGGCAGCATGTAGCAGCACAAGCAGCAAATAGCCCAGCTGGCTTTCAAGGGAATTAAAAACTCAACTTGATGGAAAAAGTGCCAAAAACCTTAACTGCTGGCTGGGGTCAGCCTACAACTTGTTATTGCCTTTCGACAATAAAAGGCCAGAGAACTTAGTCCCGTTGCACGGAGAAGCGTTATTCATCACGTACAGACTTCTCTGCTGTACGCTGGCCTACAAGCAATAACACAAGATTAATCTTGACGCCACGCATTGCAGGTGGAAGTGGCTGGGTTGGGCACTTTTGGAATTTAATAGGAAAAAGTTCCGCCAGCTCTGCTATTGAATTATTTCATGACTTTAGAAGAGAGTTAACTAGCAAAGTTCCAGCTGTGAAACGAGAAATCCCTGCCAACGCGATTGCAGATGTTTGCTTTGTTACCTACAAAATACACAGGCATCGGTACAGGAGCACAAAGATGCGACATATCATGTCTGAGCAAATGCATGAGGAAAACGAGCTCAAGTTGTGAAATAGTAGGCAAAATTTTAAAAAAACGGTTTAAGTTGGGGGGGTTCTTTTGTCTCCACTTTCTGGATTTCAGGTGTTTGGAATAGGCTAGAGTGGACAAGCCTTTAAGTGTCAATTGTTACACCAGCAATCATGCTGAAACCAAGAACCACAGCAAGATGAAGCGTGGAGGAAGATACAGGGTATTTACCCTTAGTTCCCATGAACAGTGTCTCCTTGGGTGGAGACACGTCTTCTCACGGGTAGCTAGAACAAGGCCAGAACACAAGCGAAGAAGAGTATTTCTTTAGCAGACTTGCCCAGGTCTTCTCCACCTCCAATGTCTGCATTCCTTCTTCTGTTTGTTTCGCTTCTGTGATATTAAACGTGCTGGGTCTCATGGTCACGATAAAAAGCCACGCACGGCGTGCTTAGTTGTGCTTGCACATAGCGCTCGACAAATTAAATTGAGGGAGATTAATTCAACTGAATTCAACAGCGCTAACAAAGCAAGTCGGGTACTTTCTGCTCTTCCTGTCATCTTTGCCGTTATCTTGGTGCTGGTTACACGGTAAAAGCCTTTGTAATCAAGCGACACGGGCAAACAAACCACACCCTACAAATGAGTTTTGATACGGAGACATCAGAGACTGAACGCTCAGTCCACTTCTGCAAGTGGTACTCCTCTACCTCAGATACCACTCAGATGAGTCTAAGAGACCTAATTTGATTTCTAGAACAAAACTAAAGCCTAATCTTTGCCCAGCAGGTCTTTCCCCCCATCCCAGCAATACACAAAGAGCCACAATGAAGAGGAAACATCCAAGACCTTTTTTACTAAAAAAAATAAAAAAATCTGCAGCACTGCTGGCTGTCGTGGTTTAACCTCAGTCGGCAACTAAGCACCCCGCAGCCGCTTGCTCACTCCCCCCATCGCCCGGTGGGATGGGGGAGAGAATTGGAAAAGCACAAGTGAGAAAAACTCGTGGGTTGAGATAAAAACAGTTTAATAATTGAAATAAAATGATAATAATAATAAGATAATAATAATAATACACAAAGCAAGTGATGCACAGTGCAACTGCTCAGCACCCACCGACCGATGCCCAGCCAGTCCCCGAGCAGCGGCCCCCCCGGCCAGCTTTCCCCAGTTTATGTACTGAGCATGACGTCCCATGGGATGGAATGTCCCTTTGGCCAGTTTGGCTGTGCCCCCTCCCAGCTTCTTGTGCACCCCCAGCCTTCTCAGTCGGTGGAGCATGGAAAACTAACAAGTCCTTGGCTAGTGTAAGCACTACCTAGCAACAACTAAAACATCGGTGCGTTATCAACTTTGTTCTCATCCTAAATCCAAAACACAGCACTGTACCAGCTACTAGGAAGGGAATTAATTCTATCCCTGCCGAAACCAGGACACACAGTTCAAATGCTTCCAGGTGAAAAAAAAAAAAACCCTGAGCATCCCGACGAGACAACTTGAGGGTGCAAGCGGTGGGTCTTCTCAGGAGACCCCACTGTCACTGACGGCTCTACATAAATCCCTGGCAAACCAATCCAAGTCTCACCTAACCCACATCAGGCTGTTTTCAATGCCTTGGGTCCCTACTAGACCCTATTTACCTGCATCACTACCAGCAACGGCTTCTCTAGAAGAGGCACAAAGAGGCTCACACGTGCATACAGAGATTTCGCCAATTCGGTCTTCATATGACATTGCTTTCCCCTTCTGGTGAATACTGCAGTTCCCTACGAAGAAACACAGCAGAGGAGAAATAAAACTCAAAGGTTGGGTATAGAAGCAATCCTCCATTAACATCTGAGCATCCCCAGGAAGAAGCAGGCTCAGTGCAATGAAAGAGTGGTGGCAAGCGAGATCAATGGACTTCATGTACCTACCTACCTTCTCTCCTTTCAATAAAAAAAAAAAAAAAAAGAGGAAAAAAAGGATCATTCAGAGGTTGACATGGTAACCAACTGCAATGTGGTACGTGTCCGGCACTTCACAAGGGGACAGCCCCTATTGAGGCAAATATACGCTGAAGTCCGCAATGCAGCCCCCGTGCTCCGAGCAGAGGCTGCCTACAGCAGGACGGCATTAACTTGTAAGGTCTTGCAAGTTGAATTTATTTTATTTTATTATTTTTTAAGCCGGACTGCCTTAGTGACCTTGCAGCATCACTGTTACCTACTCCCATTTAGCAGAGCAGGGGCCAGCTCTCGGACCTAAGAGCTGCCTCCCAAGAGGTGTTTGTGTCTACCTAGCCATGTTCCTAGCTTGGAGCAAACATCTCTACTCTTGTTAGCGGTTTCCTTTGCTGAGGAGGCCCCTGGCAGTGATGCCAACAAGTAGAGGAGTCTTTTGGAAGAAAATACCCCAGCGCAACCTGTGGAGCTAGCACCATTTCAGGAAGGCGTTGCTTCAGCAGCTCTTTGGGACCCTCAGAGTCGACGGGAAACTCAAAGCGGTCATCGGGTTGGGTCTGGAGGCCAGTCCACACCGAAAGTCAGTTCCAACAGGAATGAGTCACTGGAGAGGAAAAGAACAGGCTCAAGAGATGGCGGACAAGGGAAGGCATTCTCCGCTAACATCTACTTCTCAGTGTGGATAAATTCTGACCTCAGCCCTGGCAGCAAGGCTTCATTAGCTCGTTGCAAAATAACCCAAGATCCTCCACAGAAGGTACAATGTCATCTTTCATGATTGTTTCAGTGGCCACCTGGTTATTTCTTCCAATATACAGAGAACCTTTTCTAATGTCTTCTTGGAAACCGGCAATGAAGAAAAATCACTGGCTACAGCAGAGACTCCTCTAGACCAACAGGGCAACTGAATTATTAGACTGAGATGAAAACAGCCAACATTTCTAAGAGCAATTAGAAGAAAAGCTTAGCGTGGAAGTGACATCTTGAACCAGCCCCACACCAACCCCTGCCTCCTCCAAGGAGGAAATAGAACATCAGGGTCAGCAGAGAAGTCCCCTCGCCTGAAAGCAGAGAAGCTTTACTGAGGCCGGGCGACGTGGATGCGGTCGGAAAGGAGACACTCAAGAGGACCAAAAGGTATTTCTTGACCTCCTTACATTGATAAAGAGCCACCAAAGGAAGAAGAGGAGTAGGGAATGCTTGGCAACCGATTCATTCAACATCATTCTGTCTTGGTAACATAGCGTAAAGAACCCAGGACTCAAGGTAAGAAAGGATGAACCAGAAACGAAGGGCACTAAGATAAGGGGCAGATGACAAGATTAGGACGTGGGCAGGTGCTCTAGAAAAACCCTCAGACTCTCGCTCTGGCACGCAAGCCTGTAACATTTAAAGGCTGCCGGAGCCTAGGCAGAGAATGGTGCTCTGATCTGCGATGATTCATAGCGTGCAGGAACACAGATATGATATCCAGCCATCTCTAGAAGGAGGTGTCACAATGCATTTCCAAAAAGCCACTCTCAGTCTGTTATTAGCTCAAAGAGACAGCCCTGAAGGCATGGCAACAAGTGCTGAAATACAGTATTTCACTGAAAAGACTCGCTAACTCTTCTTTCCCCGAGCTTCAGAGAGTTACCAGACAATTGGTTATCACAGTGACGGTTCATGCTTGATGGAGAGTGGGCGCCCCGGGGATGAGTTAAACCCGTTATTCAGACCTGGCTGTTCAGTCTAGACAGGCATCAGAAGACACGATGAGGTGCCAGTGGTCCTTCGTCAACTCGGCTGTGAAAGCACATATCCCCTTACGCAGCAGGGGAAGGTGTATTGCCCCAAAAGCGGCCGCGTAAGTCCCTCTTCCTTTATTTTACGGACGCAGAACAGAGTTTAAACCAGCTTATGTTCAGCCTCGAGGATTAAAGGCACGAAGGTACTTCCACTGCTGTGCTTCAGAGTTGTGCCTCTGAGGGTCAGAGGCAAACCAGGTATTGAAATGAGACATCTGAAAAATGGAAGCCGCTTACACCCACCCAAAAGCCTTGAAAAAGGAAAAAAAAAACCAAGGGGAAAAAAAAAAAGTGGTGTTTTTATTGCAGGTATTCTGGACTGCAGAAATTTCCCTTTCATAGCAAGAACACTGATGTGCTTTTACCTCCCCAGGTCTCTACAGCGGCGCGTCTGCTTTGTTTCGAGTGTTACAGCAAGAATACCTTGCCGAGTTGTTCCTCCACCGAAGGATTGTTTATTAAACCAAAGGGCCTGATTTGCAGTTTTCCACGGGCAAGAACCAAGCTGACGAGTATTTCAGGTTTATATCGGATACCTTTCCTACGCTGATGCCAGCGGAATATTTTGGACTGAACAAGGCATTTGAAAATCTTGCACGGCCTTCCCCCTGCGCAGCAAAAACCCCACGTTCTCCGCAGGCGCTGAGCCCCGGATCCGTTACACAGGAGTCGCAACCGCAATTCTGCAGTCTCTGCTCTCCTCCAGAAAGCCAGACGCCAATAACCGCTTCTAATTTTGAAGTCATCAGCGATGCAAATAAATTCAGATTGCAGCTCTAAGAAATACGGTTCTTCCCGATTTCAAATGCCTCCAGCCTACAGACATTAACAGATACGTATTTGCTTGATCTTATTCTAAGGCAACACACAACTGGAGAGGGGAAATAGCTGGCGGCGCTCCCACCAGGCGGCAGCCGTAAAACCAAATCCTGCCTACACGGACGAGGTCAGCTGGGCCGAAACAACCACAGATAAGCGATGCAAGGGGCAAAGCCTGACTCCAAAAGCACCTCAGAGCTACTGTTTAACTTTGCTGCCTTCAGCTTCAAAGTCAATCCGCCACCCCAAAAAGCTGGTTCAGGTTCAACAGAGGGGCTGGCTGTATATTTTACAAAAGAGATCAGCAGCAGCAGCTAGGAAGGATTGCTCCTCAGCCTGTAGTAATCAAAGGTTTCGAAAAATAAAATTAAAAAGAAAAAAAAAAAACAAAAACCACAAACCAGGAGCTATAAACCGTACTCGGATAGCAATTTGTGCAATTCACAAGTTGTATTTTTACATCCGCGCTCCATTGTGTCTAGGAGTTGCTTCTGTTTTCTTCCCTTGGCATTTTTCCTACCTGGAGGTGTATCACACAGATGTTTGCGCTTGCTTGCTGCCAAGGCCCTGGATTTGACACGCGCTCGCTTTCCTCTCCGAATTCATGAGGTTATGCCGTGGCCAAACGGCGATCGCTGCCGAAGTTCCTGGTGAGCAATTGGCAGGCTGGTAGGGGCAGTCGCAAGCACCTCGTGGTAACAGCGTAACACCTCCCCGTGTTATTCCAGGAATCGGATTAGCGGGTGCCCTTTCTTGCCGTGCAATTCCATCTACATCGCCCTAGAAATATCCTCGTTCGGAGATTAGCTCTTTGAAGCGAGGGAGCCCGAGACCCCTGAACAGGGCAGAAACTCGCGCCACGCACGAAAGAAGCCAAACCCCAAATGGCTCTGACGGAGCACGTTCCCCAAGGCGTTCATAGACACACAGAGGTGGGCAGTTATGTTGTTTCTTTACACAACTGCATTACAGATGATTTATTACTGATACTCCAGCTCTCTTCTAGCACAGATTCCTGACGGATAGAAACCATTCTGGTAGGCATCAGCCTAGAGCTGAAGCTGAAGATGCCTCAGGGTCACGCCCCCCCTGGTTTTGGAGATGAGCTCTACCCCAGGACCGCACCGAACTCTTGGATCCTACTGGAACCGCATGCACCAGGCTCATATTGACCATAGTGATCCCACGCTCCGTGGGACACGCAGGTTGGTCCCAGGGCAATTCAGCAACACGTCTCTGCAGCTTTCTGGTCCAGCTTTCTTCCACAGCATGGGTCCATCATCACCCAGTACCTCCAGTTCAAGCACAGCCTCGCGCCAGGATGAGCTAAACACAGCCATGAGCTGCCCCTGGAGACAGACCAGTCACCGCCGTCTCAGGTACCCAGAGGAAGCAAAATCAGTTGAGGTTTCCCTTCCTGCAGCCAAGAACATCACAGACACAGATCTTCCAGGGGCCCTTTCGGATCTGCCGCCAAGAAGCGGTTGTGTGCTCACCATATCGCAGCACGGGATACATCCTTAGGTTTTCAGAGACTTCTCTGCACACAGCAGTAACACAGGCCCTTCATCCAGCTTTAGCACCTGGAAGCAACGTCTGATATGAGCACAAACCTCCTGGGGTTTGCTTGGCAGGAGCAGGAAAGAAGTCAAGAACGTAGAGCTGGTATCCGCAGCATTAGGCACCTCGTGATCTTAAAGACAAGGACTAAAGAGAGAAACGGTGAGGTAGGAAGACCTCGACATTCAGCCCTATGCAAAGGACACAACAGGCCCGGCAAAGATTTTTAGCTGCACATAGAGTCATTAAGGTTGGAAAAGACCTCTAAGATCATCGAGTCCAACCGTTGACCCAACACCCCCATGCCCACTAAACCATGTCCCTGAGCGCCTCATCTACACGTCTTTTAAATACCTCCAGGGATGGTGACTCAGCCACTTCCCTGGGCAGCCTGGTCCAATGTTTAACCACTCTCTCCGTAAAGAATTTTTTCCTCACGTCCAATCTAAACCTCCCCTGGCGCAACTTGAGGCCATCCCCTTGCTGGATGAACTTGCAACTTGGCCAGCCCGTACGGCGTAGGAGTACCTCTGCACATGAAGTGAGCAGAAATGGTTATTTCCATGGATGGAAATGATTTCCCATGGATAGAAATAACAGCAAGGGGTCCGTTACCATCCCCACGTGAGAGTTCATCTTCCTATAGCCCCTTTCTTGCATTTCTCCTTAGTCTCAGCAGCTGACATACATCTCAGTCCTGATCAGGACTGTCCTACAGCGATGGGGGTTTTCCTCATCCCGTGGATGATCTCATTCCTTTTTTTCTTTTTTTTTTTCTTCTTTTTTTTGCTACCAGCTCTTTCCCAAGGAAGACGGGTGTCCACAAAAGGCAAAGTATCCACTGTTAATTTTTATCATTTCTGCAAAAAAACCCCAACCTCGAATAAGAGAATGTGACATCAAATGCAAGTGCCAGTAAACAACATTTTCTTGTTATTTTAGGGGTGGAAAGTACAATTGTCTTCTCTCCTCTCACCTCCTTGTCAGCTTTCGTATCAGCGTAAAATGAAGTCTCTTCTGGCACGTGCCCCCTTCAAATAGCGATGTAGGATCACACCAGCTCACACGTGGAATGTCATGTACTGTGGAATTCTTAATTTTCTTACTTGAAAGTAACTGCTCTTCAGCAGCCTTTTGTCTCCACGGAGCATTTAACGATGCCCCCACCGCACACTCTGGTCAGAAACACACACAGACGTGTGTAGGCACATCTACAGGTCAGAAAAGTCTATTTTTCCGACAAAACCAGGGCTCAGTTTCTCAATTTCTCAGGGCTCAATCCAAAATACTGTTTCGGTATAAGAACTATGAGAATTAGGAGCTGCTTCTGCAGGGCAGAGGACAGGACCAGAGCTAATCATGGGTATTGCGATGCTGGGAAGCTTGAAACCTCTCCCGAGGGTCCCCTCTGGGAAGCACCAACTTGGGCTGTCACCGACTCGTGCTGCTCCTCACCCAACGAAGCACACAACGCATGACCAAGGACCATCACAGATCAACCCTAAACACACTGGAGACCATCAGCATCCGGAATAGGTCAGGAAGAAAAGTCACAGGGTCCAAATAATTTTCACTGTCCCCCCCCACACCCCACACCCCCCCCAACCCTTCCAGTTACGCCTCACATCTTCACTCCCACACTTGCCAGCATAATCTGAATTTCCATCTGAGACACCGGCCACTTCATCGAGACAAAAATACCTGGAGGTACTGCCCTGGAGAAAGGGATCACCAAACTCTACCCGCCTTGTCCCTTCTTGCCTTTCTGCTGCACCTATCGCAGACCCAAGGAGCAGGTCCAAAGGGTCGAGACTCGAAACCAGTCCCACTCCCTTCTCGACTTCTCTTCCCCACCCTTCAGAGAGATGAACTATTTTTGCTGCTCCTCAACAGGTAGCACGCTCATTTTCTCTGGCGTTTGTATTTATTACCAACATCACTCAGTTTGTCAGGTCCTGCGGAGAGTGATCGAGCCAATGGAAATTGCTCTGGTGTTAATTACACAAGGGGTCCTCCGCAGCAGTTACTCCTAATGATGAGATGCCCCAACACGGCAGATACACCGCTAATTTAGTGAAACATTTAAAAACGAGAGCAAAGTACTTAAAAAGGAAGGGCAACCAAGAGCCCTGGTCACAGCCAAACTGTTGTTGCCCCATATCTGTGCGTTTAAAGCCATATATTAGAAGCATGGAATCATACAATGGTTTGGGTCGGAAGGGACTTTAAAGATCGCCTAGTTCCAACACTCCTGCCACGGGCAGGGATTAACAGCAAACAAAAATCTCTAGTCCCAGATTTGCTGTAGTATCACGCACAGCCCCCCTCGAGAAAATCTGGGGAGAAACTGCCTCACACCTGACGCTTGTGCCCAACTTAAACCAAGACTGAGCGCCCCTGGCCTGAAGTCCCACGCGATGATCAAGGGCAGAGTCATGAAAGCCATCTCAGCCTTGGGAGCATGTGATCCCTCCCGTAAAATTCCTGTCCTGGGAACAAGAAGAGGCAGAGAGAACTGGCTGAGGAGCATCTTTAAAGGATGCCCCGTAAAGGATCGCTTTCACAGTAAGTTCGCTGCTCTATCATTGATCCTGGCACACGGGGGCAAAAATACTCATACCTGGGTGGACTGGAAAATCCCCAAGACAGCTGGAGATGAAGCAGGAAAAGGTCTTTGAGTTTCAGAGGGAGATACAAGAAAAGGGAAAGAGAAGACTCCTTATCACTCATTCACACACGAATAATGCTGCAGAGCAGCGGGCTCTTCCCAGAGAAGCCAGAATACAGTCCTAACGCCACAGGTGTTTAAAAAAAATTAATAAAAAAATTAAAAAGATTGATGGGCTGCAAAAGTCTAGTAACCCAGAGGTCTCTTACTGGATGGAAAGTTTAGCAAGAGAGGGGAAACAAAACCCAACAACCTCAACTTCTTGACCCACCTGCTGTATCCTCACCACCCCTCTGGCAAATTCCTTCCTAAAACTTTGGAAGTTGTTAGAGAATTGCTACCAGAACCCACTGTAAAACACTGGATGGACACGATCAGTGGAAGGTCCCTGCAGGGAGGAGGAGATGGAGGCACGAGCCCCTTCGTGCTCTACGTCCTGCAATATTCAATATGGAAACTAGAAAACGACTTGCAGCCACAATTTAATCAGCTACAGTAAATATTCTCCAAACGGAAGAAGCCTCAGACCCGGTTTTCTTCCACGCGTGCCTGGGGACTTCTCATCCCAGCCCGAAGCTGCGTTCCCCGTGCAGTTATTAACATCATGCATACACAGATTAGAGTCATTAGCATCTCTACGTGAAAAATGTTGACACGCAAGCAACGTGTCATCACGAAGGGGAAGACGCTACTCACTGTAAATATTATAGCCTGCCCCATCCTGGCCTCCTCGGGAGGATGAATCACGTCTCCAGATATTTATTTGCACTTGGTATTATCAAGGCATGAGTCACGGGAGAGTAGAGATAGAGCAACAATTCTCATTCCCCAAACCTTCCACAAGGGCAGGCTGAAATCCGTTCGGATTCCTGTAATGAAGTTATTTAGTAGATGAGTCTGCTTTCTGGTAAGCCATTATCCATACCAACAGACAAGGTATTGTCTTAAAACAAAGAAAACCCCTCAAAACACAGTCTTTACGTCCATTACGCTTAAAAGTCCCACGGGGTGAAGTAAGGATTTGGAAAGTTTGTCGTTGCTTTGACTAAAGATCCCTCCAGCACGGCGAGGGGAGGATTTTGCAGGGTTTGGTTGGGTTTTTTTCCCCTCGCTTCCATGAATCTCGCTACCTACTCCTACGTTTTACACCTGTGACGGCGGGAGGCAGTTTCTCACTACGAGAGGCCACTTCCGCAGCCGAGCGAAAGCACAGCGATCCTGCGCGCCGGGGGTCCGCTCAGCGTCCCACCGCTCACACAGCCAGCTATCCAGACAGTCCAACAACATCCCTGCTCCCCATTTGCGCTCTTCAAGTTACATAAAATAACAAGGCAAACCAAAATGCTCCGCCAAGCCCAACCTGACCCAATACAAGGTGTGGTCCGAGACCCGAACCAGCCCGGCCCTTTGAAGCCCCCCCCCGCCCCGCTCTGCTGCTCTGGACCAGAATAGAATCATGGAATCATTTGGGTCAGAAAAGACCCTTAAGATCATCGAAGTCCAGCCATAAACCTGACACTGCCAAGTCCACTGCTAAACCACGTCCCTAAGCGCCACGTCTACACGTCTTTTAAATCCCTCCAGGGATGGTGACTCCTGTCCCAGTGCTCGACAACCCTTTCGGTGAAGAGATTTCTCCTAATATCCCATCTAAGCCTCCCCTGGCGCAACGTGAGGCCGTTTCCTCTCATCCTAGCGCTTGGGAAAAGAGACCGACTCCCAGCAGCCTCGCCTGGGCATCACCAGTACCAAACGAGGGCACTTAACCCCGCTTTTACCTTTTATTTTTTTTTTTTTTCTTTTAATATCTGAAGCACCTGCCGGTGCCTTGTAATTAACGACCAATTAACGGGCAACCCTAATTCCTCAGCCGCTCTGCTCGGCTCAGCAGCGGGTTGCTCATCACCGGGGTGGTCCCGGGGGATGCTGATGCTCTCCGGACCCCCGGGAGCGGGATGCGCCGGGGGCGGGGGGGGGGGGGCGGCGGCGGGGGGGGTGGGGTGGGGGTGTGTGTACCGCTCGGTACCGAGCGGGCGGGGACCGCGTCTTCCCCTCCTCCATCGCCGCACCGGGGCTGCGGCCGTAGGGCGGGGCGGGGCGCTTCTATTCCTCCTCCTCCTCCTCCTCCTCCTCCTCCTCCTCCTCCTCCTCCTCCTCTGCCGCCGCTGCGCGGAGCCGGGGCGGGGCGGCCCCTGCGGCAGCGGCTCTGCCCGGCTCCGCCGGTGCGGGTTGCACCGCCGGGGTACGGTGCAACCGGCCATGGAAGGCGGGGGAACGGCCGGAGCGGTGCGGGGCAAGCCGCCCCTCTAGGCTCGCCGTGGGGGAGGTGAGCGTGGGGTGCGGGGGGGCTCCGCGGGCGCGGGAAGGGGGGGGGGGGGAGGGGGTTGCCGGCCTCGCCGCGATGCCTGGGGGGGCTGCAGCCGGGAAGGAGCCGGTGGGGAGCGGGGCGTCCCCGTGTCCCCCCCGCCCCCCAAATCCTCCTCTACCCACCGCCGCACCCGAGCATCACCGGCGGAGCTCCGGCGCTTCCCCCCCCCCAGTGTTTGTCCTCCAGACTTTCTGGCTTTTAACACTCTCGGCATCGTGTAGGACAAGAAAAATACGGAAGGGACCAGCTCGGAGCGATGGTTTCGTGATTTATCTTCTTTTTTCTCTTTTCCCTTCCCCCCGCCCCCCCCCCCCCGCCTCCCCCCAAAAGAATAGTTCTTGACAAATTGCAGTGTCATTGTCAGATGTGCCTTCCGCTGCCGTGCTCGGTTTTAACGCTTCGCCCCGAAGAGAGAGGTAGGATCCACCCTTGCCGTTGCAGGCACGCGTCGATCCGTGCGAGCGCAGCTCGAGCCGCTGAATTTGAAGCCCAGGTGGCTGGAGTGGATTTTGGCAGGGCAGAAGGCTTCCTAGCGGGCAGTTCGGAGTCATTGGAACGATGGTTACTGATGCTTTCAGCTTGCTTTTCGTGATTTCCCGCCCCCCCCCGCCTCAGTTTCTTCGCTCCTGGAAGCGGTATCTGGATGGCAACGTACGCCCGCTCGGTTTGCCATCCCTTTTTTTTTTTTTTTTTGCAGGGTCTTGAGCACGGCGTGTCCTTTGCGCGGTGGTACAGCCCGAGGATGGCGTGTTGCGGAGGGGCGTAAAAGGCCCCAGCGAGCTCGCGATCGCGGCCGGCGTTAACATTAGAGCGAAACAACCCTTCAGGCTCGTTTGCTCTCTGGCGTGGAGCGACTGACAGGACGGTTACAGGGGAGCGTGTAGCGTTCGTGTCGGGGGTGAGAGCGTTGTCATTGAGACTGGCTAAGGTGATTCTCCGCAATCGAAATAGCGAAAAGACTGCATAGACCGTGGAGCTGGACTGAGTTTCCTCAAACAGGAGGAAACCTCCTCCGACGGCATGCCGGGGAGCAGAGCAGCAGAGGAATTGGGGGCCTCGTTACCCGGAAAATCAGTTTGCAAATGGGGTTGTGTTTTAGCAAAGGAAGATTTTGCCCTAAAAAAGCCCCAAAATCTCCTGTCACAGCTGGATTTTTTTTTTTTCATTCTGCAGCTGGAGGTATATGAGTGAAAACTCTTGCTATGAAGCATGTAGGGTACTTAATCTATTTTTAAACCTTAAAAATACCTTTTATAGTCCTGTAAAAAAAAAAAAAAACCACCAGCAGTGGAGATTGGTTGCACTTAATGCTCAATTTTTTTCATGTGCCTGGATGATCATAATTCACAGGCAACTGGCCATTATTTCTCCCCTCCCCACCTTTTCATAATTTAGGAAGAAATTATATGTTCTTAATCTCCTGTATGATTTTCCAGGTTGGTAACCCGGGTGACTCTGAGATTGCCAGCGGCGCTGCAGGCAGTGCAGCATTTTCTCTCTGCTACCTACCAGCTTGTCTGATGCCGTGGCTGGAGGATTTTTCTCCGGCGCAGTGCTTGCTTGCTGCGCTTGCCGCGAGAGGGCCCATTCCGCGCCTGGTTTTGGTGACGCGCGTGTGGGGACGGAGCTGCCGCTCGCTGGAACCCACGCTTTCCCGGGAGGGGGGGAAAAAATAAAATCTCATCCCCCACCTGGGCTTTGCACTGATGCTCCTGGGGCTGACAGATCTGTGCTGTTTTCGGAGCTGTTGGGATGTTTTTAGAAGTGGATTGCACGTTGTTATAACCTAACGCTCGCGGTGGAGCGAGGCGGAAAAAGTCCCACGCTCCTGTAGCCGGGGTTGCCAATGCTTTTGTTCAAAATTCTCCGTCGGAAATAAGCGGCGCGTTTAGGATGCTCCTTGTTGCCGCGGGAGGTAATGTCCTACTTGGAGCTGGCGGGTGTGAGCTTAACGGTGAGTTACGGGCGTCATTAGGACGGCATTCCTGCCAGCGGGTTGGCTTGCAACGCTTGCGCTTCCAGTTTGCAGGTCGGAGGTGGCGGTTGCGCGCCGTGGAGTTTTTGTTCTTGCTCCAAATGAGGTGTTTAACGTGGGTTCATCGGAGGGGGGGAAACTGTTAGGTTAGAAAAAGGACTATTATAATCATCTCACCTCCCCTGCTGCCAGAAAACTCCACCAAACAGCTCTCGCATCAAGCTCGTTGCCGCTGACGAGGGTGGAGGACTGCTCTTTAGAAAGAGATCCACGATCCTGGCCTACAGCGCAAGGGAGAGGTTCCAGCGTGTCCTTTGGCACCAGATTCTCCTGCAGACCTGACAAAGGGCCCGGACGGCCGCAAGACAAAGGTCTCCAGGGGTGCTGTGCTGCGGGTGCCAGGAACTTTGCATGGCAGCCTGTTTGAAGGCTAAATTAGCGCGTTTACAGCCCGAAGCTTAGTTGGTGTTGGCTCCCGGCAGGCAAGGCAGAAGCAGCGTATTCAACTCTCTCGTTGGCCTCGAGCGAAAGTTTCTGCTCGGGTCGAGCAGGTCCTGCCGTTCCTGGTAGTGACGTGAATGGGGTGGATTGCCGCTGAGAAACGCGCTCCCGAATAAGCACGGACCCTTCTCCCGTCGCTTATCTCATCATGTCTTGGCCTTTTTGGTGATGGAAGGTTTCGGTTTCTCTCCAAAGCAGATGTTCTTTTTGGATGTCCGAAATTCAGCTTTGAAAAGGAAGCAGTTGTACCCACCGATGTCCCTCCTTTGGAGAGGAGAGTTTGTCCAGAGGGAGGTTTGTTCCGTATTGGCCCTTCTCCACCACTCTGAGAAAAAGGACCTTCATAGCTGAAGCTCCTGGTACGGGTGAAGGGAAGAAATTGCAGACTTCTGTTTTCTGGGGTGGGGGTTTTTTTGTTCGTTTGTTTGGGTTTTTAAATTTTTATTTTTTCCCATTATGGAATTTACTGAAAATTTCCCTGTCCTAACTCCTGGAAATTTTTTTTTTTTTTTTTCCCCTTGCAAAAGCTTCTTTTTCGTTAGAAGATTCAAAAATCAGGCAGGGAGCTTCAAGCTCTTCCCATCTTTTTCAACCAGTTCTGCTCGCCAGTTCTGGTGGTGGGCGTTTGGAGTGGGTTTTCCTGCAGACTGTCAATGAAATGCCATGGTGACAGCTTCTTGGCCCATCAGTATAATCAGGCTGATCAGGTTACTCCCTCCTTTATATTAAAAAAAAAAACCACCAAAAAACCCCCCCAAAAAAAACCCCAAAAAAACACCCATATAATTTGCTTGAATTAATTAGGTATTAAATGACTGGATATAGATGATGTTATTATTTTTTTCCCCAATGCTTTCTGTGCACCCCAGGTTGGGACACTGCAAGGAGACACTGATCACTCAGATGAGGATGATGCAGGTGGCTTTCCAAGTGGGCTCCTTGTTTGGTCAGAGTCTTTGGATGATGTAGGAGATGGACGGACAAAAGCTAAATGCTTCCTATTGCAGCTGCAGATACGAGAGCATGTGTGCATGCCTCATCCGATCCCTGGTCCCCATGACAGAAGAGTTTTAGGTAACGATGGTCGCGGTTGAAATGAAGGTGAACGTCATTGGTGTGGGCCAAGTAGTATTTTGTTTGCTGCTTGAGCTCCGCTGGGTTCCCACTTGCCGCTCCCGCTGTTGCGGTTGACCCCTGTCCTGGGAAGGGTTCACGTGTTGGTTGTCCCTTAGAGGGGAATAAAAATCAGGCTTCTGGCAGGTCGTTGCAAGATGAACACCTCTCCTTGGGGTTCACAGATGGGCCGCTCGCCAGTCCAAAATTGGGTTTGTTTGGGGTTTGGTGATTTGTTTTTTCCCCCTCCCCCAGTGTTGGTTGCCAGCCTGCTCGTGGGTTGCCTAGGGCAGAGAGCATGAATTCACAGCAGACGTTTCTCATTGAGTTTATTTTAGAAAATGGGGGGGAGGAGGGGGGAAATAATTGTCATTTGCCTGAAAGACTTTTTTCAGTAATGTAATAGGGGAAACACTTCTGTGGATTGAATAAAGGGAATTTTGTTGCAGTGGGAAATACTGGACAAAGGAAAACTCTTTGTAATCTCAAAAGAGAAGCTGCACTGACTGTTTTGTTTCGGGGTTTTTTTTGTAACAAATTGAATCTCCGCTTCTCTGATCCAACGCTAAACTCCGTGCCCTATTCTAGAAGAGCAATTAGTCTGGGAGAACTGGTAACGCTTAACCCCAAAGTGACGGGAGTTCACCATGAAGCAGCGTGTCTTTGAAATACGTGCATATTCTTTTCTGATCGGTAACAGTCCCGCTTCCAGACGAATTTCAAGGATCACTGAACCTCTGCTGAGCTCTGTCACGTGGGCTGAGTGCAATCCTGCAAAGACCAACTGTCTCCTCCTTGCTCTGCTGTTCGTGCTTTCGCTTATTCAAAGCTGAATTATTAATATTCTTATGGATGCTCTGCGGCACCCAACCGGTTTCAGGCAGGCTTTGTAATATAAAAGCGGGAAGTTTTTGTTAAACTTCAGCCTTGCCCGACGTTAGCAGCTCGTTATCGTCTGAGGTGCTTGCGAGCGTACCCTTCGTACGGTATCTAAAAGAAGCATTTTGTGGTACCTTCGTATGATTCTCATCTTTAAGTTTATCGAAACAATTGTACGTGACTTCATGGCTCTCCTTAGCACTCAAAATCTCAGCAATATCAGGGCGGGTTGTGGTACTTGCGCACATCACGAGTTTGGTGTGCTGCTGTGCTGGTCTTTAAAGAGTGCAGGTAACGTTGACCTCTGCTTGCCTTTGAACTTCATGAGTTGGGAAGTTCTGGAGTTGCGGGGAGGAGTGGAAGTGATAGGAGGTGGGAGGGAGACAGGCAGGCAGCTTATAAAAAAAGCTTTTAAATTGCTATACTAAAAGAGTTAATAGCTTGTGCCCACGTCACTGACGGGTTTTATGTTCTTTTTGGTGTCTAACATGAGGTGGAATCGGCTCTTCGATGGATATGCTTTGTAATTTGGAGGTGTATTTGCCTGTCTGTCTTCTGGGATGAATGCTGGGAGCCCTGGCCGTGATGAAAAATAATGCGTATTGATTGGAAAATATCTCCCGGGGTCCGGTTTAGCAAAGTCAGCAACTTGATTTCAAGCACAGGCCAATCCACTCACTGCGGTGGACAAACAGTAAATGAAATACGTGTCGGTGCAGGGACGCACGTCCCAAAGTGCACCGAGGAGGAACGTTCCTGTGGGAGTTGGTGTCTTTCTGTTCGTAGTGCCTGGAAAACGCCTTCTGTCCATCGCAGTAAAATGGTGATGTAACTTCTGCTTTGACTTTACGTATATGCAAGATAGAGCCGGAAGGCGCAGCCTGGCTTTCATATTGGAAGACGACCTTCCACGTTCGTGCTGAAGTCTCTCTGTTTGTCTTGCTGGCTTACTTAGATTACTTTGCCAGCTGCGCTTTATGTTCAGGAAGGGCTTCTTGCTCATCTTTCTGTCCTCGAAAACGGTTTGGACTTAAGCCTATCACTTCAGGTCATGACTGAAGCCAGAGAGGAGCATGAGTTGGGCGTTGGACTAGACGACCTTCGGAGGTCCCATTCCAACCTAAATTATTCTGTGGATTCACGGCACGTAACCGCTGTTAAAACGGCGGTGTTTTCCTGGTGTGCTCTGTGCTAGGCTTTTATATTCCTGCATGAAAAATAATGATGGGGAAACATTGCTTTTGCAGTGCATTTGCCTTTCCGTGCTGGTTGCAAGCCAAGTCTGGACAGGAGGTCGTGTTAACTACATGACCATAAACTCAACCTGGTGTGACAAACGGTGTCCCCGAGCATGGCGCTGGCTGGGGCTAGGACTGCCTCAACCACAGCTGGTGGTTCCTGCTGGGAAGCTGGCTCGCGTCCTTTGGGTGCGTAACACGGGGAGCGTGAGCCCTAATCTGTCCGCAAAATGCTGTGTGTGGGCGTACTTCAAACTATACTTGTTATGAGCATAAGCCCTGCCCTGTATATCGGTTAAACCTGAAAAAAAGGGCTGAGAAAAATTGCATTTGGCACCCGCTGATAATCATCTGCGAGCCTTGGATCCGCTGCCCTGTTGTGCCTGGGAGCAACAAAGGTTGTTGTCTAGGAGAAGACCCTGCAAGGAAAGGCCACCGCCACTTGGGAGGAGGTCTGTGGTGGTCGCAAAGCAGCTGAGCGTCCTTCGGGAGCTGCGAAGTTCAGCGGCAAAAGGGCAGCAAGCTCCCTCCGTCGAGGCCTCGCAGGCATTTCTTCGCTGTGGAAAAACAGCGGGGTCGAACAACCGCGTATTTCCTTTTTCTTTGTGGCTTTAAAACACTGATCTACTTAGACTTGCTGCTAGAATTGAACCTATTTCTTTCTACTCCCTCCACTTAACCGCCACGAGAGACTTGAGGTGCGGAATCGCTCTTTGTTTCCAGCTGGAACGAAGCACGGTTCCTGGCACGGGTTCCCCGGGTGACGTTCTCACGAATTCGGAAATAGCCTTGCTTGGAGCCGCCGTCTGTCCTGCTCAGCTGCTGCCGAGGCTAAAATACGTGCAAACCCCCTTCTTTTCAGGGCGAAGAAAGCATGGGTTCCCTTCATGCTGAACACGCCTGAAGCAGCACGGGCGCTTTGAGTGGTTCTTGTTCCCCTGATGCCTTGTCAGGGACGCTTTCTTTTTATTATTATTAGACAAGGGTTCTCGGAGCAATGCGATTTCCATTTTTTGGGGTTTTTTTTTTTTTCAACTGACAAATGAGTTGGGTAGGATGAACGGTGGCATGTAGAGCTCCACACTACCCATCGAACGGACTGGGGGTAATGCTGTCTTGAGGAAGGCTGTTCCATCTACCGGAGGTTGATTATTTTCATGGCTTCTAATGATTCATTAAACCAGAGCTTGGTTTTTAAGAGGATGTTGAATTTTTTTTTTTTTTTTTTGGTGCTAACAGGAGCTTGCCTGAGGGTTGACGCACACGTGAAATGCCACGATTCACGTGTTCTCCCTGTAAAGTGGGTTACAAATGCTTTCGGTCTTCAATATCCACTGTATGAAATCACTAGGTAACATAGAAAAGCATAGCTCACTCCTCCTTTCCCATGAAATATGTTTTAAATGTATGGAGGACAAAGTGGACACGTTGTTTGGACTTGGCCTTTCAAACCGACCAGGCATGTGGTGGCCTTCAGATGCGAACGGAGCCTCTTAGCACTTACAAAAGAAGCCAGATTATTTACCTTTTTTTTTTTTTTCCCCCTCCTTTTTTCGCAGCTCTTCCTTCTCTCCCTGCAATTAGAAGCCGTTTCTGTGAAACTACAGACTCTTAAATCCACCTGAGAGCAGACCCCCTTTTTGCTGAATTCCCCAGTATTATTTATGCCATCAGCAACGGAGAGAAATTCCAGAACAGCGTTATTGTGTGGCGCTCGGATTATCACAGAGCTGCCGCTTCTGCTGCGGTGGCACATTTTTTCTTCTGTTCTTATTTTTCTGTTGTGAAATGCAATACGCGTAAGCCACGCTAAACCAGGTCATCAGCATTAAGTTTGTCCGTATTTGTGCCTGCTTAGTGCTGGCTTTCTGTACGATATTAAGCCCAAAGTGGGCGTTCTTAGTTTCATACGATCGGTTTGGGGGGTGGGGGGTTGTTTGCATCAGAAGTGTGGTCTAGGGTGGCTAAATCAGCCTGATTTAAGGGGGATTTTGCGTAGATGGATATAGAGTTTGAATTTGTGAGTATTTTCTTCTCGGGCTGAACTGCCAGAGCGCCGATGAACAACTAAATGGTAGGATTTTTATGTGTTTGGTGGTTGTTTTTTTTTTTTAAGGCCAGTGTTTCCTTCTAAAACACAGCTTCTTAATCCTTTGAATTCCCTTGAATAGCAGGATGCCCTAGGGCTGGATGTGTATGTACATGGCTTCACCCCACACACACACCCACCCCGGTTTTGTATTTCCAAGGGATATTTGCATGAGAATGAGTAACGGCACGGCATTTTTGTGTCGGGATTCCTGGGCCAAAATGAATTGGGCTTATTCGTAGAATTAATGCGAAGAAAGAGGAGGTCGTGGCTGCTTCCGCCTTGCGTTGAAGGAAGTCGTTTGACCGTGGTCTTGACCCGTTGTTGGCTGGGACATGTCGGAGAGGGACCTTTTGTCTGTGGCTGTGGTGCCACACGGGGAAAGCTGTTGCCTTTTGCAGCTTCTTTACCTTTTGGCTTTTACTTGCTTTACCTTCTTGACTTAAACCTTCCAAACCTGCCCGTTTTCTTGCTTATGGATGGCCACGAGCAGAGCGCGGCACAGCGGCGCTGTCCTACCGCGCGTAAATACCTGGAGCTGTTCGGCCCATCCCAAGATACTCGGTTTTGCCTTAATGCTTCAGCAAACGCTCAGGTTACCGCAGCGCAGGTCTGAGTGTTTGTCTTTAGGTCAAGTTTTACCCCCGAAATATTTTTCTTCAGTTGTCTTTTTAGGATGACTGATGTCAGCAGCATGGGACTTGTTGAATCTTACGGAAATTACTTGTATTAAGGAAAAAAAAACAACCCCAAAAACAATAAAATACAAAGAAAAGTCTTGGCAAGGCTTTGGTTCGTCATGACGCAGCTCCTATTCCAAAGTAGCTGAAGGGTCTCCTCAACCTGCCGCTTGTGGAGCTTTAATTCATTCTCATTTTGAAGCCTTGAATTTGTTTCTTTCCTCCAATTCTCTTTTTTTTTTTTTCTTTTAATGAAAACGTTCTTCCCTGAGTCACCGTAACTGAGATCTGAACTGCAAATTATGTTCCATTAGAGAAAAAGAGGGGGTTCCCCAACCCCCTGACTAGTCATACCCAAGCAGAGGAAATCAGTAGCTATTAAAGGAGCCAGGATGGGAAAACCAAATGAAACCGGGTGCTTTTCCTGCATTAACGTAACCGAGGATCGACGCTTAGCTCGCTCGCTTTTCTCTGACATCAAATGCCTCTTCTAGGAATATTTTTATAATAGCGCTGGGCTGTCTGCAGTTCCCGAACTCATTCCTGTTGGCTAATTTCATAATTTCTTCCCCTGAACTTCCAATTTAGCACCCACACCTTACTAATTACCAGGGCTATGAGCACTGATGGGGAGTTCTTTGGCAAATCTACAGATTTCAGGCGAGTAGTTGGCCGAGATGGGTGGAAAAGCGGAGGACGCAGAAAACGGAGGTGCTGTGAATTGTTCAAATGGCATTTAGGGGTCCTATTCCTCCTCTTTCACTTAATTAGAAATGAAATCTGCTTTTATGCCGCAGATGTTACATATGTTATTATTTTTTTTATATATATACACACACACACCCCGCTTAAGTGGTACCTTTCTCTGTCAGTGTGTTACGTGTTGCTTAGCGAGCCACCTTGGTTATTATTTTTGCAGCAAGATAAAGAAAAAAAAAAAACCCTAAAAATGAGCTAGAGAGGACAACGAGTGGCCTCGAGGTTGGAGAGAAGAATTCGGAATCGGTGTTTTATTTAGACAAGGATGGGAATAGTGGGAGCTGGATACAGGGCATGGAGGAAAAGAGCCTGTTGGGAATATCCGCAAGAATCAGCGGCTTGATCCGTTTGAAGTTTTTTTGCTTTAAAATGTAGATCAGCCCTGTCTGCGAAGAGTGAAAACTACAGTCCTCGTCGTGCTTCTGATTTGTGGGGTTGGGGGGGGGGGGGGGGGGTTATTTGTGGGTTTGGGGGGTTTTTTTCGGGGGGGAAGGTGTCCCTTTTTTTTTTTTTTTCCTTCTTTGTGAGGATGTGGTTGTGTGTGGTGGGTTTTGGGGGGGGGGGTGTTTGTTTGTGAGGGGTTGTTTGGGTTTGGTTGGTTGTTTGTTTTTTTTTTTAGCTATATCTGCAGCTGCCCTACATAAGCTGCTTAACTTTGCAGCTCTGGCAACCAGAGCGTAGGCTGCATCTTTCCCCGGAGGGACCCGAAAGCTACCTATGTCCGGGCACGTATCCTTTCTTTTAAGGAGGAATGAGCTAAGGTTGGCTTTTAACAGTTCACACGCTTCCTAAAACTAGTAAAGCCACTCCAGGTATGGTTCCACTGTGCAATGCAGGGTGCCGCAGAAACCTCAGAATTCTTTCTGAAGCCGAGTTCCGCTGTGTCAGCGTGCCGCTGGAGGTGAATCAGCCCTGACAGAGCCACAAATAATTCACCTTGGGCGCAGAGCTGTGCTAATGCAGCTGCACTTCAGTGAATTACAGCGCGAGCAGCTCTGTGCCTGAAGTAGATGTTTTCCAGCTTGCTCGGAGACCGTTCGGACTTCTCCAGTCCTGTGCTCCACTGGGGATGCTGGAGCTGTGCTGATGAAGAAGCATTCCCTGCCCCTGATAACGCGAGGTCTTGCAGGAGGTCCTGTTCCCGCTCAGACCTCCCTACCCCAATTTGCAAGGAACTAACGCTGCTTGGATCTCCTTGTGTTCTTTGGAAAGTCTCTGTGCTCCAGCAAGTGCTGGCCGGGAGGGAATCATTTGACCCGTTGTTTCCGAGTTGATGGTAGGAGGAGAGAGGGAAGATGTTGAAGTCATCGGGCGTGATGGTCTCTGAGCAGTGGCTATGTGAGATTGCTGCAGGTGGATATATAAGATCTTGCAAACTTGTTCGGGGCCTGGGTGGCTTCTACGCTTGCCGTGGTGCTAGAAGAACATAATGTCACCTACAGAGCATCCAAGTGGATCTTTAAAGCTTCATTCTTTCATCTGGAGACCTTGGAGCATCCGTGCTTCGCTGCCTGGCATGGTGCACGGAGGTACCGGGGCAAGCGCGTGGGCCAAACCAGTGGCGATGCCTCAAAACCGGTAGTGTTTGAAGGCGCGTGGGAATGACCTCCGTTGCTGCCGCAAGGTTAAACGAAGGGGATGGAGCTGAATTTTCAGGGAAGGCTCTTGCGGTTGCCTTCCTACCGTTTGGTGGAAGCAGAGTGTGGTCTCTAAATGATTTTGCCCATTTATTCTGCCGTCTATGAAAACGGCTACGGCAAATGAAACATCGTAATGTTTTGTTTTCTCAGCAAAATTAGGTATTGAAAGGTAAGCGGCTCTTGGACCCTGCGGTCCAAGACTCAATTAAATATACAGCTAACAGATTGTATGGCCTGACAGCACACCGTGGGAGGAAATAATGGGCATCAGCAGACGCGGTCAATTTATAGCTAGATACACTAAATATTTTGCATTCTGGGAGGGAGCCCGGTAATATTTCTTCTGTGGTGTCTTTATCGTGGCTTTTTGCGGGGCGGTGGTGTGTGGGTCCGGGTCTGGTGCGGCAGACAAAGACGTGTAGACCTGGAGACCAAAAGGACACGTATGTTGGTGGCACACGGAGCACCCCACTGAGGTGCGCTATATAAATATGCGATAAATACGCAAATAGCTTGTGCGGGTGGTGCGGAGAAGAGCAGATGGAGGTGTGGATACTTAAAGTGGCTTTTCCTGTGGTTACGCAGTATGTAGCTGGGAAAAGGATTTATTTTATATGAATATACGTTGGCCCGATGAGAGCTGTGGGTCTCATTGCTGCTTTGTCCTTACCGGACGGGCAGTTTTGTGTGTGTTTAGCAGGAAGTTTCCTCTGTCCTTGGAGTCTGCAAGGCCATCTCCGGAGGGAATACACTTGATAGCGTAGTATTCTCAGAAGGAATATACCCCTCCCCTGGAAAGCACTGGGTGTCAGTCCTCCACAGCAGACCTGAGGGTAGCAGGGCCTTCTAGTGTTTCGCAGGAATACTTTGAAAAGTATCCGGTTTTGGTAGCGGAGGCACGGAGAAGGAACAGGAGAGGCTTATCTGGACTTGGCAGGCTGCGAGCTGCTGATGCACCTTTCTCCCTCATCTTGTGACTTGGCGAGAAATAAGTCCAAACACTATTAAGGTGATAACGTTATTAAGCCCAGAAGTGTCAGGACCTGAGGAAGAGGCCAGAGCGTTTATCAAAATGCACTTAAATGTTTTCAGCCTCCAGCCTTTCACACCGCGGTATTGGAGAGATGCCTGCAAGTAATTCTGCATCTACAGAATTTAGACATGGCGCCACGAGTGATGGGTTACAGAGCCTATTAATTACGCAGAAATCGGATTTGCTCTCCGGGGTTGGTTGTCTTCGGGCAAAGCTCGTGTAGGAGAAGTTCATTTACAGCCCTTTGGAGTGAACCAGCTGTCCGTGGGCGCCGGCGGTGGAGGCGTGGGCTTGGAGATAGCTTCTCTTCGCCTGGTCTGGTAGGGTCAAGGCTTGGGGAAGCCTCTGCACGGTTCATCGCTTCCTTGGGTTTCCCAGTAGCTGTGGGAAAGCCACTTCAGCTCCTTGGGTTTGCTAATAAGATCTCCTGAAAGCAGGAAAAGCGGAAGATGCTGCGTTGCTTGGCGAAGGCGGCGACTGGGATCCAGGAAGGGCTACGGCCGCGGAGCGGAAGAACCAGGATTAACACGTACACGAGGAGCGTGTGGAAAGACTAAAGCACCAAGGCAACGCTAGGACCAAATAAGTTCGATGGGGATCCTGCTGCGTTGTCGTGCAGCCCTACAAATGCCGCAGAGGAAGCTTTCCGCGCACGAGTCTTAACCCGCTGGAAAAGCAGCACGATTTGGCTTTTGCTCTTTTTTTTTTTTCTTCCCGGTTTGGTACAAGGCTTACCAGCTACAGTCTGGGGAATATTGTCACTTTGAGAAAAAGGTCAGTTCAAGAGGCTTCTGGATGTTGAAATGCAGCTAATTCAGTCAGACACGGCAACCCTGGGGTATCAAGAAGCTTCTGCTCTAGTACAGTAAATCTCAGTGTCATGGTCTTCATTACTTTTTTTTTTTACTCACTGGAATATAATCCTCCCCTAAAACGCTCTGAGAGATAAGATCATGCCTAGACTTTCACGTCTGCTTTTACATTTACTTTTTCTCTGTGGCATACGCTCTATCGGGAGCTATTTGCCTTTGTCTGGGTGCTTTTGGAAAAAAGACTTTTCTGCATCTCAAAGCATATTTGAATTTAACAGGAGGATGGAAATGCCGTTCCTGTATATGCTGCATCTTTTAAAGTTGCTTTCTTGCGTCTATAATAGCCATTATTTCTCTATCTAATTTTCTTCCTTTTCAGCTGTTTGCAAAGGCTTTTACAAAAGCTGATTCACCAGTGACTGCCGTGTAATACAATAGTTGGTGCCTTTTCGATGGTGTTAAAATGAACCTTGAAAATTGTGCCTATAAAACACCAACTTATCAAATCCTCCTGCAAACGAGACTGTCAAAGCAGGGTTTTCTACATGTTTATTATATTCTGCAAGCTTTTAATATTAATACGTGTTTATACTGGATGGTTCTAGTTTGCGTCTGCATCCCTCGGTGAAATGTGTGAGGGAGTTTGAGGGATTAATTTTTTTCCGATTTTTTTTTTTTTCCCCCCCCCTTTTTAAATCCCCCCCCCTTTTTTTTTTCCTTTCCAGTATGTTTTCTAATGGCGTTTGTGAGGCGATTGCTGCAAAAATTCAGCACTAGCATTCTTCTGTCAAGGTGTTCATTACCCTTTGAAGCAGGATGGATTCTAAGGTGGGGGGGGGCGGGAAATGACTAGCTGGGACCCGAAGAGACTGTCATTAGGTGGAGAGACTAACGAAGCTTGGCAGAGGCTGGATTTTGTTTGCAGGCACGCTCCTTTCCCTTCACAGAAGGGGAGAGAACAGAACACGATGCCTTTACAGCGAAATGTGCTTCCTGCGAGTATTTGAGAGATTGCTGTGATAAGTGTAGAGTAAAAGCGTGTCTTAGACTCCCTGGAAAAGCGCAAGGAAATGGTTGAAGTAGTTAATGGTAATTGTGTAGTTGCCTGATACCTGTCAGCCGTGTCAGCTGTGACGGCGCAATAGTTGTCAGCTCCTAGAAGAGGATGTTGCCGAAGAACGAGAGGTGGCTCAGAGGATGACTTGCATCCCAACGATGCAAAACCTTGCCTTGGGAGAGGCTTTAAAATAAAGGGTGCGTGAGGACTGTTGTGAGTTTCCGAAACGCTGTGGGGAAGGTGGAGCTGGAACTTGGGCTGTGAGAACATCCCAGGGCTGGTAGGGGACTTACGGACCTGGCGGTTTTCCATGAACCTGGTCAAAAATTTGGGACGTCATCTCCTTCGTGGTCTTCTGTTGAGATGCGCAGAGCAAGAGGGCAGCTTTCGCCTCCGTAAACGTCTAAGCCAGCTTTCCTGGCTGCTGGCCTGCCGACGCGATGGCTCAGCGCCCCGCGTCGCTTTGGCAGAAGAGCCGTCCAACACCAGGATGCTCAGATGGCCGAGTCGGGGGGTGCGTGGTCTCCATGGCACGCGCACGTCACCTCTCCTAGCCTTTCTTGCTTGCTGGCTGAATGACGACGTTGGCGAGCGTAGCTGGCTTTAGACGTGTCCTTTCTTACTCTTTATGGGATTTCTCTAGGTGTGCACAGTTGCTTATCAAAACACGATACGATTTTTCAGAGTTCTCCGGCAGTTTGGCGTTCAATTCGGAACGACCGAATTGAGTCAATTCGCATGCAGGAATAGGAGAATGGAAACGTTTGGGATTTTCATGGGGTAGATGGGAATAAAGGTCTCAACCGGGTTAACGCGTCAGGAATTTGGAATATATCGGTAGCTTTGACACAAGAGGTGTATGCAAAGCAGAGGCGGAAAGGTGGAGCTGCTTCTCTTGACGCAAACTCGTCCCACTATGCAATGTCAACTTTCACAGCGAGGCAAATCGCAGCGATTCCCACAGAGGTTAGATGTTTTCCTTGGTCATTTTTTTTTTCTTTTTAAGCCAACAGCTGTGTGGCTTAAACTAATTGGCTTTAACTTAGAGGGAGTTAAAGCAAAATAAATCCCCAAGTGGATGATTTTGTTCAGAATTAAAATGCATTGAGTCATTGTAGATGAGTGCAGTTGGCTAATCCTGATTTGCAGCCATCTGAACTGGGATTAAAAGCGGTCACACGAGGATTAAGTGCAGCTTAAATAATCCACTAGGAATGTAATTCAGATTAAATAGCTTGTGTTCTTGTAATGGCAGTGTGTTTTGGATTATGGCACCTCTGCGTGGCGTGCTCTTCCCTTTGCTTTTTCAGAATGAAAAGTAAACCAGTGCTGTAAAGTCACAAGCCGAGCAGTCATTCCCCAGCAGCTTTTTGTCTTTCGTGTTTGTTTGGGTTTTTTTTTAATTTCCTCTTGGGTTGTGCTTTGTGACAGGCATTTAATTCATATTCCCCGTCTCCCTACATCGTAAAAATGTGAAATTTATTAAGAAAATATTTAACCTATTAGACGACCTAAAAATCCAGCCTTGGTTAGGGGAAACAAAGTAAATAAACCAGGAAAAAAAAGTATTTATTTGTTCTGTGTGCTAGGAACTGTATTATTATTCAGTAGTGGGACACTACTCACCCACACAGATGGTGAAGTAAAATGAGGAAAGCAAGTGTTTTGGGACTGAATGGAGATAAAGGCATCTTCAGCGATTCTAAGTGGGTTTGCTGGGAGTTCAGACTGAGAGGACCTTCCACGTTGTCCTTCTAGCTGGAACGACATCTCCTAGCAGGCTCCAGAACAAATGTCATATGGAGGCATTCACTTCCATAGGTACCTTCTTTTTCTTTCCTCCTTTAGTGCTGTGACTCTTCCTCTGCCTCAGAACTCCTCTCCTCCGTTTCACGTGGAGGGATGCTGTGACTGCTGATGCCGACACGTACGCCGACAGCCCAGACTGACTTTGGCGCACATCTAGGACGCTTGGGCAGGCTCCTGAATTGTCTTGCGATTCATTTTCTGCTTAGGATGTGCCAGTTTTTTTAAACCGCTTCAGAGATTTTTGGGGTCTGCCGAGCAAGGATAAACCGTGACGCTCTACAGTGACGTGTTGAGAGACGGCCAGATGATGCACCAGTTTGTCATCATGTTTATTCAGAGGAAGCTTGTGAGCTCGCCTGATTTATGATGTTTATCAAAACTGTGCGGTCTGTCCATTTCGAGACAGCCCGTTCAACCCCAGCGGGTAGCACTTGTCACAAGTACGTGCGCTTGGAAGAGACCTTGGTTTTACCTTGCCACCCCAGTGCAGGCTTCATCGGATACCACGGGGGAGAGGGTGATAGTCAAGATCTTAAATGGCTCTCATTCATCATTGTTACAGGTTATTTGGTAAGCTGACATGTCCTTAAATGATAAAGAGAAAGGATTTAGCTTTACCTGATGCACCGTTTTCTCTATCTGGGAGAGCAGGAGAATTTTACTTCAAGGGTTTCATTAACACTTCTCAAGGTGATATAATCATTTATGTGAGAGCAGGAGAACTTGCTAAAGGGCTCTTAATAAGCCCTCTCCACTGTAATTTCATAGGGTTGCAGCCTGGATAGTGCTTTTCATGTGTTAAAGCAGCGCTTGCGATTCCAAATTAGCACCTGGCTGTGAGCTGAGGGGTCATTTTGCGCTACAGGAAAAGAGCAGAACAGCCCCCAGTGCTCCCTCGCGGCGGCTACCTGTGGCGAGGGCTCGCTGTGGACTCACCTGCTCGGCGTGGGTTATGCGCTGAGCGGTCAGGTGTGGGTTCGCTTCGCTACGCTCGCTCGGCATACGCTGCCCTACAGCATCGTGCCTCTCTCTTCCCATTTAATGAGCATCCTTCAGCTGTAGCACCCTCCATGCACTCCAGGATTGTTGCTTTGCCCTCTTCATGTGCTCATATCCTCGCCCTCTTCAGCTGCAGTAATTACAGGCCACGAATTGCAAATTGCGACCTCTCCGCTTAGTACACGTTTTCTTTGCCTTGGTCAAAGATGTGACTTGGATGCTTCTCTAAACAGAATGATGAGATAGTGTCGATCTGTCCCGCTTTGGCCTTTGAACTACCCTCTGCTTCCAGGATCATTAATCCATTATAGTGTTTAGATAATTCATCTTGCCCTTGGCAGTATGATATTTAATGTGACGCTCTTGGAACTGAGGACGTGTAAGCGTCGCTCAACAGAGGGACGATCCCTCTGTCACTGCAAGAAAAACGTGGCTCGCATGACACTGTGCGGCGGGTTTGAGACCCGGCTTTGGTTGCACGGTCCGAGTAAAGCCCTACCCAAAAGGAGCAAAGCTGCACTGGTATCTCTTTCCCAGACGATGTCTGGCTTTTGCATTTTGGAGGCTCGATAGCAATCCGTGTCGCACGTGTAGCAGGCTCTCTGCTTCCAAGCAAACCATCTGAACTCACAGGAGTCCCCGCGCAGGAGAGGAGTCTTGAGCAAGCTGTGTCTTGAATGACTTCACGCTGGAATCTTTAGCTAGGTCAACCTTAAACTAGGGTCCACCGGGGATCTCGAGAGCGGACGACTTCTTGTCTTGGTTCTGCTAAGCCTGCAGTCAGTTAGATGGTGGTTGCAGTTGCTTTTGCATTTCAGATGAATGCTCCTCCCCAGGCTTTTTAAACATCTGTAGCTTGCAGAGTTGAGCTTAGTTTTGTTAGGCCTGAGCTGTCATCTCCTCGGACTCTTAACCACAGGGAGTTGTTTTTATTATTATTGTGCCACGTGCATTTTTTTTTGCGAAGGATACTGTTAGAAGATAAATGATGTTTAGGAGATATTCAGTACAATTAGAACTACAGCAATAACCTGGATTTACTGGAGCAGTGCAGCCATTTATTAAGTCGAAGTGTGCAGGTCCTTAAATTCCCGTTGGGATTTTGTTCGTCTATTGTTCTGTTTGCACCGGGCATAATACCAGAAATGGGTTCTCTGCCAGAAACAAGTCGCAAGACAAACTGTTCCATCCATGAAAACTTCAAACAAAGGGTTGTTTGGGTTTTGGTTTTTTTTCCCTTAAGACAGAGCACTTGGTGAAATAGCCCCCGGTTTTCCGAGAGCCAAATTTGACAGTCTAAAGATGTGATGAAAAGGTCTGATCTTGCTTGATCTTAAAATCGTAGCTACTTTATTTTTCCTCATTGAGACGTGAGCCTTCAGACTCATTTAGTACAACTCGCTCCCTTAACGAGCTACGCTATTATTACTGATTTTGATAGCGCCGCGAGGTTCTGCTTGTGTATGCACAAAAGGCACGGAAGAGACAGGCGCTGAAGATAAAACAAGGTTATCGCAGCGCAGAAGATTAACCCGGGCATTTTTCCACCTGAGCAAGGAAGGGGAATAAGTACCGGTGCCACACGCAGGACTCGAGCACCTGAGCAGTCCTACAGTCGGAGATCTCTGTCTAATTAATCTCAGTGCAAGTTTTCTATAGGTCGCATCCTACAGATAGTAAGAAAACGTTCTCTTAAGAGATCCTCAGGAAACCTGCTAGCTGTGAAAGACTTGGGTTCCTAATATTAAAAGTTTGGATTCTTATTTCTTTAGCTGTCCCCTAATTTTATCCTTGCTTCTCAGGATCATCTAGTTTGACAGGCAGACGTTTTCCTCTGTGTTTTAAAACTCGGGGGAATTATTGCTTACCAAAGTAGAAGACGGTGAAGAACATGAAATCAGTTGGCTTTGAGAAATGTCTTAGCAGGGATTCAACAGATAAAGGGCCGTAGGTCTGAAGATCGTGCGCCGAAGGAGCATTAAGTCTTGAGTGTGCGCAACATTTAGGGGGAGCTTTGTTAGGTGCTGACCGTCAATGCTATTTCAGACTTTCTCCGCGATTTCTGCCTTCTCTTTGTGTGCTTGGGTTGCTGTGTCTCCGAGAGAAGAGTTTTGGAAGGAAATCGTTATGTCGGTTCGAAACCCCCCTAATTCTGCGGGTTTACTTTGCCTGTCTTAAATCTTTTATGGCGCTCACAAAGGATGATGCGTGAGTGCAAAGTGTTGCTGGATTTAAGTATGACTTCTGGAAACGAAATCACCTTTTGGTGCTACTTAATTCCTCCGTAACTTCGTCTCACTGCGGACCTCAAACCTGGTATATTTTCCTTAAGCTCTTACGAACTCTTCGTCTGAAACGTTTGACTTTTCTTGCTGGCAGTCAAAGGATTTGTTTTGCATGGGTTTTCTTGCTTCGTTTTAATCCTTCTAATAGAATTAGAGTCCGGGTCCTTCGGATCTACAGAGCCATTACGAGCTTAGTGACAGCGTTTATAACCTATGCATCTTGTGAATCCCACCTAAACAGACAGGAGTAGTGGATAGCGTAGACCAAATATTAGCAGCAGACACCAAAATGAAATAGATCTCTTTGAGAATTAGCACAGAGAACGTGCAGGTGATTTGCCTGCGGTCTTGGGAGCCCTAAGGATAAACTCCATTCTGTTGGTCAGAGGATAACTCTTTCCTGCTGCGTGTGATCTCGAGGATAAGCGTCATTTTCTAGAAGGTGACTTGCATTTCGTGTGGTTGCTTAGCTTGTTCACAAGCAGGTTGGGAAATGCTGCACGCTGCACGTTTCTTGCTGACTTAATGAGCTGCATCGTTCAAACTTCGAAGCCAAGGTGATTTATTACGGGCTCTGTAGGTTTGAAAATGATGAACAAATGTAACTTTGGAACTACTGCTGGTAGTAGTGAAGTTTCGGTGAGCTCAGCTGGGGTGCAATACGCTCCCTTCTCCGTGAGCCGTGGAGGTGCTATGGCACGGTTGTGCTCCAGCACCCTTCATCCTTGCCGTGATGAAAATTCACGTTAGTCTCGTTGCCCAACACAGGCGTGGAGAAGTTGGTCTGCTTAAGGCATCCCGACCCTTTGCTTTCTACCTTGTTTTCTTCCCTTCCTTTCTAATGGCTGAACAAACCAATGAGGGGAAGCTATAGATTTTTTTTTTTGTTGTTGTTATTATTTAGTAGTCTGCCCTTCTCCTCCTTATTGTCCTGGTCTTGTTTGTTCTCCTGAATCTTGGGCTTTAAATCCTACTGCCGCTCAGTTGTTCCAAACTTACCGTTCCCGACTCAGCCCACCCACTGCAGTTATTGGCTTCCTTAGCATAGAATCGTTAAGGTTGGAAAAGACCTCTAAGATCATCGACTCCAACCGTCAATAGCAAGGCAACTAAACTCTCTATCAGACTTCAGAAAGGCCTTAGCTGAAACTTCACCCTGTTCAAATTTGTCAGGAGTTTTGAGACCGACAGGGTTGGGGTATTTTTTTTTAAGAGGTTTCGAAATTCCTCAGCATTTCTTAACTTCCCTGTGGCTGTGGTTTATGTTGCCATCTAGCTGTTGACTCACGAGAACCCTTTCTGTGTCCCCTTAATGGTGAAATGTCAAAGTCATGCTGCAATTAAATATATACCAGCCGTTCAGTGTCGCGGAGCTGCAATACGGCCAAAAGTAAGTTCAAAATTATGACTCTTAATGCGCCTACGCTAATGATCCCCAGCAGTGGCATCTTAACGCTAATTAACCTTGCAGTGAACTCGCATTACCGGTAAAACTCTAAACCAAAGCAAGAGATGAAGGGTGCAAAATCCCCGATGCTAAGCCATTGCAGGAGGCTGTCGGCAGCTTTTTTTAGGATGGAAATGCCTTCTTTTCATCTCAGGACTGGTTCGGTTGTCTGGACACCTCCTCCCCAAGAAAACAGAAAGGACCAACGCGGTCACGTGTTTCACCGAACCCTGGAAGACCTGCAGGACCTGATTCTGCCACCCATAGGGGTTGGGATGATATTTGGCAGTTGCTTTTTTGCTTTTGGACAACCTCGCCTGACAGTTTTTGGCTTATTAACAGATTGTAGATGTCTAGAACCAAGACTTCCACCAGCCCTGTCCCATAATGATGAAGCGTTGGAGTTTTTCTTACTGTTTCTGGCACATCTGTGTTCTCCTGGAGAACTCTTTATTTCTCCAGTAGCATAAAACTAACAAAATCACTTACTAAATTGCCAGACTTATATGCAAAATGAGACGAGGCAGTAGGAAAACGACTTCCAGGGTCCGTAAATGAAAGTATGTGTCTTGCTGTGTTGTAATACGGTAAATGGCTCTGTCTGCCGGTGGCAAGGTGAAGGTTTTGTTGCCTGCAACAAGCACTAAAATCTCATTGCTTAGGATCTCTCTTAGCACTGATTTTAAAAGCAGCACTCGGCAAGCATCAAATTATTAATCCAACTAGTATCTTCACAGTTTATAACTCTTAAGGCACTTTTTTATGTCGCCCTTCCAAGACACGTGACGTGAAAATAAAGCAAGCAGAGGGGTGAGCTCTGGATTTTTTGAGTAACTTCAAGGGGACCGGGAAGGAAGAAGGACTGGAAAGGTGGGAAGGAAATAGGGAAGCTGTTGCATGCTGGGAATAGTCCCCAAAATCTGAGTCACTGTTCACACCATCAGGTGGCTACGACTGCTCACCTGTGCTGAGCACTTGTCACTCGAGGGGAAGGGACAGAATTGCAGCTAAATGAGGACATTCCCATCTCGAGGGCTGCTGCTTCGTTAGAAACCAACTTTGTAGAAACCTTGAGTGTGATTTAATTTCTTTTAAATAGGTACAGCATTTTAACTAGGCCAGTACTCCTGGATTTGGGGGGATTTTTGGTCCAGTTTTGCTGTCGAACAGAATGTACTGCTTCCGCACGATACCTAGTGGGACGCTGAATTTCGGACCGGAGAGACTCCAACGTTTCTCAGGTGCTCGATTTGATGGATTCTTGAGGGAAATGTCCATGTACAGCTTAGTTTGAAATATAGTCAATATAATGTGGTTTTGTAGAGGCAGGATAAGTAATATAATTCCTTCTAATGGGAATGGGACCTATTAATAGCCCGGCATTTGGAGCTGGTTTATGAGCACTGAGGTGCATGGTGCGGTAGATCTATATTAATTTTATTTCCTTAGCTTTCTCCTTGGGCGCTTGGGGGTACGTTACCTTGTTTTATGCAGTAGATCATCGAATCGTAGAACAGTTTGGGTTGGAGGGGACCTTTCAAGGTCACCTAGTCCAACCCCCCTGCCATGAGGACATCTTTCAAGGACATCTTCAACTAGATCGGGTCGCTCAGAGCCCCGTCCAACCCAACCTTGAATGTTTCCAGGGATGGGGCATCCACCACCTCTCTGGGCAACCTGGGCCAGTGTTTCACCACCCTCAGCATAAAAAAAAAAAAAAAAAAAAAAAAAAAAAAAAAGTCTTCCTTAAATCTAGTCTCGATGTTTGAGGCTGCGTTGCTCTGTCTGCAACTTTTAATTCCCGGAGAAAACCGGTCTCTTAACAATTTTTGGCTGGTTTAAAATAAGAGTTTCTGTGAAGATTATGTTGAGATTGGCTGCCCTTTCTAGTTTGCCGTACCGTTCGGTATTCAATCCTTGCAGCTGCCACCTCTGCTGCAATATTGTCACTCCTAATGCTTCTGATAAAGTGCAATTCTGGAAGAGAACATAACCTCTTAATTTCAGGATGGATGGCTGCTTCAGGATGTCCACAACACTGCGCTGTGAATCTGAATGGAGAATCCATTTCCTCGAGGACTCCGTACTGAAATGAACCGCTAATGAAAGTGCAGGAGTCTCCCAAAAAGCAGCGCAGAGCGGTACAGGTTTGACGCTCAACTCGAAGGTCACTTTGAAGGAAGACCAGCTTAAGCTGCCCCCTTTCCCATCAGGATAATTTCATAATAATGAAATTATATTTCATTACGGCGTTAGAGCTATGTTCTTGTCATCCACACAAATTAAAGTAACAGTAAAATCCCCCTTCAAAAAGGGTGGCCGAGCTTCCGTTGTTTTTGAACTGCCATCTCTTCAGTTGCCAGAGACGGGCGTTTCAGAATTAAGTCCACGTGAAAGAAAACAATCTTCCTTTTAGAGCAAGAAAGCAATTTTTGGTCAACGCCCTGTTCTCCCAAACAGCAACTGGAACGCATGAAGTGCTGCGATTAGGAAAGGCGATAGTCACTACAGCCAGGATGAAGTCCCCTCGGCTAATACGGCGTTAAGGTCACCTGCACCTATTTGGTTTGCCGTCAAGTCATTAGATTTGATATTTTGTGTTTTCATATTTGTTTTCTGTGCCCGCAGCATTGCTTAGTTTGGCACTGTAGGTTTTCTGGGAAGTTATCAGTAGGTTTTATCGCTCAGCAAATGACCTCAAAACCCCTTTTGTGTTCTCTGCCAGATCTGTTGGGCAGATCTTGTCCAGTGTATGCAGGTCTCCGTGGGAAATGCCACTTAGCAGTGAGCAAACGGGCACAGTTGCAAGGGCGCTTCGTCAGCAGCGACATAAAGCTGTGTTTATATATAGTCCTGTGTGCCTCATCTCGGACGCGGATATTGTAATTCTTCAAGGAAAGATGCTCCGGGATGCTGGAGGTGGATAGAAAAAAAGGCTGAGGTCAACTACCGCAACCTGCGGCTGAACTACCAGGGGAAGGTCACGCATCCAGTGACCGACAGGCGCGGTTGACGCTGGGACTCCTTCCCGCCTTCTGTTTTTACTTGCATTTCTGGGAGCTCTGTATATAAAGGATTTACATGCTTCTCCTGCAGACTCACCAAAACCTGGGAGGGTGTATGCGTTAGATACTGCAAAGGAATTGAATCATGAATAATTCAGTTTATTATTAATAGCTTACTCCCGTTTGGGATAATTAATTCACCAGAATGGGCTTAATTGTATAGATTGTTTCAATAGCAGAAAAATTACTCTCTCAGTACCCTGTCTGAGAAATCCTGTTAAAAATCTGCAGTCCTACAGAATTTGGAGCGTTAATGAAAGAGGAAAAGTTTAGGCATGCTTAGTGACGCTGGTCAGGTATGGTACCTGCAGGTCACGTATTCCATCAGTGAGTAAAATCTACAGGTTTGACACTGGCAGTTGTCGCAGAAGTACCGTGTAGTTCTTCGGATTGTCATTTCAAAGCAAGATGGATCAAGGACAAATGAATTAAATGAGAGAAGAATCATAGAATCCTAGAATAGTTTGGGTTGGAAGGGACCTCTAAAGGTCATCTAGTCCAACCCCCCTGCCGTGGGCAGGGACATCTTCAACTAGATCAGGTTGCTCAGAGCCCCGTCCAACCTGACCTGGAATGTTTCCAGGGATGGGGCATCCACCACCTCTCTGGGCAACCTGTGCCAGTGTTTCACCACCCTCGGCGTAAAAAATTTCTTCCTTATGTCTAGTCTCATCTACCCCCCTTTAGTTTAAAGCCATTCCCCCTTCTCCTGTCGCAACAGGCCCTGCTAAAAAGTTTGCCGCCATCTTTTTTATAAGCCCCCTTTAAGTACTGATCGGCTGCAATAAGGTCTCCCCGGAGCCTTCTCTTCTCCAGGCTGGACAACCCCAACTCTCTCAGCCTTTCTCCACAGCAGAGGTGTTCCGTCCCCCTGATCATTTTTGTGACCCTCCTCTGGACCCGCTCCAACAGGTCCGTGTCTTTCTCATGCTGAGGGCTCCAGAGCTGGACGCAGGGCTCCAGGGGGGGTCTCACCAGAGCAGAGCAGAGGGGCAGAATCCCCTCCCTCGACCTGCTGGCCACGCTGCTTTGGATGCAGCCCAGGATACGATTGGCCTTCTGGGCTGCGAGCGCACATTGCTGGCTCATGTCCAGCTTTTCATCCCCCAGTACCCCCAAGTCCTTCTCGGCAGGGCTGCTCTCCATCCCTTCATCCCCCAGCCTGGATTGATACCGGGGGTTGCCCCGACCCAGGTGCAGGACCTTGCACTTGGCTTTGTTGAACCTCATGAGGTTCACACGGGCCCACTTCTCCAGCTTGTCCAGGTCCCTCTGGATGGCATCCCGTCCCTCTGGCGTGTCGACCGCACCACCCAGCTTGGTGTTATCTGCAAACTTGCTGAGGGTGCACTCGATTCCACTGTCTGTGGCATTGATGGAGATATTAAACAGTACCGGTCCCAATCCGGACTCCTGCGGGACGCCACTCATCACCAATCTCCATCTGGACATTGAGCCATTGACCACTACCCTCTGGATGCGACCATCTAACCAACTCCTCACCCACCGGACAGTCCACCCATCCAATCCATACCTCTCCGGTTTAGAGAGAAGGATGTTGTGGGGGACCGTGTCAAAGGCCTTACAGAGGTCCAGATAGATGACATCTGTAGCCCTTCCCGTGTCCCCTGATGTAGTCACTCCATCATAGAAGGCCGCTAGGTTGGTCAGGCAGGACTTGCCCTTGGTGAAGCCACGCTGGCTGTCTCGAATAAGAAGACGGCAAAGGGTTCATCGGGCTTATTCCCAAATGAGTGCCCTGCAAGTCACTCTACTTGGCTTTTTTAACTTCCTGCCCCTGCTACTTTTCTGACCCCTTGGGACTGCGCGTTGCTTCAATTCCTGGTTCTTTCTCCAGTTAAATCTCAGCAACGGTGCATTTGTTCGTCACTTCTAATGCACTTCGTATTTCTGCTCTGCAGAGAGGGTTAGGAGTGGTTTTAGGGAAGGCACGTAGCCTCCAAGACCACAGAGCATTAAAGATTAATTCATCAGTTGCTTTTTTGTTAGCCAAAGCTCTCGAGAACATTTAGGAAATTTAGGTAGAAACGTGTGAAAAAGCTTAAAAGTTTTGAGGTCACCAAGGTAAGTACGGTGTTGGACGTGCTTTAAATTCTAACGTCTGCGAAACTAGAGTTATCTGGAAGAGCGTAAAAAAATTTTACATGAATATAGTAAAAAGGGGCTGGAGTTTTCTGATTGTTATCTTACAGCAGCGAGCAGCTTGGATTTCCATAATGCTTTTCACAAAGTGGAACATCTTGTAGTGCTTTGCAAAGCATTTAATTACCGGTAATGCTGACACTGCGCTTCTCTGCCCTAGCATTTAAAGGCAGTATCAGAAAAAACAGTATTATTTCAGTTTTAAGCAGGAACGTTTGGAAACCTTTCAGCTTTCAAGAGCAATCCTGAGCTTCTGGAAGGTCAAAAAATCCCAGAGACATCTGCGGTTGAGTTCAACGATACCCTTGTATTCCTCAGCCTGCAGGAGCTATTTTAATTAGGGGAGGAAGGTTATGATGGAGCAGGCTTTTAACAGCCGGTCTCTGAAGTGCTACAACATTTCCGCAGGAAAGGGGTTTGTGTTGTGTGGGTTTTTCCCTTTCACGCTTTCCAGTGTGAGGATTAAGAAAGCGGTAGCGTAAATACGGCAGTTTGTACTGGATTTTTTGGAGCACAAACTACGCGTTGTGCTTCAAGGCCTGCTTCCATAGCAAGGAGCAACCTTAATTCAGCGTTGGGATCCTCGAATCGTAGAATAGTTTGGGTTGGAATGGACCTTTCAAGGTCACCTAGTCCAACCCCCCTGCCATGAGGACATCTTTCAAGGACATCTTCAACTAGATCGGGTCGCTCAGAGCCCCGTCCAACCCGACCTTGAATGTTTCCAGGGATGGGGCATCCACCACCTCTCTGGGCGACCTGTGCCAGTGTTTCACCGCCCTCATCGTAAAACATTTCTTCCTTATATCTAGTCTAAATCTACCCTCTTCTAGTTTAAAGCCATTCTCCCTTGTCCTATCGCAACAGGCCCTGCTAAAAAGTCTGTCCCCATCTTTCTTACAAGCCCCCTTTAAGTACTGGAAGGCGGCAATAAGGTCTCCCCGGAGCCTTCTCTTCTGCAGGCTGAACAACCCCAACTCTCTCAGCCTGTCCTCACAGGAGAGGTGTTCCAGCCCTCTGATCGTCTTTGTGGCCTCCTCTGGACCTGCTCCAACAGGGCCGTGTCTTTCCTGTACTGAGATCCTACTCACCTCCGTGCAGAGTATAGTCAAGAGAGGTCGAACATCTCCCTGGTCTCCCTGGAGAAGACAGAGGGACTGAGCAGAGGGTCCTGCTTGTCTCTGTTCAGTGGGTGGTAAGATCTGGTGTGCTGCCATCGGGTACGTGACGGTGTCAAGAGCAGTGCGGAGAGGTTCCCGTGATAGATGAGGTTTTGAAGATAAAACCCAACACCTGTCAGGAATGGTTCAGGCGGAGTTGATCCTTCCCATGCATAAAACGAGACCTTGTCAGTGAAATAAAATATTTATGGGGAAAGGGAGAGAATTTACAAATGCCGTGAGAGCCGCATAGCAGCGTACTCAACGGCTGAGGGGTATGACATACCTGCTGTGTGTTATATGGGGGGCAAAAAAGTGTTTCCCAACGAACGCCGGTTCTGCGCGTGTGGGAATTGTGCTAAATAACGATGCCTGTGGAGCTGGACTCCCTTTTGCTTGCGAGATGCTGGAGAGAAAATAGAGCTTTCTGGCGCTCGTGTGGTCTTTGCATGCCGAACAGTTCCAGTCTTCCTTTTTTAATATTAATTCACATACTGTGGAGTCTTTTGGGAGGCCGAGAGTGTCGAGACCCTTATTCAATATTTATAGTGGTTCTTGCTCTTGCCCTGAAACGCCAGCTCGTTTTCCTCATGGATTAGGTAAGTTCTTAGTGTTGGAAATCATTGTGTAGTATTATTATTTATTTTTTTTTAAATGTGGGTTTTTTTGGTGGTGTTGACTGTCTGTTCCAATTTAACTGGAATAAGGTTTTTAAAGGAGATGACTTAGATGTACTTATTTATGCACAACATAAACAGCGTGAAGGTGTACTTGCAGCTGATTTCTAGAAGACACAGGCGGGGCAAGATATAACCTGGTGATGTTAAGTAAAAGGCTCTCTCCACCTCTTTTTCTAGTCACAGGCTTGATGTCAGATAAAGAGAAGAAATGTGATGTGTTTAAAGAAAAAAAATAATAAAAATAAACCCATCTTTGGGTACAAACACTTGTAAACCGTATTCAGCCAGGCTCACTGAGCACTGATTGAACATTCACTGGAGATGCTCAGCACTGCACTTCTTATTTCTAAAAATACTTTGTCTCCGAGCGCTGTCACTTGAGGAATTTCTCCGGTGGGGAAAAAAATAAAAATGCCTTTTAGCTACACCAGAGCTCTGCAGAAACAGCCATTGTAGAAGGTGGGTGATTAATTAACTGCTCGAATCAACCCCGTGCTCCTGCTAAGGGTCGCGATCTCGGTGTTAGAGCAAGCGTGTTTCAGTTGGTATTTCTTAGCCCCGTTCTGAAATGGCAGCCTTTTTATTTGTTTATTATTGCTCGGGTCCTAAAGACGTCCTACATCATCATGAAGAGGCTGCCATTCTCTGCCGCAGAAATCAAGATAAGCTGCGAAAACAGAGTTAATTGGCCCTCGTAAATAGTCTGCCTTCGCTGACAGCTCATGCGGTGCGTATTATGCATACCAGCAGCAGGAAGACATTATGTAGTTTTATAAACCAACCAATAGTTTAAAAAAAAAACAAAAAAAACCCCCCCAAAACCCACCACCACCAAAAAAAAATCCCACAACCAAAAGCCCTCAACAACACCCCCCCCCCCGAAACCTAAAATGCAGACTTTGTTCTGCCTTTTTTTGTTTTTAATTTATTTTTTCAATCCTCTCCCCCTCCCCTTGTCACTTAAAGCTCTAGAGGCTTAGAGACTCTTGTGGTTGGTTGGTCTCATTAGACAACCTTTATCCTCCCGCAAGATAAAGTTAGATTTAAGACTAATACTGTATCGGTCCTTTTGGGCTGCTCTGAAGTAAATTTTGCATTTCAGCGATTTTTTTTAAAATTATTATTATTATTATTATTCCCTCCCCCCCCCCCCCCCCCCCCGCCTCTGGTTTTTGATGTTGTTGTAGTACTCTGTCGTCGTCATATCTGCAAGATACAACCAAACTTGCCGCCTGGCAATCGCAACTCTTACGTACGTCACTCTCCACTGCAGTCCCTTCTGGAGGATTAGGAGCATTTCACAAACGAGGTGCTCTCTAGAGGCCAAGAGAAAGTTTGCTTTTCTAGCCAGCATGGGGGTTTTTTGTCTCCTGTACAGCAGAGGCTTGTATGATTACAGAGACTTCTTCCCTTTCTGTTGAAGGCTGCGG
Source organism: Spheniscus humboldti (assembly GCA_027474245.1). Lineage (NCBI taxonomy): Eukaryota > Metazoa > Chordata > Aves > Sphenisciformes > Spheniscidae > Spheniscus > Spheniscus humboldti. The sequence continues at coordinate 61,445 of JAPZLJ010000035.1, read as the reverse complement.
CTCTTGCCAAGTGGCCGTCCGTCTGTCTCGCCAGAGCGCTCGAGTCTTCCCGTGTAGGAAGAAAAAAAAAAAAAAAATTAAAAAAAAAATAAGAATCCTCTCTTCGTTCTGCTTTTCAACTGCAAAGCCAAAATCAGCGTTGTATCTGAGGGATGCTTTAGCGGTCAGGAATTAATCGTGATATAGAAGTATCGTCTCTTTTGTGGCAGAGGGGTCACTTGCATGGGATTCGTATTTCAAAAAGGAAGAGAGTAGCCTTTCAAGCATTGTTTGGCAGATTATTCTCTAATTAAATATTGAACATTTATTTCGGAAGGGAATGGTGGTAACTTTTGATGCTCAGTTTGCTACAACCTTTGAGGAGCTTGATTTGGGGTTTTTTTTCCCTCCCCCAAATACTTCTGAATCCTTTGTCTACAAAGGTCAAAATGGCACTTAACACGCTAGCTTCTTTTGTTTCCCCAGTCTGCTGTGTCTTCCGTGTTTTGGATAAAAATGTCAGTCTAGATTAACTTTCAGCATCCTTTTTGTCCTTCAAAGGCGGCGTATCGGCTTTTCAGCATCCTCTGGCCAGTGACAAACGCAGCGTAAGCTGGAATAGCCTAATAATATACCACGTGGTGGTACGTTAACTACCTTCCTGAAGATTTTTGGTGTGTACGGATGTCTGAAGTGTGTGTTTAATTGTCTCGATGCACTTTTTTCGAACTAATATGTCATCTTAGAATATATATCCAGCATGCTCCATTTGGATCAAATTGCTTCTCCGCCTGTCTTCGCCTTCTGTAACAGCCTTGCTACAAGACTTTTCTATCTGCCGCACAAATATGCTTCTTGAACACCATCCCAATTATTAAGGGCAATTAGGAACGATGGTAGAGCCTGCCGAGTAAGTTCCACGTGTGGCATGGATTGATTAATAAGCAGCGTACTGGATTATGAGCCATCTCTATAGCTTTACATTAATAAAGGGAAATACTCCATTGCTTCCTTGCACGGTGCAGTTATCTGGCGAGATGCACTTAAACGCGACGATCTCAAAGGGCTTGTTGATGTCAGGCTGGTTTGAGGCGAAGGGAAGAGCGGGACTGCTGGGGTGTAGGAGAAGCAAAGAAGCTGCATTTTGGCAACCCCAGGCCAATTCCTAGAAGCCCTTCGCTGACCCTTTGCATTTTTGGGCCGTGAAGCTAAACCGTTTGGCAAGCGAGGAGCAAACAGATCACAAAGGCTCAGGAATACCTTGCGCTTTTTAAAGTGTAATTTTAGACCTTTGGGTAGGGCACAGTAAAGTGCCAGTCTTTATATCTGCTTTATATACGTGTTTACACTGGGCTTGTTTCTTATTGCTGTGCTGATTGATCTGGCATCCCCTGACAAGCGTCCTCAGCGAGGAGGGGTTGGGTTTTTTTTCCTTTTTGCCTTTTTTCGTGGCACCTGTGGCTTTCTGATTTCCTGCATTAATCAGGGAAGGCATTAGAGATCCTGCTTCAAGCTAATAGAAGAAATTGCGAGGCAGGAAGAAAGGAACACACAGTAAGCTTTGCGCCATTGTTCTGAACAATTGCAATTTAAAAAAAAAAAGTCATTAATCTTGATGCCGAGGGGTTTATAAGTCTCTGTGGAAGCTGCTTCATGCTGGGCAAGAATACATGGCTTTGTGATATGCTTTTATTACTTTGTGCAGCACGTGACCGAGACTGGCTTTGTTTTTTCTCCCAGCTCTGCTGCGGATTTAGGCCCCGGCAGCAGGGCAGAGGGTAGAGGGGATGGGGAAACACTGAATAAAACCTGAATGTTGCGCTTGCATCGCAAAAGCGGAGCCCTATCATGCGTTGCTTGCGTTTTTGTTGGTCGTTCTCCATCCTGCCTTATTTGCCGTGCTATCGGCAGACGGTGGATTATCTATTCGTGACAGCGGTAGAGCTTGTGGGGCTCCCAAAATGAGCTGGAATTTGGGATGCTGCTTTGATAAAGAAATTATGACGTGGTTTTCCTTCAACAGAAGAGGAAGGTGTTGAGCGGTACAAACCAAGCGGTCCTCTACTTAGAGTCAAAATCTTTGCTTGTCTCTGGGCCGGTCATGCGTAAGCCCTGTTCCAAAGCGAGGTGTGCATACGGCGTTCAGAGGAACGTGCTTAGCTTTTTACCTTGATACCCTTTGCAGCCCAGAATAGTTGTTCTCTGCAGGTGCTGCTGCCTTAGAAGTGCTCAGAGCCGTCAGAGATAAAGGCAGTTGCACTCTCTGGAGAGATGAACCAGCAATTGAGAGGGAGAGCAAGAAGGTATCGCTGCCGGTTTTCAGCAAGAGAGACTTCCCAGTGGCTAACAAAATGGCTTTCAGTGATGCTTTACAGAGATCAGCTGATAAAGTGCGCTTTATTGGATTACAGAAGAGTCTTTCCATCCCAGTAGACTGATTTTTCGCAAGTATACCTCTGTCAGTGTCAGCAACGAATGAGTTCGTTTAGTATTAATGCATTTGAACAATCTGAATGTTCCCATTAATTCCTCAAATGCAAATGAGCAGGACTGCGGTTTAAGTGTAAAAGGTGCTTTCTTTCCTTTTAAGCAAAGACATTTATTTAAAGTCTTGCTAAACCAGTTTAAAGCAGCCTCCTTATTCTTAAGGATCAAATTTTGGGCACCCACGGTGTTTTAGTGGAGGGGTAACTTGATTTATTTTGCACTGCGTAAAGATGAAAGGAATGGCATAAAGAAAAAAAAAAAAAAAGAAATTAAAAATATATGTTGATGCTATGTTGATCTCAGCTCCCCAGTACAGAGCTGGAAAGCCGGAGAGCGATTAGCTTTACAACGACGGCACTGAAATCCATTGCTCGGTGACTAATCTTCAGTCAGCGACTGGGAAGAAGGGAAGTTTGGGAAGAACGAAATATTTCCGTGGAGAGAGAGACATATTTTTCTATACAACCCGCTTTCTTCATATTGAACCAAAGGTGCTTTTCGTCTGAATATTATTCTTTTGTTAACGCACTGTCTACAAATACTATCATTTCATTGTCAGAGTAATGACATACCTGCCTGCATTCGTACTGAGCGTGCAATTTTATGCTTGTTAGGCTTTGAATGGTGGGAACGGTGGTGGCATGGGATTTGTAATGCAATTATTGTCTGCCAGCCTTGTTATAAGTGTCATTAGCTGTCATCAATTGTAAAACATTTGGGGCTGGTTAACGAGTGGAAACAGTAGAGTTGGTAACACTTAGTGTTGAACATCTTCTAATAGTAGTAGGTGGACACTTCATTACTTGGTGTTTCGCTTCATAAAAATCCCACTTTTCCCTCTTTCAGTAATGCGAGAGAGAAGAGCTGATGCATAATGATTTCTTTTTAAGAAGGCAGCACCGTGACACCCAGTATCGCAATCCGACGTTGATTCAACGGTGACTCAAAGCGAAGAGCGCTCCAACCTGAGTCATCCGCAGCATCTCCTGCAGCCGCTCCTTATGTTCATCTCGGTGGGCTCCCGTGCAGGCTTGGCCCGCAGACAGCGCTGTTTGGTTTGAGGTCATAATTCACGTGGGACGGACGCCGCGCTGACATTTTAAGAGGACGCTGGGAACTGCTGAGAAACGCTTTCTAAGTAGAGGCAGCGGATGGCACTGGGAGAAGTAGATGTTCTTCTCTTTACAGCAGCAATAGCTGTTTATAGTGTCTGCCATGCAAAACGTGACCGGCGCTTAGGGAGATGGTTTAGTGCTGGACTTGGCAGTGTCAGGTTTGCGGTTGGACTCGACGATCTTAAAGGTCTTTTTCCACCCTAAATGATTCTGTGATTCTCTGGGATTTTTAATGCCACTGAAGGAGCCTGCAAGCAAGGTCAACGTTTTTTTGTGTTCCCTGCTCAGTCCGCCACAGTGTGGTTTAGGGTGTCCATCTTCTACAGGTCGTTCCAAGCAGTTCACTTAACGTCGCAGCTGAATGTATTTCCAGTCTCAAGTCACATAATGACTGTGGTCTGGTTAGTGTGAATTAAGGGCCCGTAACGATCGCCAGAATGGGAAAACCCGCAGAAGTGGTTTCAGAAAGTAGTATTTTGTGGGGAGAAATTGCTGTAGTGTGTGTGGTGGGTTTCGGTGGTTTTTTTGCTTAGTCTGCATTGCCATGGTGTGACGGTATCTGCAATAGGAACGTTTATACGAGTAGTAAGCAAGTAAAGACCCACTGCTGGTATTTCTTCTGCTTTATCCCCCTTTTTTCCTACTGGGGGCTGCGGGCATGTTGGTGTACAACCGTAGCTGCGTACCCGAGATTTCATTTTGCAGCCTTGTAACAGAGACCCAGCGCACAGGCACAGCGCTGCCGCTCCCAATTGCGATGCTAAAGCTCTTTCCTCTGCAGGAGGTTTTGTTAACTCATAAAGTCAGTAGATAATTGTGCAGAATTCCGGACTCTTCTCCGCGGAGAAAACTCTGCAGTTTTCCAAGTACTTCCCAAACACTTGCCTTCCAGCTTTAAACTCGGAAGGATTTTCACGGCCCTGTTAGGAAAGCTCATGTAGCCGCCGTGCAGCTGAGAGGTTGCCGTTGCAGGTGGATCCCCAGCTAACAGCAACTGGGATCCTGCTCCTTGAGGTATTGGGAAAGGGCTGCCTTGTCCCTTTCTACTGCCCGTCGCCAACAGCAAACTCCTCGCTCTAAGGTTCACAATTGCATGTCAAACGCGCGAGTTCATGAATCGTCACTGGAAGGGAATCGTTGATAGAGGACTTAGTGCGACGAAATCGGTCCTTTTGAGTAGCTTGCAGAAGGCCTAAGCGCTGTCAAAATCCCACAATTAATAAGTCAGTCCTTTGAGCGTGGTTCGGTGAACGGTAAACGCACTTTTCCATTTGTTTTGCAGAGAAAGCGGGTGAGTTCTGGCGGATGAAGAATCGTCCCGTATTCAAAGACTGAGTAATAAATTTCTAATAGGGTTTGGGTTTTTTTTCCCTTTCCTCACGTTTGACATTCTCTTGACCTCCAGCCACTGCTTGTTTCCACTCTTTCATTAAGACTGCTTTAAGAGACTCCGTGAGTCTTTTTAACGGCATAATAGAGCTCTCTCAACATATTTCCTCATACAGGATATTTTAGAAGAGTGTGTAGCTTTTCAGTGGCAATACTGTAGTTATTAGTGTGTAGCAACCCCAGAGGAAAATGCTGCTCCAGCAGTCTTGACCGCTAAGGCGAGATCATCCAAGAGGTGCTACAAAACTTAAGTGCCGGGACAATTTCTTCTTGCGACCAAGACTGGCATCAGATAAGCTTTTGCAGTGAGCTGTAGAGTACTTGGTCTTAAATCTTCGTAATAAGTTCTCCCTCGGTTTGTTGGGCACAGACTGGTGCATGGGGTTGTTCCTCCCCCGGTGTAGGACTTTGGGCTTCTTCCCCGTGTTGAACTTCATGAGAACTGTCAGCCGATTTCTGCAGCCTGTCGAGATAAACAGCTAGTTGCACTGAATTAATCAAAAGAAAGGCCAGAATTTGCTTGTGTGCTGTAATCGTCTTTTGGAATAGAGCAGATAATCACATAAAGGGGAAAAAACCACAAATAAGCCTGTTAATTATTTTTTGAAAGACTACAATAGCTAACATAGTAAGCGCCCAGTGAATTGTCCTTGCTGATACTTTTGTGAGCGTTTTCAGTGAAAAACGCACTAATACCAGACTCTGGAGGTCTGTGGACATCCCCCTGTGTCAGATCTTAGAGCGCAGCGCCATTTGCATCGCGTGTGCGGTTTGTAAACCTAAACGTGGAAGGTAATGGAAGTGATCTCGGGGCCATTTCGTGCCGGTTTGGCTGAAGCGGTGACGAGGCCGTTATAATCCCTTGCCACGGTCGCGCACCCCTCTTGAAAGCTGCCTTGTGACGGAAGAAAGTGGCTATCGCCTCTACGTGACACCAGCGTAAGTAGGAAATGCAAATGCAGTGCTAAGAGTTTCGTCGCAAAGTTCTTTGTCGGAGGGCCGCCACAAAGTTGAGTTGGCTGCATTTCATCCAGCTGCTGCGCGAGCGTCGCCTCAGTGGAAGTCAGAAAACCCCGTCGCTTGTCTTTTTATGCAAAGCAGCGGTAATCTGGCTCTGAAGCCCGCAGGGAGATGCGCCGTCTCTCGCAGGTACGCTTATCAGGATGCCGCAGCTCCCGGCACTGCGACACTTCGGCAGCGTGCCATTCGTAATTGGCCCCTTTTTGCTATTTTTAGCACCGGCGCTTTAGATCGCTGGCTTCTACGCAGAGTCTCGTGGAGCTTTGGGCAGTCCCTTCTCCCTCTGCGTTAACAGCAAGTGCATTAAAGCTTCGTTTCGGGGGTTTTGCACAGGCATGCAAGTCTGCATACCTTTTTTTTTTTTTTTTTCCTTTTTCTTTTTTCTCTCCAGCAGAAGAACTGTTAATGGCTGGCTGTAGCAAGTCGTCCTTTAGCGAGGGAGCGAGCAGCAGGGAATGCGATACCTGCTTTGGATGAACGTTGTTCTATATGGTGCGTCTCTCTCTCTCTCTCTCTCCCCCCCTCTCCCCATTTCGCAGCCTTTATGAAATCCCCAGCCGAAGCCAGGGCAGCCAGTTCACAGACTTCCACCCTTAATGATTTAGATCATTGCAGGCCCGAGGGCAGACAGGCACAGGGGCAAAGTGCTTCTGTTCCCTAATTTTTGCAATCCCAGAAGCTTCCCCTTGGAATTTGCATCCCTGAGGCTGATATTTATTTGCATGGGCTTTTCTGCTTGGAGACTGGGAGGCAGCGAGACATGAAACCCGTGGAATTGAAGGACTGACAGCAGGCTATGGGATGGTAAGAAGCTGGCAGAGGTGGGTCAGCTCAACAGCTGAACACGAGCGGTGGTACAGCACGGGCTGCAACGGCATCTGCCGAGCGTGGTCCGCAGGGAGGAATCCTGAATTCTGTGAACAGCGCTACCCGCCGTCTCCCAGAGCATCTTCTGCAGCTAAATAACCTTCTCAAATTTGTCATTTTCCACATATGGCAGGATGCTGGAATTGGGTTTAGAAGGAGGAAAGGTCATAATTGGACCTCTTTTATATTTTCTACTGGGCCGAGCAATGAAAGGCTTGGGGGAGATGTGAAGTGGCAGACTACAGGTTGCCAGGTTGTTTGGAAAACTGTTTTAGAAGGCCTCACAGTTCGTTGTGATGATAGGAAACTAAATTAACCTTAGAAATTAGGACCGTGCTCGGGCGACCAGATGAGGCAAGACTGCAGAGTGTGCAGGGGTGGTTCATTGTTTATCCAAATACTTGACGTTAAACAACTGAGGGGCAATTAACCGTACTGCAGATATTAACTGTCCATATCAGAATGAAGTCATACGCGATGGAGGCTTAAGACCCTTGACTCATCTTCCCGTCCTCTCTACCCGCAGAGGGATATTTTATGGCGTTTTGTGTTACGGAGGTTTAAGTATGTCCAGAAACTATCCACAAAAGGTCTACCCAGGCCCTTCTAATAAGGTGATTTTGGTGTAAGCAGCAAAAGTTCCCCTTTTCAGTGTCGTAAAGAGCCATTTGTGTTTTTTATAGTCTCGTAAAATGTGTCGCCAAATTGCTTCAAGACTATCCTAAAAGAAAAACTCCAACAGCCTCTTTGAGGAGTTGAGAGAGTCTTGAAAGCTGGAGCTGCTGTTTTCTTCGGTGGTTGGTACATGGTGTTTTACACAGAAGAGTCCTCTGCTTCCATCACGCCTCTCTTCCTAAATTTCCAGACACTTCAAGAGCAGTATTTTTGCTTTGTTAAAAGGCCTCAACGTTCCCATCTCCTGGTCGGAAGTTCTGACCAGGAGCCATTTTCTAATATGGAGCTACAAACTTTTAGGGATTTTGCTGGCATTAATCCACCAGACCCAACGGGGCCAAGGATCTGTTCCATCAGGGATCTAATTTGCCCTTCCTGAGTAAGAAGGTGTGATCTAAACGATACAGCACTTTTCTACTACGACCATTATGTCTTCCCCTTGAAGGAACATTTTTGAACAGTGCTGTCCTGGTCTTAATTGTGTTTGTCTGTTAAGAAACCAAAGAATCAACGTCTAAAAAAAAAATGCAGTTTGTCTTAAATCCACTGCCCCGTCAGAACGATGCGCTTTATGTATTTCCAGGAGTTTCGTTGTCAAATAGGGGATGTTAAGAGTCAGATAATCTCGAACAGTCCTTGCGCAAGTGGGAATTACAAGAAAAGTCTCCGATTCCCACAGATTTTCAGAGGTGCCCAGGGAGGCTCTGCTCTGTCTAGCAGAGCATCACCTGCAGCGTGAGGTTCAGATCAGCCGAAGGTGGAACTGTTTGTGCGCCAAATTCCCCTGTACCAGCCGCAGACGGTGAAGCCAGCGAGATAAAACCGATACGATTTTACACGGAATGAAACACTTCCCTGGGTATAACGTGCTAGGGCTTGGTGGTGGGACGTGTTGCAACTCATAACAGATCTTCCAGTAAAGAATGAACGCTCCCAATTGCTAATACTGGCTGTGTTTGAGTAGCCCCCGTGAAAGATATACAGCATGACTAAGAATAGCTCGTTTATCAGCGTGGTAACTGAAGTAGCATTACCTCCAGGCTCCCCGTACCAGAAGCTGCTCTGTCCTTAAATAAAACATCAATATATAATTCACTCTCTGCTTTTCATCAAGCGCATCTTCCGGAGACCCTGGACCGTTCGTCAAAAGCCACAGGAGTTATTTCTGTTTCCTAATTTACGTTGGTGTCCTGGCTACCTCAAACACAGATTAAATGGCTCCAGTTCAGGATTTGGGGGGGGGGGAGGGGGGGGGGGAAGATCATCACAGCTTCTCATGAGCAGTTTGGCCCTTGGAGAAAGGACAGAGAGAGAGGGAGGGAGCGCAGATGTACACACAATAAATCCGTAAAGCATTTAACCTTTTGGTGGTAATTCCTTCTATACCTTCCTCGGTATATGGTATGCGCTGAAGTTTAGGAAATGGGACAGAAACCAGTATATATTTTTTTTTGGGGGGGGGTAGGGGGCGACAAAACCAACAACAACCCAAAAAAAACCCAACAACAAAACGAACAAGTGATTTTCAGGTCTGCTAATACACTGGAGAGATGACTGAATTAGGTGAGGCAAAAAGGAACACGGAGATGAAAGTTACCGCTGCGCTTTGACTTCTGCTTTTCTTATTCTGCAACTCTCCATTGGAAATGCAATTTTTTTTTTTTTTCCTGTGCGCGTTCTAAATACACTTCCCCAGTGCCACCCACCTGAGGAGCGCAGGCAATAACCACGCGCAGGTGGATATTATTCGTGCCACCTTCTGGCTGTAAAGGAAAAGGCGAATGAGTTCGCTTGCATAGCCGACATGTCTGAAAAATAATGCCAGGAAAAAGAATAAATAGTCTGTATGTTGTTATTTTTAAAACTAAATGGTTTGGTTTTCCTATTATGCTGTGAACTAGATTAATAGGACTAATCTAGGATTTTTTGTAGGGTTTTTTTTTTAATATTAATTGTGGTGATTAGGGGTTCAGAGAAATGCTGGCTACCAGATTTGTGGCTAATCCGCCCTGTGCTGTCCTGGTTTCGGCAGGGATACAGTTAATTCCCTTCCTAGTAGCTGGTACAGTGCTGTGTTTTGGATTTAGGATGAGAACAAAGTTGATAACGCACCGATGTTTTAGTTGTTGCTAGGTAATGCTTACACTAGCCAAGGACTTTTCAGCTTCCCATGCTCCACCGACTGAGAAGGCTGGAGGTGCACAAGAAGCTGGGAGGGGGCACAGCCAAACTGGCCAAAGGGACATTCCATACCATGGGACGTCATGCTCAGTACATAAACTGGGGAAAGCTGGCCGGGGGGGGGCCGCTGCTCGGGGACTGGCTGGGCATCGGTCGGCAGGTGCTGAGCAATTGCACTGTGCATCACTTGCTTTGTGTAGTAGTATTATTATTATCACCATTTTATTTCAATTATTAAACTGTTTTTATCTCAACCCACGAGTTTTTCTCACTCGTGCTCTTTTCCAATTCTCTCCCCCATCCCACCGGGCGATGGGGGGAGCGAGCGAGCGGCTGCGTGGTGCTTAGTTGCCAACTGAGGTTAAACCACGACATGTGCCCACGTGTATCTAGAGATGTGCTACCAGTGGTCTTGGAAAAGAAAAAGGAAAAAAAAAAAAAAAAGAAAAAAAGGAAGGCAAATGAGCAAGATACTTCTTAAACACTTACTGAAAGTGTTTCTTGCTGTTACAGGTGGGGCAAGTGACACTAAATTAAGTATATTATTTACTGGTGGTAAATTAAAGAGACTTTTTTCTTCCAATGTGGTGGTTAATTCTGGATCAGAAAAGGGTGATAATAAAGCCGCCCTCTAGAAAAAGCTTTTTTTTTTTTTCCCCCCCTTCCACGGATGCTGATGGCGAGCACCTGTCTTGTGCAGCGAACAGGTTGTCACGGCAGTACAAGAGTCAACGAACCTGCGTTTGGAATATGGAGGAGCGCGGTCTGTCCATCTCGGCCGGGCTCAGCCTCTGCAGAAATATCTCGCGTGCCAGATTTAATTTTGTTTGTTTGGAAAGCAGTGCTTGGGTGGATGATATATCTCGGGCTGTGTTTCTGTGTGATGAGGGTGCAAGAAATAGGGTATGAAATAGCTGTTTCTAATACCTAATATCTATTTGCCGCCCTCTGCGTATCAATATTTCTGTGCTGTAGGGAGCCAAGGTCTCTTTCAGAAAGACCTGAGTACGATCGGAACCTGCAGCTTTTGTATTCGGGGTACTGTGCGAGGCCGGCGCCGGGCAGTTAAATAAGAGAGTAAGTAACAGATTTATAGCAAGCCTTTAGTTCATGCTGAAAAATAGCAGAAAGACATGTCTTCGAACAGGCAAAGACGGAGGCGATGACAGTATTAGCCGTGGCACAGGCCTGGGTGTAGAATGGTTGGAGGTTACGTTCTTCTACACGTGAGTCAGGAACCCAAGTCAGTGGAGAATGAACCAAAAACCAAGACGTAGCTACATCCCTTAAACGCCGCTGAAAGACGCGGATGAACGCCGAATAGATGCAGCGTAAACGAGTATAGAATGGAAACCACGTACTTGAATACATTTTGCTAATAATTCCAGTAAAATGAATAGCTGGGTGCGAGAGGAGGAAACGGAGGACGCTGAAATAAGTGTGCGTTGTATTGGAGGAGGGTGCTGTTCCCTAGCAAAGGCCCACTTTTTGGAGGCTTGAATTTCTTCCTTAAAGCTGGCGAAACAGTATCTTTACGCACCACTATTCACACCGAAGCGTGTGCACATTTTGCAGCCTGTGAGAAATCTCTGTGCTGTAGCACTAACTTAAAGCTCTTGCAAATCGGTTCTATTTAGACCAAAGGCGACCTGAACTCTTTCCAACGGAACGAAGTTAATAGGCCAATAGCTGACGGAATTAAATATCCCCTCCTTTAAATATCATTTAGACTACAAATGATAGCCAGTGGTAAACTAGTGGCGTTTTACTGCAGGAAAACAGGAAAAAAACCCTGTCTCTGCACAGATCTTCAACAGTGGGCGGGGGGTGTCGTGTTCTGGGTCCCTTCCAGCTGGAACTCTTCAATTCCCTAAGTCTTTATTACTTTGGAATTAAATGACTACCTCAACCAATTTTTTTGCATGAACTTTAAGCCGCAACCGTGCAGGTGGCAACTGAGGAAACGAGCCAATAAGCAACAGCTCGGAGAAGGTTGGGTTTTTTCCCCCGTGTCCTAGGTCTGCGGGTCGTCTTATAAGCAGGAAATTTCTTTCTTTTACTGCCTTCCGTTGAGGTGGTGTGGATTAAACTGGCTTTAAAAACACTACTGTTTTATCGCGCAGTCAGGTATGTTCCTGACGCAGTTTTTAGGTGATAGCGCCAAACCTGCTTTTATCAAGAATCCAGAGCAATAGCGGTAATTCATTGACATGCAGCTCTTCTTTACGAGCCACCATTTCCTTGCGACTGCTACGTAGTTTGTAAGAGTAATTGCACTATGTTCGTTGTTGGCTCTAAAATCATTAATTTTAGTGCCGTGGTTTCACATTAGTTACATTTAATTATTTTTTTAGCAGAATAATGGTTTAAGTGAGGTGGTTTTGTACTGGTTTCTTACAGCCCAGATGTCAGTTAATCCATTAAAATTGCATTAATATTTGCTAATGACAAAACAAGGGAATTACAGTATTGCACAGCAGCCTGTTTTTGGATAATTGCCCATCCGTTAATCATTTCTGCCTAGCAGGAGTGAAAAGATGGAGCCATTAGAGGCAAGAAGGGTTCGGGGCGCAGGATGGAGTGAAACGGGTTTCTTAAAAAGCAAATATTTGAGAGGTAAAGCTTGTCCTGCACTACATTAAATATCATGAAAGCTGTTGAGCAAAAAATAATCAGGAAGCAAGACATTACTAAGAGGATGCTTATTAGAAAAAAATTGTAAGTATAAAGAGAACTAGCTTTGTGCAAACTCTATCGTAGGATTTGTTTTCCTATAATTCAGTTGTTCTTAACAGAAAATTTATCGTTTTCTACGTAGAACTGACACTCTCAAATATCAAAAGTGATGTTCAGAATTGGAATTTGAAACCAGCACTAAATCAGACAGGCAGAGGCTACGGTTTGTAGAGGCACAGCTGAGATGTGAAAAATGTGGAGTTATTCACGGTTCATAGGGTAACGTGGGTGGGAAGACGCCTCAGGGGGTCTGTAGTCCCATCTCCTGCTGAAAGCAGGGTCAGCTCTGGGATCAGGGCTTTGTCCAGTCACCTCATCCCAGAACGGAGGTCCCCCAACCTTTCTGGACAACCTGCTTCACGGTCCTCGCAGTGAAAAGGGTGTTTCTCCTTGTATCCAGCTTGAACCTTAATGGTATTAATTTCTGCCCCTTGTCTCTTGAGCTCCCGTCGCAAACCGCTGTGAAGAGCCTGGCTCTACCTCCCTGATAAACTCCGTGGAGGTGCGAGAAGGTTCCTACTACGGGCTGTCCCTGAAGCCTTCTCTTCTCCAGGCTGATTAAGCCCTTTCCTCTCGGCCTCTCGTACTGTACGTGCTCTAACCGTTCAGAGGTTTTGGAGAGGGATTGGTTGGTTGGTTTGTTCTTGTTGTTTTTTTATTATTTTTTATTTTTTGCAAAATATTTTGCAGAGGCTTGATCAGAATCGCATACACCTAAAGATTAACCTCTAATAAGTGAATGTTAAAAGTGAAAGTTAAAAGGTGCTTACCTTTTTAGACTGAGTTTCATGCTCTCCGAATTGAAGCAGTAATACTGTATAAGCGATGGGTTGATTTTCATAACTTTTTTCCCCTCTGTGGAGCTTTAAATTTGATCTAACCAAACTAATTTCCAGACTCTGCAACTGTGATACGGTAATTCTGGATCTTAAAGATCTGTTGCCCTGTAAAGGAGCTCTAACTCATGGAAATGATTAAAACAAAACAAAATAAAAGCCCAAACCCACAAACATACTGTAAGGATCTGCTGACTTATAGCAAACGGTGCCCTTGTAAGGAAAGGCTTTGGTAGTCTCTTTTACGGATAGCTGACTCAGCAGATTATGCTGTTGTCCCCAGCTTTGCGCTAAACTGAGGCCCGTGACTTGCGTTGCGTTCCTTGCTCTCAAAGGCAGCAGCTGATTATTTTTACACCGCATTTACCCACTACATGAAGGAACTGTCACGTGGAACCTACCTTTAATCAGCTGTGATCTCCAGTGCGCTAGAGCTTAGATGTGAAGTAAAACGACGTGTGCTCGTTTGCAAAAAGACCACTACCCTTCTTTTGGAGTAGGATGCGCCAGCTGGAGTTTGGAATTGGGTTGTACCAGGGCACTCGCCCGAAACACATAGTTTGAGTCCTTTACGTTGCAGATTGGGAGTTTCAGCCTTCATGGCTGCTTGAGTCACCGCACTTAATGCTTAGCAATTTTCCAGCCAGCTGGAGGTAAAGTAGAAATGAAAATCTACCCTTGGAATAGCAGGCAAGCACTTCAGATACAATGGGAAATAACTTGGCATGCACAAGATTTCACAGAGGTAATTTCATTGACCAAGCCCATGTGCAATTATGAAATTTATGTTTCTAAAGCTGCCACCTGTGCTGCACAGAAAAAAAAATATATATACCTGCCTCTCTGATTGAACACAGCCTTGCTTTTCAGAAATGCCTTTGAAGGTATTTCGCCTTCTTATTTGCTCTAGCAGTTTTAGACCCCTGCCACCTCCCGGGGAGGTACAGGTAAGACTGAGCAGGGGCATAGATGAGCTTGAGGGGTAAGACAAAAGAAGTTGTTGGACATTTACAATGGCAAAACTGTGAGGGGAGCATAATCACAAAGTAATGAAGCGGTATGCAGGTCGAAATGAGGTTCTAGCCCCAGCAGTCAGTCAGATGTGCGTAGAGACGGTTACGTAGATGGTACTTTTAACCTAAAAAATCTTGTATATTTATTGGCTTTTTCCTGTCACGTTCCTCTCGCCAAGTATCAGCTTCACATCTTGCTTTGTTCCACCTGTTAAAGTACAACTGTCAGCACCGTTGGTTGTGAAGAGCCGCTAGTAGGTAGATAACGCATCCCAGAGCAGCAGCAGTGATGGACTGTTGCCTCGCAGTCAATCTGAAGCGTTGCTGTCAGGAGGAGAGCGGAGCCAAGCTAGCACAGAACTAGAAGCTCTTAGCTCTAAAAACGTCCAGGTTAATATCAGCAGGTAATTTTATTATTGTCTCGGAAGGTGTTTCCAGTTTGCACAGGTGGACTTGTAATGAAAGACTTCAATGTAAACCTATTTCTAATGGCCCAATTAAAATATATTCACATGGATTTCTTCTCTTTTCTCCCCCCCCCCCCTTTAGGTCTGTTATTTTTCTTACGATGGAAAGGCTGGTTGTCTATCTACTGGTTATTAGCACAGCCGTGAAGGCCATGATGTGTCCCAAAAGATGCATGTGTCAAAACCTGTCTCCATCCTTCACAATTCTCTGCACGAAGACGGGGCTTCTCTTTGTGCCCCCCAGTATTGACAGGAGAACCGCAGAACTAAGGTTAATGGATAACTTTATCACTACGCTTAGGAGAAAAGATTTTGCAAACATGACTAATCTAATTCATTTGACACTATCGAGGAATACAATAAGTCAAATCATGCCTTATGCATTTTTTGATCTTAAAGGCCTTCACGCCTTACACTTGGATAGTAATAGACTAACTTACATCAATGAAGATCATTTCAAAGGTTTAATTAACCTTCGGCATTTAATACTCAGTAACAATCAATTAAACTATATCTCTCCTGGGTCATTGGATGACTTTATTGAAACAATCGAAGACCTGGATCTGTCCTACAACAATCTCGTTAACGTCCCTTGGGAAACAATTGCCAAACTTTCTAATGTGAATACGGTCAGTTTGGATCATAATCTCATTGAGTTTGTGCCAGAGGGAATCTTCTCGAACCTTCACAAACTTGCCCGTCTAGACATGACCTCCAACAAGTTGAAAAAGATCCCTCCTGATCCTTTGTTTTCCAGAATACCCGTGTACGCCAAGTCTAAAGGATCTCCGCTGTCGTCCCTGGTGCTTAGCTTTGGAGGGAATCCTTTGCACTGCAACTGCGAACTCGTGTGGCTGAGACGTCTCACCAGAGAAGATGATCTAGAAACCTGCGCCTCTCCACCAGAACTGATGGGCAAATACTTTTGGTCTATTAAAGAGGAGGAATTTGTCTGTGAACCCCCGATGATAACGCACAGAACCCCAAAACTAACAGTGACAGAAGGCCAAAGCGTCTCTTTGAAGTGTAAAGCTGTTGGCGATCCAGATCCTTACGTTCGCTGGATCTCACCCGATGGGAAGCTGGTCTCTAACACGTCTAGGACGATTTCTTATGAGAACGGTACTCTGGATATTTTGGTGACTTCTTTGACTGACAAGGGCACGTTTACCTGCATAGCATCAAATGCTGCGGGAGAGTCGACGGCTCCAGTCGAACTCCTTGTTACCCCGTACCCTAACCTTGCTAACAGCACCAACTGCGATAAAGACGCAGAGCCTGGCCCCTCAGATATTCTCATATCTGCCAAGTCAAGCTTCCCAAACGAAACGAAGGCTCAGCAAGAGAAGGTGGTCGTGGCTGCTGAGCTGACGTCGTCCTCTGCTCTTATCCAGTGGCCTTCTCAGCATCACCTCCCCGGGATTCGAATGTACCAGATTCAGTATAACAGTTCTGCCGACGACATCCTAGTGTACAGGTAACCCTGCTCGCATACCCATGCTCATACCTCAGTGAAGTAGGTAGGGGAAGTAAGAAAAAAGGATAGCATAGTTTGACACATTCCATGTAATGGCAGCCATCTTGCAAGCAGTAACTGTAAATGAGGGGATGAGGAGACAATGGCGGCCTTAGACTTTGCTCGTTCAACTCCCGTTGTTGAGGAGTTACACTATTAAAACTAATAATACATCTGCTTCTGTGCTGCCTCTTGGGGATCTCGAAACCCTTTACAGACATAATTAAGTTTCTCAGTCCAGTTTAATGGACCAAGTGAAGCTGATGAGCAATATCTTAGTTGTTAACGTTTAAGGAAATTGAGATGGAGATTTTAGTTACCTTTTATGCTGATTAAGTGTAATTATTTTACTTAAAAATATGGGGAAGAGAGAAAAAAATCGAGATGCCCAAAGCTGCGAGATGCCCAAAGCAACGTTCTGCCTATATGGATACGGGGCCTTACCATGTTATGCCAAACCTTCAGCCCGTATCAGTCGCTGCGTGCTTCCTTTTCTCCGCTTTTGTGGTGTCATGGGGATAAAACTGACCGGTATGAATTGGACACGGCACAGAAGGTTTTCGGTTATGTATTTTGTGTGGATTTCACATTTAAAGGCACTGATCTGTCCGCTGGCGATTATTTGGTAAAATTTACTTGGGAGTAACTATTTGATATTAAGTCTCAGTGGACAGCATGCAGATTAAGTTTGGAGCCACTCCCCCGTGCAGGGGTGGGCGAGTTTCTGATTATCTGCCGTTCTGTTTACAGGCTTTATGCCTTTCTGTCCACAGGCTTTTGTTTGTGATTAACTGGGGGTGGAAGGGATAGGGAGGGGTAGAATGACTTTAAAGTGGGAGCTAGCATTTGATTCGCATTTAATATTCCATAGCTGTGCACTTTGTAAGGATGATAACTTCTCTAAACTGAGTGATAATGATTTTTCTAACGTAATGCCACTGGTTGCACTGAAGTTTGGAGTGGAGTAAGCGAAAGGAGGATGACATCTAATAGCTCCAGAAATATCCCTGAAAGTTTGGGCTCAAGTATACTGCTTTAGTAAGCAGCCCCGTAAGGAAAGGAATGGAGGACAGCCGTTCCACTGGGATTCCTATTTTAAATACCTACCATTGCAAGCAAATTCTCGTAAAAAAAACGGAACTGTGTATGAAAATTGCATGAAATACACGTTTCACTGTACCGTCACTTGGGATTTTCAGAAGTCTCGTGTTAAAATGCCCATCTCCAGAGCCTCTTTGAGGAAGGATGCCATCCATCCTCCCGTTGCCATGGCTACGAGCTAGCAAGGAAGGAGGAGGACTCGGTGAGGGTAAGCAAGGGTCTCTTCAGAGAGGGGTGGGAGGATGCCTTGTTGGTATCTGACAGGGATGGTGAGGAGCTGGCTGGAAGATGAAGCCTCATTTAATTGTCAGCTGTGAGAACATTTGTGACATTGCTGTTTGAAAGAACTGCAAAGTTGCGAAACGAAGGGAAACGCGAAGCAGAGATGTCTCGATAGCTGCGACTGGGGTTCCTAAAGGGATTTTATTCAATTCTCCCACTAGAAAGTAAAGTGAAGCAAGCAAAGTGAGAAGCAGGTAGAGCCAGCGGGTGCATCGCAGGCACGGCCAGTAGTATAAGGGAGTTGTTTAATGGGATTTTTCATCCTTTGCCATAACAGCTGGTCAGCCGAGTTGGCAGCCTTCTTACAATTGCAGCAATTCGTCCTCGATGAGTTTTAAACTTTCCAAAGTCTCTAAAAATAAATGAGTGACTCACGTGGTAGCTCATTAATAAATCTGTAGAGTTGAATACTGCTGCTGCTGAATAGCCTTGTTCCTAAAGAAGAGCTACGTGGAAGAAATGGGGAAGAATACTGTGTTTGCACACCCCTTTCTCGGCCCAGATTCCTGTTAACCGAGAGGCTCAGGTTGGTAACAAAACCGTAAAATACTTGACGCTTCAAATCACAGAGCAGCGATTTCAAATAATACAATGTAATAGACTGTAGTATAATGGGCCTCTCAAAGATGAAAATTCATGCGTTCTCGTGCAGTTCCCACAGTGAGTAATCATCAAATATAGATCGTTAAAGGGAGTTTTGTGCTAAAGTGAGAGGAATGGTAATTGGGCAGCAATTCTGCATTTGCAGTTTTCTGAACAACTGTTACTTCAAGTTATGCTATAAATGTTGGAGTGTTTTAAGTTGAGCGCGTTAATGTGCGCTGGAGAAACAGGAGTCCCCAGATTTGTTTGCTGACTCTTCGCATGGTCGTGACCCCTCTCAGACTTTGTGTTTCTGGTAAGGTATATAAACATCTGTTTCGCGGAGTCAGTCTGTTGATATATGAAGATGTGAATAGATGCGTAGTAGCACACCCAGCAGTGGCAGTGCTTCGGTCCTGCCAAAGGACCTGAAAAAGGTGAAAAGCTTCCTTCTACCTAGAGCACGCTGCGTAATTTATTTCTGGTAGGCGATAGCTTGCTGCCCGGAAAAAGTATTAAGCGGCGCAGGATGCATCAGAAACCTGTCGCTTCCGTCAAGTTGAGCGGTACCACGGGAAGAGCAGTTGCTATGGCAACTTCGCTTTATCTTGAGAATTTAAGTTGTTCCTTTGACTCCTTTATTTTTCCTCACCTTTCCATTTCCTTCTCCCTCTGGATAGGTAATTGTGGGTAAGCGCGTGTTCATCTGTGCCCGTGCTAGAAGCCTATGAAAGTAAAGAGAGGGAGGGAGATGATATTCTTCCTAATTTTCCCTTTGGACTGCAGTCAAGTTATCCGTTCATGTACGTGAGAATAATGTATGCGCCCTGCACACGGTTACGCCGCCCGTGTACACTTGCACATAAGCGCACCATAATTGCTCCTCGTTGTTCCCAGTTTGGGAGATTCACAACACAGAGCCACACAGCGTTTTTCCCAGTGGTGAATACGGAAAGGAAAATAGGAGTTGTGCTTCTGGCTCCGCTGGTTACTGTGTCGTCTCAGGTGAGTCGCTTAACTCCTTCTGTGAGACAGAAGCTATCGCACTGACCTATCTCCTGGGACAGGGGTAAGCAAAACTGAAGGCAGACATTAGTTATGGAGAAAGAAAATTGCATCAGAGTGAAGCATCTGGCAAGATGAGCAGCAACAATCCAGAATGAGTAAATTAAAGTGCAGGTAGCAATTTGCACTTTCAATATTGAAAGCAAGAGCCTTGTTTGTATTCAGAAGAAAGGTCGGAAACTGTTGTTGTACAGCCATGTATAGAGTGAATCAAGAATCGTAATAGCCACTTTGTGCAGCTTTTCCTTCTCTGAGATATAAATGGATCTGTATTCTTTAAACAGCTTACAGTCGTGATGCTGATTACAGTTCCTGTGCAATTTGGACTTCACAATGCTCCACAGGACCCCGGGCCACCTTTCTCTTGTAGCCTCCCGCGGTGTGCAAGAGAGAAGCAGGGCAGCAACTGATGCTCAAAGTCCCCTGAAGGGAACTGCAGGTGCTCCTATTTTGTCCGCCGGTGCTTCCTCAAATGGCCAGCAAATTAAAAACAACCCCGTGATTCTGGATTTCTGAGCTAGGCTGGATAAACTTCGATTTGTACCACGTTTGATATAAGCAGCAGATTACTAATGCTTCATAATCTGATGGATGCCCTAGTCAATTAGAAGCTGGATCTCATAACATCAAAGGCAATAGTCTCCTAAGCATTGAATTTAATCTTTCATAGCTACTGATCATCTAACTTTAATTAGCTGCAACTACATGCTATAAATTAGAAGATGAGTATTTAATAGTGATGCTTCTAAGATAATTGAGAGACTATATATTGCATAAAACTGCTGATAATATGTCCTTGTTTTCTCTGTTGAGAGAAAACCTTAGAAATTGAGAGGCAGCCTGCTTTTAATATGGAGTACAAAGTACCGTTGTTTAAAGGGCAGAGCTGTCACTCTTGGGGAAAAGGTGATATATTGCCAGATCAATATAGCAATGATTACATCTGTTGCGTGAAAAGCAGTTGGAATCGGCCACGCTACGTCTGCTCAGAATTTCTTAAATTAGCTCAGCGCAGTGCAATGGAAAGCCTCGGGACCATGCTAGATTTCAAACAGTGAAGTTTGAAAGAGGTTTTATAGCTCCTCGTCGGTCAGGCACGTGCCGTAAGGCTTTGTGTTTCCTTTCTGCGTGCCCCTGACACGCTGGACCCTGCACGTGCACTGTATGGACGGACTCAGGTGGTGCAAACATGCCTCTCAACCGTCGGAGTTGCCGTGTGTGCGTGCAGTAGCTGTAGTTATTTTGGAGTATGTCGAGATTGCCGTGGTTATCCAGCGAGCCTGCACACGAGCGGTGGCTGTTTGTCAGGAGGAAATGTTGGACAAATGGTCACGTTTGCATTTCTTCACGTAGCCAGCAGTCACTCCTCAAAAAAAAAAAAAGAGGATATATACCGATGGAAGTTCAGAAATACGGGAGCCATCTGACATCTGTAAATACAGTGCATCACATGATTTGTTACTCTTTGGCTTTAATTTTGGTAGCTCTTTTCCTTATCTTGCAGCGTAGCAGTTGTCATGGCAGTTTCCAGGCTTCTTCAGGGAGTTTCTCCTTGGAAACCTCTTCTTCGGGTTTCCCTTTATGGGGAAAAGCCTTATGTTCTCATCGTTGACTGTGTGCCGAGTTAATCAGGATTACCCTCGCAAAGCTGGGATTCCTCAAACCACAGAGGTCACTTCTCCATTGTCATTCCCCTCCTTCCCACGCCCCCATGATCTTTGTTAATGAGGCTGCCCAGTGTAACCTCTTCCTTTGGCACCGATTGCTGCTGGAGAGCCATCACAGTTTATAAAAATAATGCCTTGCAGATGCAAGTGATGGACGGTAGTTGTTGCATTATGGAGAGATCATTCAAACGTGAGATATCACTGTCTTGTTTCCCAAACATTTAAGATGCTGTGCTTTTTTTGGAGGAGGAAAACACCCCTGTTTCCTTTTGTACTGTTGATGCACAAGTATGATTCTTATTCACACCATCATAAAAACCAATTGCTGTCATTGCTTCTATCGAAAATTTTGGCATGGTTTCTGTGAAAGCTCTGTAAATAAGAAACCTTTCATCAGTGCTTCCTAACTCTCTGGATCTTCTGGTGCGTGGTCATTTCATTTCCAGACTGTAGCATCAACCATGTGAAAATAATTCTTTTGAAAAATGCAGCCAGCAGCCTGTGTTCAGTAACGGTCTAGGATTTTATGCTGTCTTAGAATGGTCTTTGGTGGTGGTGGTTTTTACCTCCACAGATGTCATAGATCGTATTTGGGTCTCAGTGGGTGTTTCTGTGAAAAAAAAAACCAGACTCTATACTGATTGCTTTTTAATCCCTTTAATCAGCTGAGTAAACTGGGTGCTCAGGAGTTTGTTGACAGAACCAGTTCAAAAAGCCCTCCTGCCACCGGGGTCCCTCCAACACCTCAAATTCTCCATCCCTTCCTTTCGCCCTTGCCCTTCCCCTCCCAATTGAACAGCTGAAAATGGCAGGGAAAAAAATTCTGTTTTTTCAAACCGTCCGAATGGTAGCGTTCGACTGGGAGCAAGGGGGTTGGCCAAAGTAAAAACGATTCATTTGAGGCAGTCTGGCCACAGTATTGCATTTTCCTATGGGCAGCATCATTATCAATTAGAGTCCAAACAAAAGACTCCCATCTCTATTTCGAGCTGCGCAGTTGATTTTTGTTGTTGTTGACAGCGTTGCTAGGAAATATTTCCAATCTCACAAAATGACGTTTCGTCAGAAGTTTTGTGAGCAGATTTCACAGTTGAGTTTTCACCAAGGGCTTGACTTGTTACTGGCTGACTGCAGATGGCAGGGGAAACGCTGGCACAGATTACGGTTTATAGATGTTCGCGCTCTTAAACCAGTTACGTTAGCACCGTTCGTTTAAATCTGACAGTTGCTGTTCTGCAGTTGATCCCTTTGAAAGACGGTGCTTGTGGGCCAACACCAAGCACATGCAGACTCTGTGACATTAGAGATGTAAGGGAAAAGGTAGTATACATTCAGCTACGAAAAAAGATTTGACAGAATTGTGTCTAAAAACGGCAGTTTCGGCACTTTCATAGGTAATAGGAAGCTAGCTCCTGGTGAAAGTCGAATGTAAATGAAGGGGTTTTTTTGAGAAAAGACTGACGGGGAGTTATTGTGAAATAACATCATAACATTTCTTGAAGAATTAAAAAAAGACCGAAAACCCCCCAAATACTAGCCGAGTAAAAGGTTTTTGCATCCCCGGAGACTTGAGAATCTCCTGGCAGACATGAGGTTTTGGCTTCTGTTTCGCTATTATGAAATGTCTTTCATGCAAGCTAATTATTTAAGTAAATGACTTTTGATTGCTGCAAGCTCTGAGTTTGGGAGGGAATAATTCCACTGAGAGGTTGATAAGCTTCACTCTGCTTAGAGTCACAGTGCCCCTAAATCCCAGTCACTTGGGGCTGTCAAGGATCACATGGCACCCTGAATATGTTTCGTCACGAACCGACAATATAGTCAATGCTGCTTAAAATGTTATCAGGTCAAACTAAGTGCCGATGGTGGTCTTTGTTCTGAAGATGCCATTTTCTAAACTGTAGTCGGTGGGTTCTGGTAGCATGATAAAGTTTTCAGATGATAGATACACTTGCTGCCAATATCTACCCACGTGCTTTCTGGCCTTTCCTACAAGTCCTCGCCATTTGCCACAGCCTGGCGCTAAAGACCTGCCTAGTCAAGCTTGTGCTAATTTGTCAAACTGATTGAATTTAACCACTATTCGATCATTTAGAGCATTACTGCAATAAAGTAAATACGGTATGGGGAAGCCTAGACTCTACCGCAGAAGCAAATGTTCTGCGGGCATAAGCGGGAAAGCATGCTGAGGTTAACTGCTGACATGGCTCTAGGCAGATTGCCTACTCAGTTGTGAG
The DNA here is from genome assembly GCA_027474245.1 of Spheniscus humboldti. NCBI lineage: Eukaryota > Metazoa > Chordata > Aves > Sphenisciformes > Spheniscidae > Spheniscus > Spheniscus humboldti. Next base: position 38,230 of record JAPZLJ010000035.1, on the reverse strand, counting down.
CTGTCCTTACTCAGTTGTAGAGGATTCCTTGAAACTTCCTAAATATGCCAAAATAGCTGTATTTCCCGGAAGACGTGTCTGTGAATAACTGCTTAGCCAGTGAAGAATCCTTATCTTCTACCTTATCAAGACTATGCGCTTCTCCTTATTCATGGAGCTGAAAATAGCCTTGTATTACCAGAAAAGCTGATAGAAATCAAGTATTTGGTCTTACTGAACGTTTGTACAGATGATTTGCACAGGAGATCAGAAAGGCCTTCGTTTAGAAGCTCCTCTTTTTGATGACAGCTACTATAAAAGTATTTCAGCAATAGCTGGGCACGCTGTAATAGAGCATATGCTGTGCATAGCTTTCCGTGGTAATTAGTCAAATTCCAATACCGAACTCTTCATTGAATAATCCTGACAATAATGCAATGCAGGAAGTCGTCTGAAAGAAGAAAAGCGAGCATCAAAGGCTGCTGAGTAAGGCAAATAACATGGACATTAAGCTAGAAAACAGTACTTTGCATAATTTTTGCAATTACACCTCCCTCTCGGAGATGGGCACACTCCTAAAGACTAGAAGGATGCTTTCCATATGGCGTTTCCTTTCTGTTCCTTTTGCTCAGCTGGTCTTCTAAATGGCGCCTTCTTCTAGCAGAGGTTATCTATGACATCCCTTAGCTTTCTATGTATTGTGCCCTGAGGTTCAATGACGGTTTTGGTGACGTCAAGCAATTCTAGACTTTGTGCCCTGGTTGGATGTAGTTGCCAGCAGTATTTTTCTGGGAGGCATAACTGATTTCAAAGCCTTTTAGTGTTGAAGGCAGGCAACTAAATTCCCCATCTTCTCAGTCGCATCCCTTTGTATGACAAGCAAGAATCTTCTGCTTAGTTTCAGTGTAACTTGGTGTTTGAACTGAGGGAGGAATGCAGCCCAGCCTCAGCCACGGTGTTCTCTTGTCGTGTTTGGTCACTATGAAGTGGCTGAACGGACGACTGAAATTAGATATTTCTCTGGTAATTGATAATGGTCTATGTTTTAGGAATGTTAAGCCACAGAGCAAACTGAGTGGTGCTCTGCGAAGCACCAGCCACGCCTGCCAGCTGAGGATCGAGGGCCACGTTCACGTGGAGACTGTGGGAGAATCACCAGCTACACACTCCCAAAAGTTGTACCCGGAAAAGCCAAGGATCGATGAATTGCTTTCTGGAGTCCTGGTCCAGTGAGACAACACGACCTTGCTGTTTTCTTTGACACGGTGTAACATTATATAATGACATGGCTGAATTAAATTTGTGGAAGAGAGAAAAAAGCAAGGAGCGCGACGTACTTCGAGGATTCAGTGCTCAGCCAGTGCAGGAGACGTGTAACCGTAAAGCAACAATCACCACAAAACGCTTGTTCCATAAAGTAATGCTTGCAGGGCAGAGAAGGGGCGAGTCTGCTGTCAATGCTTGCAGCTGGCAGTCCTCATTCTGCGTTGCCTGCAGTAACGGTGGCCATGAGGAATTTCAAGGGCTTGTTCTGCTGGTCTGAAGCAGTTGCTAGCGTTGCACGTTTCCTCCTACATTAATGTTGGATTAAATTTCTCATTATGGACACGTTAGGAGTTGTTTGGGCGTTTCAATTTGACAAATGGATCTTTGCGTAGTTTCCTTTCCAACCCTGTTGCTCCTGCAGTAAAAATCTCATTAGCCTTTAAACCCAGCACGTGGCCACATTCTGTGGCGGTCATGAAGCCGCTGTTATAAATTAAAGCTGGGGCAATGGTTACGAGTTGCGGTTTGGGAAATTCAGATCGGACACGAGGGGAAAAATAGCTACTGGGAGGGTAGTTTAACGCTGGAATGGTGCCTGGAGAGTTCATGGAAGTTTCCAAGTGTTGGCTAGGCAGAAGTGTGGCTGACCTGATCTGCTGTTTGTGATGGTACTGCTCTGCGCAGGAAGCTGGGCTAGAGCTCTCGGGGGCGTCTCCTCCTCTAGTGTTTCTATGAATCTGTGATGGTGCACGTACATCGACAAGGGAGTGGGTTTGGTTTTTCATAGTCACAGAAACTGTTGTTATAAATGAAGTGGAGGCAGCCACGCGTTTGGAGAATGTTCTTTCGAAGGTGTGGCTCTTCTTTCTTTCCAGTCTAAGCATTGTATGGTCCGTAGGCCCATGGATGACTACTTGGAAAAGACTGTATGACAAGCGGTTAGTCTTCTCCACCACCACCTTTGTGGCCAGGAGAAGGCCACGTTCCCACCCGCTATAAATGGATGTAGTTTCACTGGCTCCTCGCTACTTTACTCCAGCGAGGAATCAGAGCCACACATACGGAGAGCTGGTCTGCAGTGAGATATTGTGATTCGTATGGCCATGACCGGGGTCTGTGGGAATTTGTAACACAGCATATAGCTCTTCTTTTGGCATCCTTCTCATCCGCCGATGTAGTACCAGTGCTACTTTGTGGTAAAGGAATATTTGGAATCGACATTGAACAACCTCAACGTTAGGGTTGCATCAAGGCAAGGAAGTCAAACGATCCCAACGTTAGGGTTGCATCAAGGCAAGAAAGTCCGTGTGTGCTGTTACTGGGCTACAGCAGACACCACTTAGTTGCAAGCGTGTACCCTTTGCTCTGATTGTTCTTAGCGGTCGCCTGATTGTTGGTCGACAGCCGGCTGCACATGAGCCGGCTGTGTGCCCAGGCGGCCAAGAAGGCCAATGGCATCCTGGCCTGTATCAGAAACAGTGTGGCCAGCAGGAGTAGGGAAGTGATCGTGCCCCTGGACTCGGCACTGGTGAGGCCGCACCTCGAATACTGTGTTCAGTTTTGGGCCCCTCACTACAAGAAGGACGTCGAGGGGCTGGAGCGTGTCCAGAGAAGGGCAACGAGGCTGGTGAGGGGTCTGGAGAACAAGTCTGATGAGGAGCGGCTGAGGGAACTGGGGTTGTTTAGCCTGGAGAAAAGGAGGCTGAGGGGAGACCTCATCGCTCTCTACAACCACCTGAAAGGAGGTTGTAGCGAGGTGGGGGTCGGTCTCTTCTCCCAGGTAACAAGTGATAGGACGAGAGGAAACGGCCTCAAGTTGCACCAGGGGAGGTTTAGATTGGACGTGAGGAAAAATTTCTTTACTGAAAGAGTGGTTGAACATTGGAACAGGCTGCCCAGGGGAGTGGTTGAGTCACCATCCCTGGACATATTTAAAAGACGTGTAGATGAGGCGCTTAGGGACATGGTTTAGTGGGCATGGGGGTGTTGGGTTGACGGTTGGACTCGATGATCTTGGAGGTCTTTTCCAACCTTAATGATTCTATGATTCTATGATTCTATGATTATGAGACAGTGAGCATCACGGAGCTGTTACAAGATGGAAATAAGGTTAATCTGTGGACCGAACGTTTGAATTTGCCTTTTTCCCTTGATCTTCAAAACGTGCTTCCTGTGGATGTGAAATTACTAAAATACGTTTTAAAGTGTTTCATGACAAGGATAAACTGTTCTGCCATTTAAGTCCTCAAGCACGTTGCTTCAGTTCCTTTATGTTTTTCAAAAGGCTGACCGTATTCCATTCTGCATAGGGCATGTTATGCCCTTTTATGCTGAAACTGTGGAAATTTAAGATAATGCAGATCAAAACAATAGATCAAGTGTGACTTCTCCCCTGGCCATCCGTAAGCGTGTGCACTCTGGTCCATGTTCGTTTGAAACAGCCAAGGTAAAGATACTGGCATTGCTAAAATCTGCGTCTTCCGTCCCTACCGCGTAACCTAGGGAATGCTAGATTTTTTGCTGCTTGGTCCCATTGCCGGGCTCATCTTCTGCCCTGTTAGTTTCCTCACAGCGGCACTGATAGTCAAAAGAGCTCTCCTTAGGCTCGATCGACTTGGATGTTTACTGTACTCATTTTCTCTTCCAGGATGATTCCAGCTGCTAGTAAATCCTTCTTCTTGACTGATCTGGTTGCAGGACGTGAATACAACCTCTGTGTTCTTGCTGTTTATGATGATGGATTGACATCTTTGACCGCAACCAGAGCGATCGGATGTGTGCAGTTCACAACCCAGGAAGAATACAAACAGTGCCGATCCCTTCACGCGCAGTTTCTTGGAGGAACCATGATCATCATTATTGGGGGTATCATAGTGGCTTCGGTTCTTGTTTTCATCTTCATCCTCCTCATGAAATATAAAGTCTACAACAACCACCACAAAAATAAAACCACTAAAGTTAGTAACGTCTGCTCTCAAACCAATGGAAGCCAAAGTGGCTCGATGGCTCGATCCACTTCTAAACTTTCAGAGAGGCGGGAAAGTTTGCACCAGGAATGCTCGGGCGCTTCCATCAAAGGAAAAACTGTTGTAGATTTGGATTGTGAAAAAGTGACTCCGACCAACACAACCTTTTTAACAACCGATGCGTTATCGTAATGGCCATTTGATGGAGCAGGACACACCAAGGCGGTATTGCTTGAAACATTTTAATGCGAGTGGTTGTATTTTAAGCTTCACTACTATTGTCTATTTTTAAGATCAGATGGTTTAAAAAATATTTTTTTAATCTGTATACAGTTCTTGCATTCTTAACTATTTTGTTTCAATATATTAAATATAAGTGTGTGATTTACAAGATTTTTTTACTGGTTCTTTTATAGCATACACTTCTGCTATCAAGGCAGCAACATAGCTAAATTCTGCTAGGTTTTGTCTTTGGTGAAATGCACTATTTTTTCATTTGGTTACCAACGAAGAGCAAAATCGTACTCTCAGGATCCTCAGACTTCCTCTCTCACGGCAGAGTCACTTAGCAGCTTCAACTACTCATCTCTTCAAGGAATGATTTGTTATTAAAAGTTAACCAGCTTCTCAACACCGAGTTATTTTTTGCCATAGGTACGGTGTATACATGCTGCTCACAAAAGAAGCAAAATTAGTAGAGGTTCCCCACAGGAGGAAAAAAGAAAAAAGGTACTCTTAAAAAAAAAAAAAAAAGAAAATAAAATTGAAAGTACTTTAAGTACTTTAGCATATTCTCTCAATTATTCAGTGGCACAGAAATATGAGCTCGTATTGTTTGCTTTGTAACAGCTGTTATCTGTTGAGACTGTGCCTTTGAGAAACCTCCTCTTGTTCTCGGTAGTCAGATTTACCTTTGTTTGGGCAGGAAGAAGACCTGGTTTTGTTCTTTCTAAACTGTAAAACTTTACAGAGCGGTTGAAATTAGATGTGTTTCACTGTGCATGCTGTTGCTATGTTGAAAACCATGCCATAGTCTCCCCCCTCTGAAAGCGTACTGCTGGAGGTTATTTTTTTCCTCTTCTGTTGATCGATTTGTTGACTGAGGACCCACAGATTAAAGCTTTCGTGTCCTGAGGGACATTGCACTGTCTCACTGTGACACCGCATCTTCAGATGGCTTTTACATCAGTCTCTTATTTCTGTAATGCTGCATGAAGTGTAATGTAAGCGGCTGATAGATGAATTATGTGACTGTGTCTGGTCGAGTCATTTTAACGCATCATATTGAATAACGAAATGTTCCTTTTGTTTCAAGGGATACTGTCAGATGGAGACGGGCCCAAAGTTTAGGTTTTGAAATAACTTTTACAAAGCCTACGAGGAGCTGGTGACCTCAGCTAAACGATGTCCCCTCTGCCATCCTCATTGGTCGGTGATTTTTTTGCGTTGTTTTGATACTTGGCTTCGAAAGCAAAACGAGAGAAAACATGAATACCTTGTATTTATTAAACCTCAAGAAATGGAATGTGAAAGGAATTGACAGGAGAGGCTCGCAAGCTGAGTGAGCGGCTTGCGTCTTTCAAAAGGTGATTGTGTCACAACTGAGCCATTAAGAAAAGTATCTTTCCTAAGATTGTCCCTTTAACAGAGTCAAAATATTCCTCCTGGTTGGGTATGAAAGAACGGACCAAGAAAAGCTACCTGGCAGACAGCCAAAAGCTGTTTAACTCCACAGCAATTAAGGACTGTGTTTTAATATAGTCAAATTCTTACTAACTGCCAAAGTACGAGGCATTTTTTGACGTTTCTGTGACGCACAGATTTGCTGAGGCCTCTGTTCTGTTTTGCTTCTCAAACATAAATGGAGGGGAAAAGTAATTCGAGGGATTCTGTTATCAGGTATATTTGTGACAGTGAGGTAAGACTATGCAGCTACGCTCATGTTAATTTTCTTAAAAAAAAAAAAGAAAAGCTGTACGTGCAACTGTGCAAATGGATGTTTCTTGTTACGTAGAGGATGGTGATGGGGCCTGTGCGTTCCAGGATTTTCCTCTGGCTTCTGTCTGCCTTCCAGGGACGCAGACTCGTCACTGGCACTCCTAAGGTACAACCACCTGAACCTGCCTATGGTCGCCGATTTGAAATGCTCTTGCCAATCCCCACCTCTTCCAAAGAGCAAATTCATTCATCTTTGGCCAGACGCAAAATTCAATGCTGGAATTGGAACGTGGTTTTCTTAATTACTGCAGCCTGATTGCTATAAGTATCATGAGTGACTCAACCCACCTGTACATTAAATCTGTTTATTGGTAATATCCTGCCATTTTCTGCCAGTAGCGGTTTCTCTCACGCCCTTTTATTTGGTTCCTACTTGCTAAATATGAAAATGCTGCACTGCCGAGCGGCATCCAGGTGGGGTTCAGGGACTGTAGCTCCGAATGCTGTTATTTTGACACTTCATAGCGTGTATGTACCTAACACGGGTATCACAGCAGCCAGCCTACCTCTTTCATTGGCCCTTGGACCACGGGCAGAGACGGCGTGTTAGTCCGTTCTGTAACTGCTGTTCTGTCGTGTGCTCAGGTTGTCCATCTTATCGTTAGGGGAAGAACGTCAAACCGGTATGAGCTGTGCTAGCATCATCCTTGCCTGCATGCAATAGCAGGGACGTACTGGATTTAAGTATTTCTCCCTTGGAAATGGAATTGGGGTTTGGTGCGTTTCTCCAGGTTGTTTTAAGAGGTTAACTCTTAACTCCCGATGTCTGTGTAAGAGAAGCATAAAAATGTGGAATCTGAAGCAATTACTCCTTCAGAAAGATTACGGGGGGGGGGGGGGGGGAACGGGGGAACTGCCCAGAAAGAATGTCATAACCACTGCTGCAAAGGACAACCTTATGTGAGCAGGGGGCAACGGCGGAGCAGCAGCGGAGGGCACAGCAAAGGGCCACGCTCCTTCTTGCCAGCCCTCATTCCTGCTGCCTCCCCCTCACCGTTGTCTTTTGGGGCACTGGCCTCTCCCGGCGAAGGTGTCTGAAGTTCGGAGGCACCTCGCCCTTCCCCAGGAGACCACAGCCTGCCCCTCGCCCTGCGTCCTGCTGCACCCGGGCCGGTTTCACGGCGGAGGAGCGCCGCTCTTCACAACAGACAACGGCCCGTCCCTCGCTCTGTGCTTCGGGCCTGTCATCACCTTCCCCCGTGAGGAGGCCGGTGCCACCGGTGCGGCTTCTGGGCCAAGTCGGGGGGGACGCGGGGGGGTGGAATTGCGGGCGCTGACTGCCGGGCGCTGCGGAGCTCTCTGCCTCCACCCCGCGGCCGCCGGCCCTTCGCCCTCCCTCACGGAGCCCGGGCGCTGCCGCCTCCCGCCGCCTCCCGCCGCCTCCCGCCGCGGGCGGAGCGCATGCGCCCTGCGGCGGGCGGGAACGCCGCCGCGACGCTCCGGTACCTGAAGCCGCTGCGCGCATGCGCGCTCGGGGCTGCGTGGAACGGCCGCCGCGGCTCCTCTCTGCCCGCCCCGGGGGGTGGCTGTGTGGTACCGCCGGGGCGGAGGAGCCCCGGGCCGGTGGGGCAGGGGTTCCCCCCCTCTGCGGGGGGGGCTTCGGGCTGAAGGGGTGGCACCCAGCAGGCTACAACTCTTAAGGTGGAGGCAGGCCTCGGCGTGCAGGGAGCTGTAGTCTTCCAGCACAGCGCTTTTGGGCAGCCATGTTGGCCTGAGGGCATGGCGGGAGCTGTCGTCTTCTGGTACAGCCCTGCTGTGGGGCCGTGCTGGTCCACAGGCTGTGCCAGGAGCTGTAGTCCCGGTGCCGTTGCCTCCGCGTGTCTGTTCCACGGAGGCGGTCCAAGGAAAGCCCCGAAAAGCCCAAGGGACCCTGGAACAGCCCCTCTCTGACAGCCCGAGAGGTGCCATGGAGCCGCTGCCCGGCGTGACCACGCTCAGGCACCTTCGGAGCTCTGCTCTGCCTGAGCTGGCTGGGTGTGGGCGTCCGGGCTGCCTGATTGAGGGCAAATGGGGAGAACTGGGGGCAGGATGGGAAAGAGTTGGATAAGGACTAGGTGTCTTGGAAATTCAAGACGGGGGTGACTCTCTTTTTGCCATCGGATCCCCTGAAGACTTGTTCATTTTTCCCTTCCAGGCCCCTCGGGCCTAGAGCCCTCCTCATATCCACTGGCCCCCTCTGAACCCCTCTGTTGTCCTGGGGTTGCCTCAGCCTGGCCCATTTGCCCCCTCAGAACCTCTCGGCACCCCGATGCGCCTTTTGATGTGCTCTAGAGGCCTCAGTTTGCCCCCTGGTCCCCGCAGCACCCCTCTGTTAGCCTCCTTGCACCCTCCCTTCAAGCCTCATTGTACACAAAAGCCCACCGCTGGCCTTCACCGGGGCCGGTTGAGGGCTCTCGGGCACGGTCCAACCACAGGACTCCTCCATTTGCCCTGTAGCTGTCTTAGGATCGCTCTAGTCCACTCAGGACCCCTCCTGAGGCCTTCATTGCACCCCAGGCCCCTCTGCGGAACCTCTAGCACCCTAAGAAACCCCACTAGACTGGGGGCCTGGCCCCCTAGACTCTACAATACGACTTTAGTCCCCTCAGCGCTCCTCTATAGGTGTTTGTTATGCCCCAGAGCCTTCTGTTGCTCGCCTAGCCTTCTCAGGAGCCCTCTAGTCCCCTAAGGACCCCTCCTGAGGCGTTCATGGTGACCCACAAGGACGATGTCTGTCCTCTCAGAAGGTTTGAGGTATTCTGCAAAGCTCTGTGGGAGGACGGAAGGGAGCGAAGGCATGTCACAGCGAGTGCCCTGATGGTGCTGCTTAGCTGGGCAGTGCGAGCAGCCCTGGCGAGAGATGCCCGGCTGTGCTAGTGGCAGCGCCCGCAGGAAAGCTGGCGGCAGGGGCTGCAGTCACTGCGCGGGGGAGGATGAGAAGAGAGGGCCCCCAGGGTGAGGGAGGAAGGCTGGGCTCCTGGGCACAGTGTGCTGGCCCTACGGCGAACCAGGGCTCGCTGGTGGCCAGGAGGGCTGGAGCTGCTGCTGGGACACTGGAGTGCAGCCCTCGCATCATCCCTGCTCGGGGACGGTAGGAACCCTCTCACCGGGGACAGTGGGGCCACACCAGCCCCACTGATTCTGGGTGCCTTTGCTCACACAAGTCCCCTGCTGATGCCGCAGACGAGAGTCCCGGCAACGGGGGAGCTCATTACCTTGGCGCTGGGCGAACGGCGCAAGGAGGCGGCCTCAGCTTCCCAATCCCCTTGGAGCTGTGCATTATCCTCTGGCAGCGTCGTGCCTAAAGAGCGGGGCGAACACAGAAGAGTCGGCAAGACACGGCAGCTTTGCCGGCAAGCTTACCAAATCCTGAATCACAGAATCAGAATCGTTTAGGTTGGAAAAGACCTTTAATATCATCAAGTCCAACCGTTTTCTCATAAAAGCTGTGAGTCTCTACTGCTAGTTCTTTTTCACTTGCAGGATTGAGGATTAAGCAAAAGAATGAGTGAATGGAGTGAAATCCAGTTGGCGGCCGGTCACGAGCGGTGTTCCCCAGGGCTCAGTTTTGGGGCCGGTCTTGTTCAATATCTTTATCAATGATCTGGACGAGGGGATTGAGTGCACCCTCAGTAAGTTTGCAGACGACACCAAGTTGGGCGGGAGTGTTGATCTGCTCGAGGGTAGGAAGGCTCTGCAGAGGGACCTGGACAGGCTGGATCGATGGGCCGAGGCCAACTGTATGAGGTTCAACAACGCCAAGTGCCGGGTCCTGCACTTTGGCCACAACAACCCCATGCAGCGCTACAGGCTTGGGGAAGAGTGGCTGGAAAGCTGCCTGTGGGAAAAGGACCTGGGGGTGTTGGTCGACAGCCGGCTGAACATGAGCCAGCAGTGTGCCCAGGCGGCCAAGAAGGCCAATGGCATCCTGGCCTGTATCAGAAACAGTGTGGCCAGCAGGAGTAGGGAAGTGATCGTGCCCCTGGACTCGGCACTGGTGAGGCCGCACCTCGAATACTGTGTTCAGTTTTGGGCCCCTCACTACAAGAAGGACGTCGAGGGGCTGGAGCGTGTCCAGAGAAGGGCAACGAGGCTGGTGAAGGGTCTGGAGAACAAGTCTGATGAGGAGCGGCTGAGGGAACTGGGGTTGTTTAGCCTGGAGAAAAGGAGGCTGAGGGGAGACCTCATCGCTCTCTACAACCACCTGAAAGGAGGTTGTAGCGAGGGGGGGGTCGGTCTCTTCTCCCAGGTAACAAGCGATAGGACGAGAGGAAATGGCCTCAAGTTGCGCCGGGGAGGTTTAGATTGGACGTGAGGAAAAATTTCTTTACGGAGAGAGTGGTTAAACATTGGAACAGGCTGCCCAGGGGAGTGGTGGAGTCACCATCCCTGGAGGTATTTAAGAGACGTGTTGATGAGGCGCTTAGGGACATGGTTTAGTGGGCATGGGGGTGTTGGGTTGATGGTTGGACTCGATGATCTTAGAGGTCTTTTCCAACCTTAATGATTCTATGATTCTATGATTCTAAAAGCTTCTAGTGAATGTCCTTTTTATGAGGATTCTTCAAGGTCTTCCAGCTTCACGGACTGGTATGAAGATCCCGCAAAAATATGTTCCCTAATAAACCCTCTTCAGCACAAGTACTGCGGCAATCCAGTGTAATTCCACTTGGTAGGCTTATTTTGTCGGAGTCCGCACATGGTAGAGCTTTGAACGAGGAATGGCTGAGGAGGGAGGTTATGACCCACGGTCAGAGGACAGCGATGTAAATTTAAGGGTGACCTGCCTCCAGCGTATCTATGCGAACGCTCCCGGCCTGGGAAACTCCAAGGACTTAGGGCTCCGCATGCAGTCCCGCAATTAAACCATGGTCGGAATAATGGTGCCGGGGGGCGGGGGGGGGGGACGGGACAGCTCGCATGGCTGGAGTGCTGCAGGACAGGGATACAAGCTCTTCAGGGGAGACGGGGAAGATGAGGAGCGGGGCTGCCTCCTGTGGGAAGGAGCAGCTCAGCTACACGGGACGATCAACAGTCTGGGAGAGAGCGTGTGGGTCGGGAGCGGAGGAGAGGCGGTGCTGGTGACGTGGTGGTGCCTCCACCAAACACAAGAACCGTCCGTCGCAACGCCCAGGAGGACGTTCCAGAAAATATCCCAGAAAATATTCCGGTGGGATCTGTTGGTTTTTTCAGGAAGGCATCGCCCTCTCTGCCTCCTTTCCCAGGATAAAATCCCGGGAAGCAAGATGGGAAACGGGAAGGAAGAAAGCAAAGGAAGAGGGATCTCCCGCCTGGTGAGTCTTGGAAAATTGGATGCTGCTGCTTCTTCCCCAACACAACCGGGTTTGGCAACGGACAGGCGAAGGGCAGGATGGCTTTTGGCCCCATTTCCTTCTTCCCCAGGAACCCTCCATTTTCCATCCCTCATTTCACAAAATTTTGCAGGTAGGAGGATTCATTTCTTTCTTTTCTCCCCCCCCCTTTTTTTTTTTCCTTCGCTCACACCACCGTCTATCCGTAGGCAGCTCCTACCGTATCTGGGCAGCTTTTCCAGGCAAGAAGAAGAAGAACCAAGTCCTCCAGGTGGTCCTCCAGCCCCGCTGCCCAGCACTGAACATCCTAGCAGAGCATTCAAGGTACACGATGCGGCTCGGTGGCACGAAGACACTAAAAAAAGCCTATTTTTTTTTTTTTTTTTCTTTTCCCTTAGTTCAATTCTGCGGCCCTTAACGTGTGTCTGACTAAATTCCTTCTTTGGGATTTTCCTTTAAAAGCTGCAAGCTGCTCGTTCTTGTTAGAATTTACTATTTAAGCTGATATTCTCACAAACCCTATAATAACGCTGTATTTTGACGTTGCTCCTCACGTTCGCTTTTATCCAGAAGCTGATGAAAAGTTTCTTTTTAAGCCCGTGAGCTACCGAGACCAGAGATCAGCAAAAACGCGTTTCCGTTTTTACCTCGGCCAGCCAAAAAAAAAAAAAAAAATCGCCTCAAAACCAGATTGCGTTTGCGTGTCTCTGCAGAAAATGTGCTACCAAACCACGCGGTGGCACCTACGGGACCTCGCAACGTCTTGGGTCGAAACGACGGGGAAAAAAAAAAAGTGGAAAAGTGGCTGAAGTGGAAAAGGAGGAGGAAAAAAAAAAAAAGGAGAGAAAACCAAGAGCGATGGAGGCGGGGTTTTCCACCGGCTGCCTTACCTGATGTCTCTCCTTTTGCAGGAGTTTGTGGGAAAGGCGACTCCCAGCCCTCCACCCCTTGCGGGGAAGAGGGACTTCGGCCCATTTCAAAGGGCAATAACGAAGGAGAAAGGGGGAAGAGATGTAAAAAAAATCCTTCTGTGGAGGAAGAGAAAGCAACGGCCTCGCCGAGGGCATCCCCAAAAGAGTAAGTTTGTCCTGGCCTGGCTGCCTTGAGGGTTGAACCTTCAGTGGTTGAACCTTCAGTGGTTGAACCTTGGGAGAGGATTGAACCTTCAATGGTTGAACCTTCAGTGCTTGAACCTTCAGTGGTTGAACCTTGGGAGAGGATTGAACCTTCAGTGGTTGAACCTTCAGTGGTTGAACCTTGGGAGAGGATTGAACCTTCAATGGTTGAACCTTCAGCGGTTGAACCTTCAGTGGTTGAACCTTGGGAGAGGGTTGAACCTTCAATGGTTGAACCTTCAGCGGTTGAACCTTCAGTGGTTGAACCTTGGGAGAGGGTTGAACCTTCAATGGTTGAACCTTCAGTGGTTGAACCTTCAGAGAGGATTGAACCTCGGGTGGTTGAACCTTCAGTGGTTGAACCTTGGGAGAGGGTTGAACCTTCAGTGGTTGAACCTTCGGAGAGGGTTGAACCTTGGGTGGTTGAAGGGCAGAGGCGGCCACCAAAGCCACCAAGAGGATCATTCCCTCCTGGGTCCCAGGACCGATCCCAGGCTGACCAGCGATTTCCCGCACCGGGCGGGGCAATATCACACCCCAGCGGGGAAGGGAGCAGATCCCAGAACGCGCATCCTCAACACGGCCAGCCCGATTTCACCGCGGGCCCCATCTCGGCTCCAGGCAAGGCGGGAGCGGGACCACGCTCGGCCACGCCGCAGCGGGTGGGAACTTCCTCCGCTGAATGAGACGACGGTTTTGATTGGGACGAGGTGGGGGGAGCTGGGGGAGGGGTTAAGGTCAAAAGGACCAGACGCCCCCAGACACCTGGGTCCTCTACGGACGTACCCTCGGACACCTTGGTCCTCTGCGGGTCCCTCCAGATGCCAGGTGGGACCCTGAAGAGGATCCAGGCGTCGGGGCGGTGGATTTGTAGCGGACCCCGGTGGTCGGGTGGGATCAGTAGAGGAGCACCCATGGGTGGGGCTGCCCCCCACCTCCCCAGGAGCTCTGCCCTCCAGCATTGGCTTTGGGGGGGACCCTGGGGGACACAGCCCCAACGCGCATGCCCCAACACCCCCCACGCGCCCCCCAGCAACACCCCACACGCACCCCAACAGCCCGTCCTGAAACGTCAGGCGGACATAGCCAGCGCAGCCCAGCTCCACCCCAGCTCCACCCCTGCACCCCAGCTACACCCCAACTGCTCCCCTAAATCCCAGCTGCACACCTACAGCCCTACTACACCCCAAAGTACACCCCAACTACACCCATACACCCCCGCTGCACCCCGAGTACACCCGACTGCACCCCAAACACACCCCTGTCCTTCAGCTACACCCCAACTACACCCGTACACCCCAACTGCACCCCAAACACACCCATCCCTTAACTACACCCACACAACTCAACTGTACCTCGAGTACACCCGACTGCACCCCAAACACATCCCTGTCCCCCAACTGCATCCCAACTACACCCATACACCCCAACTGCACCCTGAGTACACCCAACTGCACCCCAAACACACCCATCCCCCAACTACACCCCAACTGCACCCCAAACACATCCATCCCTCAATTATACCACAGCTACACCCATACACCCTAACTGCACCCCGAGTACACCCAACTGCACCCCAGACACACCCATCCCCCAACTACACCCCAACTACACCCATACACCCCAGCTGCAACCCAACAAACCCCCATCCCTCAACTACACCCCAACACCCCAAACACACCTGTCCCTCAACTACACCCCAACTACACCCATACAACCCAACTGTACCTCGAGTACACCCGACTGCACCCCAAACACACCCGCCCCCAACTACACCCCAACTACACCCATACCCCCCCGCTGCACCCCGAGTACACCCACCTACACCCCAACTACACCCACACCCCCCCAACTACACCCATATACCCCCACTGCACCCCAAGTACACCCACCTACACCCTAACTACACCAACACACCCCCAACTACACCCATACACCCCCGCTGCACCCCCAGTACACCCAGCTACACCCCAACTACACCCATACACCAACTACACCCATACACCCCCGCTGCACCCCCAGTACACCCAGCTACACCCCAACTACACCCATACACCAACTACACCCATACACCCCCGCTGCACCCCCAGTACACCCAGCTACACCCCAACTACACCCATACACCAACTACACCCATACACCCCCGCTGCACCCCCAGTACACCCAGCTACACCCCAACTACACCCATACACCCCCAACTGCAGCCAGCTACACCCCGACATGAACGAACACCCCCAAACCTGCACAACCACGCGCCGCTGCGCTGCCCCAGCACCCCCAAACGCCCCCCCCCCCCCCCCCAAGCCCCTGTCGGGGCCCTCGTTAGGGCCCCTCGTTACGGCGCCTCGTCAAGGCCGCAGGAACTGCAAAACCGGTGGTTTATTTCACAGCTTTGGCCGCCCGCGACAGCGCCCAGACCGGGCGAGGGGGGGCACCCAGCCCCCCCACTTCCCTCCCCTCCCCCCCCCCCCCAAAAAAAAAAACCCCAAGGCCTGGTCCCGGCCCCCCAAATCCCCCCAAAATGCCCCAAACCCAAGGCCTGTTCCCACACCACCACCACCACCCCCCCCCAAGGCCCAAAATCCCCCCCAAAATGCCCCAAAACCAGGGCCTGGTCCCGGTCGCCCGCCCCCAGGGATCCCCAACCCTCCCGAGACCCCCCAAATCCTCCTGAAATGCCCCAAAATGCTCTCCTGGGGTGGGGGGCGGGGGGGGATCCTGCCCTGTCCTGGCGAGGGGGACCCTGGAACCCCCAAACCCCCTATGGGGAAATAGGGTCCCCCTCCATACCCCCCTCCCCAAAGTCCCTACGGAAGATTTGGGGTCCCTCTGTGTCCTGGTGGGGTTGCCCCGCACCCCCCCCCCCCCCGAGCCCCCATGGGTGCCCCCAAATGGTGGGTCTGGGGTGCAGGGGGGTCCCAGGGACCTCTTGGTGGCAGCGGGGGGGGTGGGGGGGTGGGGGGGCGCGGTCCCGGTGGCCTCGTGCCCCTTCACTTCGCCGTCATCATCTGCACAAACTCTGCCAGGAGAGAGGGAGGGTCAGTGGGGACGGGGACACGGCGGGGACATGGCGGGGATGGGGACACAGCGGGGATGGGGACACGGCGGGGACATGACAGGGACGGGGACATGGCAGGGACGGGGACACGGTGGGGACATGACAGGGACGGGGACATGGCGGGGACGGGGACACGGTGGGGACATGACAGGGACATGGCGGGGACGGGGACATGGCGGGGACGGGGACACGGCGGGGATGGGGACACGGCGGGGACATGACGGGGACACGGCGGGGATGGGGACATGGCGGGGACGGGGACACAGCGGGGACATGACGGGGACGGGGACATGGCGGGGACGGGGACACGGTGGGGACATGACAGGGACATGGCGGGGACGGGGACACGGTGGGGACGGGGACATGGCGGGGACATGATGGGGACATGGCGGGGACGGGGACACGGTGGGGATGAGGGGACGATGGGGACGAGGGGACACAGCAGGGATGGGGACACGACAGGGACAGGAACACGGTAAGGACAGTGGACACGTTGGGGACAGGGACATTGCGGAGCCGGTGGGGATGGGGGGGGACACAGCGGGGACAGGGGACACGGTGGGGTCCCCAGAAAGAGGTGACACGGTGGGGGTCTGGCCCCTTGGAGACGGGGGGACACGGTGGGATCCCACGTTCATGGTGACAGGGGTGAGAGGAAACATGGCTGCCGTCCCCATCCCCACTCCTGTCCCTGTCCCCAACACAGGGCTCTCGCCAGGGGTGACAGGGGACACGGTGGTGTCCCAGGCCGGTGGTGACAGGGGACACGGTGGTACCCCAGGCCAAGGGTGACGGGGAACGTGGTGCGGCACCGGGAGATGAGGAACCCCGTGGGTGGGTGCCAGCGGGGTCCCGTTGGGTGCCAGCAGGGACCTGCGGGTGACAGAGGAGAACGCCGGGTGACAGCGGGGACGCCCGGGGTGACAGTGACGCTCACCCTCGTAGTTGACCTGGCCGTCGCCGTCGATGTCGGCCTCTCGGATCATCTCGTCCACCTCCTCGTCCGTCAGCTTCTCCCCCAGGTTGGTCATCACGTGCCGCAGCTCCGCCGCGCTGATGTACCCGTTCCCGTCCTGGGGTTGGGGACGCGGCGGTGACACCACTGCCTCGTCCCCGTCGCCCCCCGTGTCCGTCCGTCCGTCCCCCCCCAGTCCTCGACCCACCTTGTCGAAGACGCGGAAAGCCTCGCGGATCTCCTCTTCACTGTCCGTGTCCTTCATCTTCCTCGCCATCATGGTGAGGAACTCGGGGAAGTCGATGGTGCCGTTGCCTGGGGACGGAGGGAGAGTGAGCAAGGGGGGACGGGGTCGGGGACGGGGGGACGGGACAAGGGGACACGTGGGGACAGGCGGGGCTCACCGTCGGCGTCCACCTCGTTGATCATGTCCTGCAGCTCGGCCTCGGTGGGGTTCTGGCCCAGCGAGCGCATGACGGTGCCCAGCTCCTTGGTGGTGATGGTGCCGTCCCCGTCCTTGTCGAAGAGCGAGAACGCCTCCTTGAACTCTGGGGACCGGCACCGCGGGGACGCGGGGTCACGCGTTGTCACCAGCAGGGGCTGGGGACAGCCCGGGGCGGGGGGGGGGGGGGGGGGGGGCACGGTCCGCGGGTGGCCCCAGCCGCACACCCGTGTCACCCTGACAGCCAGCGTCCCCTCCTGCGTGCCCTGGTGCCACCCCCCTGACACACCAGTGTCTCCTCCTGGGTGTCACGCTGTCACCCCAACACCCCAGTGTCCCCTCCCGGGTGTCCCAGCGTCACCCCGACACCCCCGAGTCTCCTCCTGAGTGTCCCGCTGTCACCCCAGCACCCCAGTGTCCCCTCCCGAGTGTCCCGCTGTCACCCCGACACCGCAGTGTCCCCTCCTGGGTGTCCCAGCATCACCTCAACCCCCCAGTGTTACCCCCCCACCCTACCCCATTGACCCCCCACAGTGTCCAACCCCCCCCCCCTTCCCCCACTCCCCAGTGCCCCCCCCAGGGTCGTCCCCCCCTCGCTGTCACCCCCCCGGGTCCCCTCTGGGGTTCCCCCCCCTCGCTGTCACCCCCCCGTGTCCCCCCACCTGCGATCTGTTCCTCGGTGAGCTGGTCAGCCTGGGGGGGGGGGGGGGGGGGGAACACGGGTGAGGGGGCACCCAGGGGACCCCCCCCAGCACCCAACAGCCCCCCAACACCCATAGGTCCCCCCCTCGAGCCATCGGTGACCCGTTGTCATAGGAACCCAGGGACACCTCCCCGAGCAACCCCTTGGTCGCCATAGCAACCCCGGTGGGCCCCCCCCCTGCGCCACAGCAGCCCCTTGGTCACCATAGCAACCCCGGTTGGCCCCCCCCGCCCCATAGCAGCCCCTCGATCGCCATAGCAACACCAGTGCGGCCCCCCCCCCCCCCCCCCAGCAGCCCCTAGGTCGCCATAGCAACCCCGGTCGGCCCCCCCCGCCCCATAGCAACCCCTCGGTCGCCGTAGCAACCCCGGTGGCCCCCCCCCCCCGCCCCATAGCGCCCCCCGTCGCCATGGCAACGCCGGTGCCGCCCCCTGACCATGGCGCTCCGGTAGCGGCGGGAGGCTCCTGCGGCCGCAGCACCGCGGATCCCTCCGCTGGTCCCGCCCCCATCAGGGTCCGCCCCCGGCGGAAGGATCCCGCTCGCTCGCTGTGCGCCGCCGCCTCATTGGCTGGAGAGGCGCGGCGGGCTGAGAGCACCGCCCTGATTGGTTGCCGCTGAGCCGCAATGCGCCAAAGAGGCCGCGGGCGGGGGGAAGACCCGGAAGGGAGCACGGCCCTCGGCGTCACGTGAAACGAAGAGCTCCGCCCCCCGGCCCTAGCCCCGTCCACTCTACCGTGGGGGGGGCGTGGCACGGCCGCCATGGCAACGGGCGGCTCTCCCCGCCCTCCCGCCAATGGTCACGCCCGTCGCCGGGGCAACGGTCGGCGGGGCAACGGGGGCGGGGCAACGGGGGCGGGGCAACGGTCACCAGGCGGCAACGGGCAGCTGGTTGCCCTGGAAACAGCCCCACCTCCAGCCACGGGTCTCTATGGCAACTGGGGGGGCTCCTCCCCCTCCCCTCCCCGCCCCGCCCCCCCGGAGGCCTGGGGCCCCGCCCAGCTTACAATAATTACTTTATTTTAACATCATTAATTACAGACGGTAAAATCGCCTGGCCGGGGGGGGGGGGGGGGGGGGAGGGGGCAGCCGGGGGGGGGGGGGGGGGGGGCTGGGGAGGGGGGGAGGGGGCGCAAATCCTGAGCAATCCCCCCCCCCCCCCACCCCACCCCCCCAAACCACCCCCCCACCCCCCCATCTCCATGCACCTATTGCTTGTTGGGGGAGGGGCAACAAGGGGCAGCACCTCCCCCCCCCCCCCCCCGAGGGGGGGGGGCAATGCCAGCAGAGGCCCCCCCGCCCCCTCCCCCCCCCGGGGGGTGCTGCCCCCAAACTGGGAGCACTGGAAGGTGGGGGGGGGCGGGGGGGAGGGGGGGGAAGGGGAATAAATACAATCTTCCAATATATTAAAAACCCCCCCGGGGGGGTGGCTGGGGGCGGGGGGGGAGGGGGCCGTCACCCGGCGGGGGGGTGTCACCCCTTGCGGGGTGTCACCCATCTGGGGGGGTGTCACATCATGCCCAGCTGCAGCAGGGTGTTGGCGTACATCATGGGCTTGACGTTGGGGTGAGGCTGTGGGAGAGAAAGGGGGGGCGTGGGGGGCTTGGGGGGGGGGGCAAATCTGCTCTGCCCCCCCCCCCCCCCCCCCCGCAATCCCAGCCCTAGGGCACCCATGGGTGCTACCTCCTGTAATTACCCCTCCCACCTGCCCCTGAACACCCCAAATGGCCCCTATGAACCCCCCAAATGGCCCCCCCAAATAGCCCCTATGACCCCCCCAGCCCCCTGAGCCCCCCAAATAGCACCCTATGACCCCCCCATAAGCCCCAGAGCCCCCCCAGCCCCCCAAATACCCCTATGAACCCCCACACACCCCAGAGCCCAATAGCCCCCCCGGCCCCTGAGCCCCCCAAATAACCCCTATGAACCCCCCCTTAAGCCCCAGAGCCCCCCCCCATGACGCCCCCCCAATCACCCCAAGCTGGGGAAGGGGCGGACCAAGGTCTCAGGGGGACCTGGGGAACTGTTGGGGGGGGGCTGGAAAGTTGGGGGGGCTTGAGGGAAGGTTTTGGGGAGTCCCACGGGGGGGGGGGGGGGTCTGGGGAAGGTTTTGGGGATCCCTGGAGAAGGGTTTGGGGGGAGGTCCCCAGGTTTTTGGGGGGGGGGGGTGTCCTTGGGAGGTTCAGGGAACCTGTGGAGGTTTCAGGGGGGCTCCAGGGTGGGTTCTGGGGGGGTCCCCAAGGAGGGTTTGGGGCTCCCAGGCTTGAGGGGGGTCCCTGGGGTGGGTTTTGGAGGGTCCAAGATTTTGGGGGGGGGGGGGGGGGGGGAACACATCACCAAAGAGGGTTTGTGGGTGACAGATTTGGGGACGCCCCTAGGGAGGATTTCAGGGGTCTCTGGGGACAGCTTTCAGGGGTCCCAGGTTGGGGGGGGGGGGGGTGTCCCCAAGGAGGGTTTTTGAGGGGGGTCCCAGATTCAACAGGTCCCCAGGCTCGGGGGGGGGAGGGGGGGGGAAGGAGTGGGGTGCCCCGTCCCCCGCCCCCCCAGACTCACCACTGCTGTGAACTGGTGGAAGTCGGGGCGCAGGTCGCTGCCTCGCAGGTGGATGTAGGAGCCCTTATTGCCCATCTGGTCGCTGGCGGGGAAGGGGGACGCTTGGGGACACCAAAGCACGGTGTCCCGTGTCCGTCCCATGTCCCGTCCCCCCCCAAATGGGGACACCGAGGCTCGGGGACCCCCAGGGACAGGAAGGCACAGCTCCGTGTAGGGACAGCAAAGCTCGGGGACGAGCCGGGGAGAGGGACCCCTGGGGACACTGAGGTATGGCCCCGCGCAGGGGCACCGAGGCTTGGGGACCCTCGGGGACGACGCAGGGACACCGAGGCTCGGGGACCCTTGGGGACAATGCAGGGACACCGAGGCTCGGGGGAAAAAAATTAATAATAATAATAATAATAATAATAATAATAATAATAATAATAGAGCTGCTTGGGGACAGCAACGTCCCAGACACGGAGATCGAGACACGGTGACACCCCAGGGATGGGAACAGGGGATGGTTCGGGACACCGAGCGTCAGGGGACACCCGGGGACCCGGCTGAGGGGACAGTGCGGCTCAGGGGACACCCGGGGACACCGAGCGTCAGGGGACACCCGGGACCCGGCTGAGGGGACAGCACAGCTCAGGGGACACCCGGGGACACCGAGCGTCAGGGGACACCCGGGACCCGGCTGAGGGGACGCTGAGGGTGCACGCGAGCCGGGGAGCGAGCGCAAGGGGGCCGCTCCTCCCCGGGGGCGGTGGCACCCCTGTGTGTCCCCGTCCCCCGTCCCCGTTGGCACTCACCAGTAGTTGGGGGCGGAGAAGACGGTGACACATTTGCCGTCGTGGGCCACCTCGTAGCCCCGTGGCTGCGGATGATGTAGTCGAGGCGGTTGCGCTCCAGGAAGCTCTTGGTGACGTCGGGCCCGAACTGGCAGCTGACCCCGCGCTTGCTGACGGAGCGGCCCGTTCTGCGGGGACGGCCGACTGTCACCGGGACCCCGGTGACACACAGCGGGCGGTGGCCGTCCCCAAGGTGGGGGAGGGCCGAATGTCGGGGACCCACCGCCGGGGTTCAACTCACCTGGGGCTGCGGGTCGGACCAGAGCAGGTCACACATGGGACCTGGAGGGGGGGGGGGGAAGCAGAAAGGGGGGTCAGGGTCCCCCCGTCCACCCCGAGGTGGCGGGGGGGGACACGACGGGACACACGTTTCGGTCCCTCGGGAGATGACAGGGACGACACGGAGCCCGGGGGACGACGACACACACGACACGGGGCACCTCTTGGGGTCCGTCTCCCACCTGAGTCCGGGGGCTGCCGGTTCCTCTCGATCTTCCGGATGTCATCGAGGGTGACGCCGTCCTCGCTGAAGAGACCCCCGTGCATGATCTGGGCAGAAGCCACGTTGGTACGGGGACAGTGGGGACAACGGGGACCACCCCCCCCCCCCCGCATCCTAACCCCTTGTGGGGACCAACCCCAGGGGTGAGGAGGAAGGGACCCCAAGCCCCTTGGGGATGGCGGGGACCCCCCACTTGCAACAGGGAGCACCCGCAAGCCCCCGGGGACACGGACGGTGGCCCCCTCCCCCCGCCCAGGGACAGGGACCACCGTGACTCACTGGGGACGGGGATGGTGGGGGGACCCCACCCAAATCCCACAAGGGACGGGGATCACCCCAACTCCCTGGAGATGGTGGGGACACCCCCCCCCCCAAAACCCCACCAGGGACCGGGGATCACCCCAACTCCATGGGACGAGGATGGCGGGGATCCCCCCCACCCCCCAAATCAAGAGGCTCACGGGCAACCCCCCCCCCCGGCACGGGGACATCCCGGGGACAGGGACAGACGGACGCGGTGTCCCCTCACCAGCACTCTTGCCGTTGATGCACTGGGCCAGCGGCAGCCACTCGAAGACCTCGCTGAAGAGGGCGAACATCTGCGCCGTGTACTTGGCCTTCACCTCCCCCTCGAAACCGTAGATCTGGTTCATGTTGTCCGTCTCGTGGTTCCCTGCAGGGACGCGGTGGCATTGCCCGGGGACGCGGGGCGGGGGACAGGGCTGGGCCCCCCGAGGACACGAGACGTGGCAGGGAACCAGGCCCCCAGGACGGGGGACGAGGTCCCAAGGACACGGCCCCACGGCTCAACCCCGGGACTGGAGCTACAGGGGACGTGACACCCCACCCCCCCACCCCCGCAACTGGGGACACGGTGCCATGACCCGGGACAGGGCCCTGCAACCCGGCAGGGGACGGGGGACACGGGACGCGGCCCCACAACCAGGGAGAGGGGACCCAGCCCCACGACCCGGGACGGATGATGTGGCCCCACGAGCCGGTCCTAACGCCTGGGGACAGGACACGGGACAAAGGTCCCACAACCGGGGACAGGGGACGTGGCCCCACAACCCAGGATGGGGGGGGGGGACACGACGGGGGACGACGGGGACATGAGGACTCGTCACCTGCGGTGGCCCGCGTTACCTCGGAGCAGGTGGAAGTGATCGGGGTAGAGGAGCTTGAAGCCGAAGAGCGTGAGGATGACCTCGACCGAGAAGGACCGCGGTCCACGAAATCCCGTTGAATATCTGCAGCCGGTTCAGGAAAACAGCTCCCCCGGGTCCCCGTCCCTTCGTGCCACCCGTCCCCACGCCTGTCCCCGTCACGGGGGTGGGATCGATCCTGGCGAGACCCCGGGGCTGGGGGGGGGGGGGGGGGACACACACGGACGGACACGGGACGCTCGACCCCCGCTCCCTTCCTGGGGGATACGTAAGGGTTCGACTCGGAGGGCAGCCCGTTGAGCTCGAAGATGTTCAGCAGGTCGTAGTACTGCCCGTGGGTGTCCCCGCACACCGTCACCTTCTCCGTCTGCGTTCCAGGGCGAAACGTCACCGCTCGGGGACTTCGCCCGCGCCCCCCCCCCCCCCCGGCGCGCCCACCCCCAGCGGCACCCGCGCCCGACGAGGGGGCACCCACCTCCTTCAACGTCGTTTCTACTAAGGTGGGGAGCTTGGCCAGCACCTCCTTCACCTGCACCAGGATCTGCCGGGACAAAGGGTCAGCGGAGGTGACAAGCAGGGGCCGGGGGGACACGGACACATGTGGCACCTGGGGACAGGGCAGAGCCCAGCAGGGGACTGGGGGGAGTTTTGGGGGGAGCCTGGGGTACCTGGTAGGCACATTTTCTGTGGAGTTTTTTCTGCTCCTTGTACCACTGCATCAGCTCCTTCATGAAAGCCAACGTCACCTTGCCGCCGTCCAGCTTGGGGCCGCTGTACTCGTCCTCGATGGCTGCGAAACAAAACCCACCCCCACCCCCACCCCAGGTGGCCGATGACGCAACGAGGGGACAGCGGGGACAAGTCCCCGAAGGGCCATCGTGCCCCTGCCGCAAGCTCACAGCCCCTGACGAACCTTCTGGGGAGGCTGAGCCTTGGTTGGGGACCCTCACGGCGGACCCCCAAGACCTTCGTGAGGGCCCAAAGCTCTGCTGGGCACCCTTACGGGGACCCTGAGACCCCTAACAGGGAGGCCAAGACCCTCACGGGGACCCCGGGACCCTCACGGGGGTGCCAAGGCCCTCACTGGGACCCTCAAGGGAACGCTGAGACCCTCACGGGGACGCCAAGACACTCATTGGGACCCTCACGGAGACCCCGAGACCCTCACGGGGACCCTCAAGGGAACCCAGAGACCCTCACGGGGGTGCCAAGGCCCTCACTGGGACCCTCAAGGGAACGCTGAGACCCTCACGGGGACCCTCAATGGAACCCTGAGACCCTCATGGGAACCCCAAGACCCTACTGGGATGCCAAGATGCTCACTGGGACCCTCAAGGGAACCCCGAGACCCTCCTGGGGACCCTCACCGGAACCCTGAGATCTTCACAGGGATGCCAAGACCCTCACGGAGACCCCGAGACCCTCACAGGGACCCTCAAGGGAACCCAGAGGCCCTCACTGGGGATGCCAAGACCCTCGTGGAGACCCCGAGACCCTCATAGGGACCCTCATGGGGACCCCGAGACTCTCACGGGGACGCCAAGACCCTCACGGAGACCCCGAGACCCTCACAGGGACCCTCAAGTGAACCCCAAGACCCCCACTGGTATGCCAAGATGCTCATTGGGACCCTCAAGGGAACCCCGAGACCCTCACGGGGACCCTCACCGGAACCCCGAGATCTTCACAGGGATGCCAAGACCCTCACGGAGACCCCGAGACCCTCACAGGGACGCTGAGACCCTCACAGGGACCCTCAAGGGAACCCAGAGGCCCTCACTGGGATGCCAAGACCCTCATGGAGACCCCGAGACCCTCATAGGGACCCTCATGGGGACCCCGAGACTCTCACGGGGACGCCAAGACTCTCACAGCAACCCTCATGGGGACACCAAGACCCTCACGGAGACCCCGAGACCCTCACAGGGACCCCAAGACCCTCACAGGGACCCTCAAGCGAACCCCAAGACCCCCACTGGTATGCCAAGATGCTCATTGGGACCCTCAAGGGAACCCTGAGACCCTCACGGCGACCCTGAAACCCTCACAGCGACCCTCAAGGGAACCCTGAGATCTTCACAGGGATGCCAAGACCCTCACGGAGACCCCGAGACCCTCACAGGGACGCTGAGACCCTCACAGGGACCCTCAAGGGAACCCAGAGGCCCTCACTGGGATGCCAAGACCCTCATGGAGACCCCGAGACCCTCACAGGGACCCTCAAGGGAACCCCGAGACCCTCACGGCGACCCCGAAACCCTCACAGCGACCCTCAAGGGAACCCTGAGATCTTCACAGGGATGCCAAGACCCTCATGGAGACCCCAAGACCCTCACAGGGACCCGAGACCCTCACAGGGACCCTCAAGGGAACCCTGAGATCTTCACAGGGATGCCAAGACCCTCACGGAGACCCCAAGACCCTCACAGGGACCCCGAGACCCTCACAGGGACCCTCAAGGGAACCCAGAGGCCCTCACTGGGATGCCAAGACCCTCGTGGAGACCCCGAGACCCTCATAGGGACCCTCATGGGGACCCCGAGACTCTCACGGGGACGCCAAGACCCTCACAGCAACCCTCATGGGGACACCAAGACCCTCACGGAGACCCCGAGACCCTCACAGGACCCTCAAGTGAACCCCAAGACCCCCACTGGTATGCCAAGATGCTCATTGGGACCCTCAAGGGAACCCCGAGACCCTCACGGGGACGCCGAGAAGCTCATTGGGACCCTCAAGGGAACCCCGAGACCCTCACGGGGACCCTCAATGGAACCCTGAGACCCTCAGTGGGATGCCAAGACCCTCACTGGGACCCTCATGGGAACCCTGAGACCCTCCTGGGGACCCCAAGACCCTACTGGGATGCCAAGATGCTCACTGGGACCCTCACGGGAACCCCGAGACCCTCCTGGGGACCCTCACTGGAACCCTGAGATCTTCACAGGGATGCCAAGACCCTCACGGAGACCCCAAGACCCTCACAGGGACCCCGAGACCCTCACAGGGACCCTCAAGGGAACCCAGAGGCCCTCACTGGGATGCCAAGACCCTCGTGGAGACCCCGAGACCCTCACAGGGACCCTCAAGTGAACCCCAAGACCCCCACTGGTATGCCAAGATGCTCATTGGGACCCTCAAGGGAACCCCGAGACCCTCTCATGGGCCCCCCAGAATCCTCCCAAGTGACCTCGAGCCTTCGCTGAAGACCCCCAAGGCCTCCCCGAGACCCTCACCAGCAACCTCCGAGCCTCCCACGGGAACCCCGGAAGGGACCCTGACCCTTCAGTGGGGACCCTCGCGGCCCACTCCTCCTTCCACGCTGCCCGCGGAGAAAGGGGTGCCTCGATTTTTGGGGGTGTGGGGGGGGGGGGTGTGGGGGGGGGGGCGGCTCACTCATGCTCTCGATGTCGAGGGAGTCGACGACGGAGCGCTTGTGCTCATCGCTGGCGATGGCCCGCTCGAAGGCCTTCTGCTTGACGATCTTGTGACACTCCTGGTACTTCAGCTTGGCGTCCTTGTCATTGGGCCTCACCTTCACCACCTTGGGGGGGGGGGGGACGGGACGGGGACACACACGACACACGTCAGGGGATGGGGACACTCCCCACCCCGCCCCCGGGGCCCCTCGAGGGGCCCCGGGGCCACCCAGGCTCCAGCACCCCACTGCCCCAGGGTGTCCCCGAGAAGGGACAGGGACAGGGGGACGCTCGGATGTGAGGGCTGGGCTCATGCTGGGAGGGACAAGGGGGTCCCCGAGCGTCCCCGCAGCTCTGGGGCAGGCGCTGACATGGGGGAAGGGGGGGACAAGGGGGTCCCCGAGCATCCCCGCAGCTCTGGGGCAGGCGCTGACCCTCAGGGTAGGGGGCGAGGGGGTCCCCAAGGGTCCCCGCAGCTCTGGGGGACCTGATGACGCTGGAGGGATGACAAGAGGGTCCCCAAGGGTCCTCCCCAGGCTCTAAGGGACATGCTGACATTGGGGAGGGGACCAGGGCGTCCCCAAGAGCCTCCCCCAGCTCTAAGAGCATGTGCTGACACCAGGGAGGGGACGAGAAGGTCCCCAAAGGTCTCCCCCAGCTCTGGGGGACAGAGGGGGGATGGACACGAGGACATCCCCAAGGGTCCCCCTCCTTCCAGCTCTAAGGGACATGCTGACATTGGGGAGGGGACAAGGGGGTCCCCCAAGCTTCCCTCGATCTCGGGGGGGGGAGACATGCTGACATCAGGGGGGTCCCCAAGCTTCTCCTGATCTCCAGGGGGACACGCTGACACCAGGGAGGTGACGAGGGGGTCCCCAAGCCTCCCCTGATCTCAGGGTGAGGGGAACACGCTGCCACCGAGGGGGTCCCCAAGCCTCCCCCGAGCTCCAGGGGGACACGCTGCCACCAGGAGGGTGCCGAGGGGCACCCCGAGGCGCCCGGCCTCACCGTCTCGTAGTCGCGGAGGGCGGCCTTGAACTTGCCCAGGGCCATGTTGCTGGCGGCGCGGCGGTAGTAGCCCTTGACGTACTTCTTGTCGAGCTCGACGGCGCGCGTGGCGTCGGCCAGGGCGTAGCCGTAGCACTCGGTGCGCAGGTAGGCCAAGCTCCGGTTCCCATAGTAGATGGCGTTGGTGGGGTTCAGCTCGATGGCGCTGCTGTAGTACTTCACCGCGTTCTCGTAGTCCTTCCCTGGGCCGCCGGCGGGCGTCAGCGGGATGGGACACCCCCCCTCCCCCCCCCCCGCCCCGCCTGCAGGGTGAGGGGGGGCACCCCCACCCCTGCGGGCAAGTCCCTGACCCCCCACCCCCCGCCCCGGGGCCGACCCTCGCCTCCCACGCGGCTCCCAATCTGGCAGCGGGTCTCGTCCCTGATTGCCCCCCCAACGGCTCGCTGTTTGGCAGCCTGCTACTCTAACTGCCTCTGACATGGCTGCCGTCTAGCAGCCCCCCCATAGAACCCTACCTGGCAGCCCCCTGCCCCTCATTGCCCCCCATGGCTCCTTATCTGGCAGCCCCCGCCCCTCACTGCCCCCTGTGGCTCCCTATCTGGCAGCTCCCACCCCCCATTGCCCCCCCAGGGCTCCCTATCTGGCAGCCCCTCATTGCCCCCCCCCCCCCCGGCTCCTTATCTGGCAGCCCCCGCCTCTCACTGCCCCCCATGGCTCCTTATCTGGCAGCCCCTGCCCCTCACTGCCCCCTGTGGCTCCCTGTCTGGCAGCTCCCACCCCCCATTGCCCCCCCGCGGCTCCCTATCTGGCAGCCCCTCATTGCCCCCCCCCCCCCCCCGGCTCCTTATCTGGCAGCCCCCGCCCCTCACTGCCCCCCAGGGCTCCCTATCTGGCAGCTCCCACCCCCCATTGCCCCCCCAGGGCTCCCTATCTGGCAGCCCCTCACTCCCCCCCCCCCCCCCATGGCTCCTTATCTGGCAGCCCCCGCCCCTCACTGCCCCCTGTGGCTCCCTATCTGGCAGCCCCCTGCCCCTCACTGCCCCCTGTGGCTCCCTATCTGGCAGCTCCCACCCCCCATTGCCCCCCCCAGGGCTCCCTATCTGGCAGCCCCTCATTGCCCCCCCCCCCCCGGCTCCTTATCTGGCAGCCCCCGCCCCTCACTGCCCCCCAGGGCTCCCTATCTGGCAGCTCCCACCCCCCATTGCCCCCCCAGGGCTCCCTATCTGGCAGCCCCTCATTGCCCCCCCCCCCCCCGGCTCCTTATCTGGCAGCCCCCGCCTCTCACTGCCCCCCATGGCTCCTTATCTGGCAGCCCCTGCCCCTCACTGCCCCCTGTGGCTCCCTGTCTGGCAGCTCCCACCCCCCATTGCCCCCCCGCGGCTCCCTATCTGGCAGCCCCTCATTGCCCCCCCAGGGCTCCCTATCTGGCAGCCCCTCACTCCCCCCCCCCCCCCCATGGCTCCTTATCTGGCAGCCCCCGCCCCTCACTGCCCCCTGTGGCTCCCTATCTGGCAGCCCCCGCCCCTCACTGCCCCCCCATGGCTCCCTATCTGGCAGCCCCCTGCCCCTCACTGCCCCCCCATGGCTCCCTATCTGGCAGCCCCCTGCCCCTCACTGCCCCCCACGGCTCCCTATCTGGCAGCCCTCACCCCCACCCCGCCGGTACCTTTGAAGAACTCGTTCGCGCGGGTCTTGAGGGCCTCGGCCCGCTCCAGCTCCGCCGGGCTCGGGGGCCGCCCGGGGCCGGGGCCGCCGCCGCCGCCGCCGCTCTCCGCCCGCTCTCCCTCCGCCATCGCCGGGCCGTAAAGCGCCCTGGCAGCCACCGGGAGCGCGGCCCCGCCGCGCCGCCAAGCGCCGCCGCCGCTGTCGCAAAGACGGCGGGACGGGAGGGGGGCAGTGTCGTAAACGGGCGCGCGCCGTGCGGGGCGGGGGGCGGGGGGGGGGCGGAGCCGGGCGGGACCATAGAGAGGGCCTGGAGAACCATAGAGAGGGGCGAAGAGGTACCAGAGCGGTCAGGGTGCAGCTCGCGGCCTCCCCGTGTCCCCCAAGGCCCCGCAGCCCCGGGGGTCTCCGCAGGCAGCGGCCGGGGGTCCCCACGGCCCCCCGTGTCCCTCTGTGTGTGTCCCCCCCCCACGGCCCCCCGTGTCCCTCTGTGTGTGTCCCCCCCCCACGGCCCCCCGTGTCCCTCTGTGTGTCCCCCCCCCACGGCCCCCCGTGTCCCCATCACCCTGCCTCGTCCCCCTTGTGTCCCCCCCCCGTGTCCTTTCATGCCTCCATCGCCCTCTCACATCCCTCCAACGTCCCCATCACCCCCCGTGTCCCCCCCGTGTTCCCCCCCGTCTCCATCACCCCCGTGTCCCCCCCGTGTCCCCCCATGTCCCGATCACCCCCCGTGTGTCCCCCAGGCCCCCCCACATCCCCATCACCCCCTGTGTTCCCCCCCGTGTCCCCCCCCTCCCCATCACCCCCCGTGTGTCCCCCCGTCCCCATCACCCCCCATGCCCCCGCAGGTCCCCATCACCCCCCGTGTCCCCCCCCCGTGTCCCCCCCCCGTGTCCCCCCCCGTGTCCCCCCATGTCCCCATCACCCCCCATGCCCCCCCCAGACCCCCCCCATGTCCCCATCACCCCCCATGTGTCCCCGTGTCCCCCCCCTCACCCCCCATGCCCCCCCCAGCCCCCCCACGTCCCCATCACCCCCCGTGTCCCCCCCCTGTGTCCCCCCATGTCCCCATCACCCCCCATGCCCCCCCCAGGTCCCCCCCCATGTCCCCATCACCCCCCATGCCCCCTCCAGGTCCCCCCCCAGGTCCCCATCACCCCCCGTGTCCCCCCAGGTCCCCATCACCCCCCGTGTCCCCCCCCCGTGTCCCCCCCATGTCCCCATCACCCCCCGTGCCCCCCCCAGACCCCCCCCCAGGTCCCCATCACCCCCCATGTCCCCCCCCCCGTGTCCCCCCCCAGGCAGAGCCGGAGCCCTCGGTGGGTTCAGAGCAGGTTTATGGGGGGGTGGGGGGTGGGGGGGGGGTGACACTGGGCGTGTCCCCGTGCGACGCCCCCCCCCCATGGGAGCGCATGTGCGTGTGTCCGTGTGTGAGGCCCCCCCCCCCCTCCCCCCGCCACCTGCGCACAAGCGTGTGCGAGCGCACGGGGGGGGGGGGGGGCGGGGGGGAGGAGGGGGGAGAGCAGCGGCCTACAGCCGCCCCCCCCGCCCCCCCCCCCCCCCCCAAAGTGACCTTTTGGGGGGGCAGCGGGGAGGGGCGTGCTCGGCCTCGCCCGGGGAGGGGCGGGGGTGTGCGTGTGGGTCCCAGCGGCTCTGGGCAGTGGCGGCCGGCTCCCCCCTCGTGCGAGGGGCCGTCGTGCGAGGGCGGGGGCCCCTCGTGCAAGCTCTTCCCCCCCCCCCCCAACCCCCCCGGCCCCGTGCGAGAGCCGAGAGGAGGGCGCAGCGAGGGTGGTTTGGGGGAGGAGGCACGCGGGGGGGGGGGGGGGGGGCTCTCGCACGAGGGCGGCTCCCGTGGGGCTCTCGCACGAGGGTGGTTCAACCTCCTCGTGCGCGAGGACCTCGCACGAGGCTCTTGCGCAGGGGTGGCTCTTGCAAAAGGTCCTCGCACGAGGCTGGTGCAGGGGGGCAGCTCTTGCACGAGGCTCTTGCACAAGGCCCTCGCACGAGGCTGGTGCACAGGCTCAGCTCTTGCACAAGGCTCTCGCACAAGGGAGGCTTTCGCGTGAGGCTCTTGCACAAGGTCCTTGCACGAGGACGGCTCTCGCACGAGGCTGGCTCTCGCATGAGGCTGGCTCTCGCACGAGGCCCTTGCACGAGGCTGGCTCTCGCACAGGGCTCTTGCACAAGGTCCTTGCACGAGGGCAGCTCTCACACGAGGCTCTTGCACAACGGAGGTTGTCGCAGGGGGCTCTCGCACGAGGACATCTCTCGCACCAGGCTCTTGCACAAGGTCCTTGCACGAGAATGGCTCTTGCACAAGTCTCTTGCACAAGTGAGGCTCTCACACGAGGCTCTCGCACGAGATCTTTGCACGAGGCTCTTGCACAAGGGAGGCTCTCGCACGAGGACACCTCTCGCACCAGGCTCGCGCGCAAGGTCCTTGCACGAGGCTGGCTCTCGCACGGGGCTCTCGCACGGGGCTCTCGCACAAGAGCCCCTCTCTCTGGAGCCCTGGGGCTGCGCAGGACGGAGCGGTATCAAAGGGGGTCCCCGGGCGGGGGGCGCCGCCCTGGTGGTCCCAGATTTTGGGGGGGGGTCCCCCGGACCCCCCCGAAGGGGCATTTTCAGCCCAGCACCAAGTGGGGGGATGGGCCCCCCCCCCGAGCCCCCCTGGGGGGGCCAGGCCGAGGTAGGAGGGGGGGGCCCTGGGAGGCCCCATGAGAGGATTGGGGGGGGGGGCCATGGGGGCCCCCAAAAGTGGGGGCTGGGTGGGTCCTCTATGGGTGAGGATTTTTGGGGGGGGGGTGGTGTCACAAATTGGGGGGGGGGGGCCTCCCGGGAGGTCCCCAGTGCTGGGGAGGGGGTGTCCAGGTGGGTCCCCAAGGGGCGGGATGGGGGGGGTCCCCAAGGATGGGGGGGCTCGGGGAGGGGGTATCAAGAGTAAATGGGGGGAGTTGGGGGTACTGGGGGGCCCCAGGCGGGGGGGGGGGGGATGACATGACGACACTGGGGGCACCCCAGGGTCTGTGGGAGGGGTCATGGCTTTTGGTGCCCCCCCCCCCCCCACCGGGGGTGTGCGTTTGGGGGGCCCCCAACCCGGCACACAGTGGGGGCGCCCCCCTATTTGTGGGGTGGGGTTGGGGGGGGCTGTTTTTTTTGGGGGTCCCCCATTGGGTATCAGGGGGTCGGTGTTTCGGGGTCCCCCCCCTCCTTGGGCTTTGGGGGGGGGCAGTGTTTTGGGGTCCCCATCAAGGTGGGGGGGGCGGTGGTTTGGACCCGCTGCTGGTTTTTGGGGGGGGGGGGCCCATCCACATGCGGCCCCCCCCTCAGTTGCTCTCCAGCCGTGTGCCCTGGGGGGGCCCCCCTCGGCACCCCTCGGTCTCCTCCTGGGGGGGCCCCAGGGGGGGGTGCGGGGGGACCCCCGGCAGGGCCAGACCGTCAGCCAGCAGCGCTGGGGGGGGGACGACACACACACATTATTGGGGTCCCCCCCCCAACACCCTTGGTTGTGCCCCCCCCCCCATTTTAGGGACCCTCCCAGCTCACCCCTCAAATTTGGGCTCCCCCTTTCTGGTTGTGTCGTGTCCCGTCCCCCCCCCTTCACCCCTGTTATCGGGGTCCTCCTATTTTCGCCCCCCCCCCCCCAGTTTTGGGGGTCTCCCCAGGTTCCACCCCCTCCCAGATTAGGGACACCCCCCCCCCCGGTTTTGGGTCCCCCATTATTAGATTAAACCCCCATTACCGGGGTCCTCCCCCCCCAGGTTTTGGGACACCCCCCGCCCCAGTTACCACCCCCTCGTTATCGGGGTCCCCCCCCCGCTTATCGGGGTGTGTGTCCCCCCCCCCTTAGGGCCCCCCCTCACCGAGGGGCTGCTCCTGCCCCAGGCGGGGGCTCAGGCCCGGGAGGTCCTCCCCACTCAGCAGCAGCCCCTGTGGGGGACACGGGGGGGGGGGGACGACGACGGGAGGACACGGGGGGCCGTGGGGACACAGGGCGGGGGGGATGTGGGGACAGGGCACCCTGCCCCCCCCCCCCCCCCCCCCCCCGGGGTTCGCCCGGCCCCACGTCCCCACAGTCCCCCTCACCCCCACCCCCACCCCCATGTGTGTCCCCACGGCCCCCACCCCCCCCATCCCCGTGTCCCCCCACCCCCTCCTCCCGCGCCCATGACCCCCCGTGTCCCCCTCCCGTGACCCCACGCCCCGTCCCCTGTGTGTGTGTCGTCCCGTCCCCCCCCCCGCCGTGTCCCCCCGTGTCCCCCCGTGTCCCCCCGTACCAGGCCGAGGGGGGGCAGCAGGTGGGGGTCGAGCTCGGGGCGCTTCAGGGGGGCCCCCGCGTCTTCCCTGCTCGGCTCCCGCGCCCTGTGGGGCACCGTCACACCGCGCCACGCCCCCCCCGCGCCACGCCCCCCGCGCCACGCCCCCCCGCGCCACGCCCCCGCCCTCACAAGCCCGTCCCCATCAACCCTACCCAGCAATAAGCCCCGCCCTGACTCCATTAGCCCCGCCCCAACAAGCCCCTCCCCCGCAAGCCCCTCCCCAACAGGCCCCTCCCCAACAAGCCCCTCCCCTAGCAAGCCCCTCCCCAGCAAGCCCCTCCCCCAACAAGCCCTCCACAAACCCCTCCCCAATCAGTCCCCCGCCCCACTAGTCCCCGCCTCTTAGCCCCGCCCCCGCGCGGCGGCCCCGCCCACCTCTTCCTGGCGGGGCGGGGCGTCAGGGCGGGGCCGAGGGCGGGGTCGCTGCCCCAGCGCGGGAGGGCGGGGCCGGGGCGGGAGGGGGCGGAGCCGCGACCGGGGAAGCTGCGGGCGCGGGGGCGCAGGGGCGGGGCCGCGGCCGCGGAGGCGGGGCCGGGAGGGCGTGGGCCCCGCCCCCGCGGCGCCTCGGCCCCGCCCAGCTGGAAGTCGCCGTCCATGGGGATGTAGGGGGCCAGCATGGCCAGGTCCAGGGGGGACGCCTGGGGGGACGGGGGGGACAGGGTCACACACACCGCCCCCCCCCCCCCCCCCCCCCCCCGGCACGGCCAGGTCCGGGGGGGGGACAGGGGGGACAGGGGGGCAGGGTCACACCCCCCCCCGGCACGGCCAGGTCCGGGGGGGGGGACAGGGGGACAGGATCACACCCCCCCCCCCCAGCACGGCCAGGTCCTGGGAGGGGACGACAGGGGGGCAGGGTCACACCCCCCCCCCGGCACGGCCAGGTCCGGGGGGGTGACAGGGGGGACAGGAGGACAGGATCACACACCCCCCCCAGCACGGCCAGGTCCGGGGGGGGACGACGACGACAGGGGGGCAGGGTCACACACCCCCCCCCGGCATGGCCAGGTCCGGGGGGGGGGGGACAGGGGGACAGGACACAGGGGGACGGGGGGAGGCCCCACCCGCGGGACGTGGGGTCCCACCCAGGCCCCCCCCCCTACCTGCAGGGCCGTGCCGGGCCCGGGGCTCCCCGCAAAGAGCTTCTGCACCTCGAACAGCAGCTCGTCCCTGGGGGGCTGGGGGGGCACAGCCATGGACCCCCAGAACCCCCCCCCCAGGACCACATACCTGCCCCCCCCCCCCCCCAGCCTGGCCAGGACCCCCCTAACTTCCCCCCCCCCAAACCCATACTGGCCCCCCATATTCTTTCAGGATCCCCCCCTACCCTGGCCGGGACCCCCCCCAGGGACCCCCCAGGATCCCCAGGGAACACCCCCCAGCCTTGCCAAGCCCCCCCCCGAGCTTGGGAAGGACCCCCAGGACCCCCCATCTTCCCCCAGGGACCCCCCATTTTCCCCAGGGACCACCCCCCCCCCCCAGCCCCCCCCTCCTCCCCAATAACCTGCCTGGGACCTCCAAAGGCCTTCCAGGGATCCCCCCCCGAGGTGCCCCCCCCCCCGACCCCCCAAAGCCCCGAGGCCGGACTCACCGGGGAGGGGCTGCGGGGGCAGCGGCGGGGGGGGGCCGGGGGGGGATCGAAGATGGGGGCGAGGAGGCGGGCGAGCTCGGGGGAGCAGAAGCGCCGGGGGTCTCGCTGCAGCGCCGCTTCGGGGACGTGGGCCGGGCGGACGAAAGCCAGCACCCGTGGGCCCCCCACCCCTGCCCGCACCGGTCACGTGGGGTGGGGGACCCCCCAGCACCCGCGGGCCCCCCACCCCTGCCCGCACCGGTCACGTGGGGTGGGGGACCCCCCAGCACCCGCGGGCCCCCCACCCCTGCCCGCACCATCACACGGGGCTGGGGACCCCCCCCAGCACCCACAGATCCCCCACCCCTGCCCGCACTGTCACATGGGGCTGGGGACCCCCCCCAGGATCCCCAGGGACCCCCCCTCAGCACCCGCGGGCCCCCCACCCCTGCCCACACCATCACACGGGGCTGGGGACCCCCCCCCAGCACCCACAAGCCCCCCCACCCCTGCCCGCACCATCACATGGAGCTGGGGACACCCCCCCCAGCACCCACAGGCCCCCCCACCCCTGCCTGCACCGTCACATGGGGTGGGGGACCCCCCAGGAAGCCCCCCAGGATCCCCAGGGACCCCCCAGCATCCACAGCCCCCCCACCCCTGCCCGCACCATCACATGGAGCTGGGGACACCCCCCCAGGATCCCCAGGGACCCCCCGGCACCCACAGCCCCCCCACCCCTGCCCGCACTGTCACACGGGGCTGGGGACCCCCCCCACCCCAGCACCCACAGCCCCCCCACCCCTGCCCGCACCATCACACGGGGCTGGGGACCCCCCCCGCAGGATCCCCAGGGCCCCCACCCCTGCCCGCACCGTCACATGGGGTGGGGCACCCCCCAGGAAGCCCCCCAGGATCCCCAGGGACCCCCCAGCACCCACAGCCCCCCCACCCCTGCCCGCACCATCACATGGAGCTGGGGACACGCCCCCCAGGATCCCCAGGGACCCCCCGGCACCCACAGCCCCCCCACCCCTGCCCGCACTGTCACACGGGGCTGGGGACCCCCCCCACCCCAGCACCCACAGCCCCCCCACCCCTGCCCGCACCATCACACGGGGCTGGGGACCCCCCCCCAGCACCCACAAGCCCCCCACCCCTGCCTGCACCATCACACGGGGCTGGGGACCCCCCCCGCAGGATCCCCAGGGCCCCCACCCCTGCCCGCACCGTCACATGGGGTGGGGCACCCCCCAGGAAGCCCCCCAGGATCCCCAGGGACCCCCCAGCACCCACAGCCCCCCCACCCCTGCCCGCACCGTCACATGGGGTGGGGGACCCCCCAGGAAGCCCCCCAGGATCCCCAGGGACCCCCCAGCACCCGCGGGCCCCCCACCCCTGCCCGCACCATCACATGGGGCTGGGGACCCCCCCCACCCCAGCACCCACAGCCCCCCCACCCCTGCCCGCACCATCACACGGGGCTGGGGACCCCCCCCACCCCTGCCCGCACCGTCACACGGAGCTGAGGACCCCCAGACCACCCCCCCCAACCCCCCCCCCGAGCCCCCAGGGACCCCCCCCAGGGACCCCCCCCAGTGCCCCCCCCCCCCCCCCCCGATCCTCTCCCAGTGCTCCCAGTTGCCGCCGCTGGCGCCCACCGAGGCTGAGGTTGAGGACGGCGTCGGGGGCGTCGGGGCCGGGGGCGGGGGGGGGCAGGCGGCGCCCCTCACCCCGGCGCTGGGTCTGCTCCAGCGACAGCACCACCCCCCGCTGCTCCACGCGGCTGGGGGGGGGGCGAGGGGGGGGACGACACCGTCAGCCCCCCCGTGGGATGGGGACGGGGGACGGACACCCCCCCCCCCCCCCACACACACACACACCACACCCCAATGGGTTGGGGGTAGGGGGTGCCCCCCCCACCCCAGGCACTGGGTATGGGGTCTGAGATTTGGGGTGCTGCCCCCCCCAAACACTGGGTATGGGGTCTGAGATTTGGGGTGCTGCCCCCCCCCAAACACCGGGTATGGGGTCTGAGATCTGGGGTGCTGCCCCCCCCCAACACTGGGTATGGGGTCTGAGATTTGGGGTGCTGCCCCCCCCCACCCCAGGCACTGGGTATGGGGTCTGAGATTTGGGGTGCTGCCCCCCCCCCAACACCGGGTATGGGGTCTGAGATCTGGGGTGCTGCCCCCCCCCAACACTGGGTATGGGGTCTGAGATTTGGGGTGCTGCCCCCCCCAAACACTGGGTATGGGGTCTGAGATTTGGGGTGCTGCCCCCCCCAACACTGGGTGTGGGGTCTGAGATTTGGGGTGCTGCCCCCCCCAAACACTGGGTATGGGGTCTGAGATTTGGGGTGCTGCCCCCCCCCCAACACTGGGTGTGGGGTCTGAGATCTGGGGTGCTGCCCCCCCCCAAACACCGGGTATGGGGTCTGAGATCTGGGGTGCTGTCCCCCCACACCCCAGGCACTGGATATGGGGTCTGAGATTTGGGGTGCTGCCCCCCCCCAAGCACTGGGTATGGGGTCTGAGATTTGGGGTGCTGCCCCCCCCCACCCCAGGCACTGGGTATGGGGTCTGAGATTTGGGGTGCTGCCCCCCCCCACCCCAGGCACTGGGTATGGGGTCTGAGATTTGGGGTGCTGCCCCCCCCAAACACCGGGTATGGGGTCTGAGATCTGGGGTGCTGCCCCCCCCCAACACTGGGTATGGGGTCTGAGATTTGGGGTGCTGCCCCCCCCCACCCCAGGCACTGGGTATGGGGTCTGAGATTTGGGGTGCTGCCCCCCCCCCAACACTGGGTATGGGGTCTGAGATTTGGGGTGCTGCCCCCCCCCAAGCACTGGGTATGGGGTCTGAGATTTGGGGTGCTGCCCCCCCCCAAACACCGGGTATGGGGTCTGAGATCTGGGGTGCTGCCCCCCCCCAACACTGGGTATGGGGTCTGAGATTTGGGGTGCTGCCCCCCCCCACCCCAGGCACTGGGTATGGGGTCTGAGATTTGGGGTGCTGCCCCCCCCCCAACTACTGGGTATGGGGTCTGAGATTTGGGGTACTGCCCACCCCCCCCCCGCCACCAGCGCCGGGTATGGGGTGCCAAGGTAACCAGGTTCAGGGGCTGACTTTTGGGGTGCTGCCTCCCCCCCCCCCCAAAGGCACCAGTTACACGGCACCGACGCCCCACGGGCACCCAACGCTGCGCGGAGGGGCGCGTCCCCCCATGTATCCCATGTCCCCCCCTGTGTGTGTCCTCGTGTCCCCCGCCCTGTGTCCCCCCCGTGTGTGTCGTGACCCCCCCGTGCCCCCCGTGTATCCCGTGTCCCCGTGTGTGTCCCCCCATGTCCCCCCGTGTGCGTTGTCCCCCCGTGTCCCCCCGTGTATCCCATGTGTCCCCCCGTGTCCCCCCGTGTCCCCCCGTGTATCCT